>JAOSBN010000001.1:5750683-5790073 GCA_027563595.1 Erythroxylum suave
TACTTATTGAAAATAAGTACTTATCATTTCAGCAGGTTGATTTCAGTAGGTTGTCAACCGCCACCGCTCCCCCAAACCCAGCCTTACTGTGTCCCTAGAGGGACATTGGTAGACCTGATTACCACATTGGTTGACCAATGTAACAAGAAAAATTCATACTACAAGTTTAACCTATATTGATCAATCACTAAGTCATATTGTGTCAGTCAATATGCATTCAATGCATAAAATCTTTTAGTTGTTGTACATTGGTTGACCACTCAACTATATTGGTCAACTAGTATGTCCTTGAGAGGGATATTGATGACCACATTATCATATTGGTTAGCTGATATGTCAATAAATTCACCTATTACATATGTAACCTACATTGGTTGACTTTTAACTTATATCGATTTACTAGTCTCCTAAAAACTTAATTTACAACTTCCTCAAATTTGCTTTGTTTAATAGAATTATAATTAAATAACAATCAAAATGTAAATGTGCCTCAAAGAATGTTTAAAAGATTGAGAGGCTTTTTTGGAGAGAAAAAATGAGGGGGAGGGTGGAGGCTTTGGTAGCTCTTGATGAATGAAAAGAATAATATAATAAAGTGATATGAAATGTTTATATATTGTGAGCCTTTAAGATCATCAAAGTGACCAGAAAAGATTACAATTAATATTACAAAATATCAAAAGACTTTAATATACCTGGATCTTCTTTTGTTCTTAACCTGATCTTCTCTTTGACGGTCGCAAACTTTAACTTTCTTTATCAACTTCAAGAACTATTTTCTTCTTAAGTTTATAATTACATCTTATTCTTATAGTATTTCTTATTAAAACAATAAACTCATTAGTAATAAATATATTTTTATCATCAAAATATTGATAAGAATCTTCCTTAGTTCAACATTTATGAAACTAGTTAATGCTGCTAATTTGTGAGAAATCAAATAGATGTGACCATGTTAAGTATAGTCATAAACAGAAGTGATGAAATATATAGTCCCAAATTGTACTTACATTTGTTGGACTACAAATGTTAGAATGAATCAATTGGAATAGATAGGAAGCTCATGTTTCCTTTCCAAATGACTTTCTTGCTATTTTACCAACTAGACAATGTTCACAAATTAGTAATTCTACTTGATATAAATCACCGTAAAGACCTTCGTTAGCTAATCGACTTATTTAATTTTGACCAATATGACATAGTATAACATGCCATATAATTGCATTGTTATTGGAATAGATAAATAATGTAAAAAAGGAAAAAAAAACCTATATTATTGTTTGAATAAACAATATCTAACACATTGAAACTATCCAACATAAATCCATAACCATAGTACATGGTTCCAAGATATAAATCGATGCCACCTAAGTAGAAATTTACATCAAAATCAAAGTTAATCAACACTAACATTTAAATAAGATCTTGACAAATCTTTGGAGCAAACAACACTTTATATGGGATTAGGGATTGACCATCACATATATCTAATTTGGATGTTTCAATCCCTTATACAACCAATCTTGAATTGTCTCTTATAAAAATCTATCATGTACCATATGGGATTTTTCATAATTATCCTAAATCATCCCCCATCTTTTGTTCTATGGTTGAATGCTTATGAGCCTACAATCCACAAATGATGTGATTTGGTTAGAAAAAAAAGAACAAAATACGTATATCGAACAAATGTCTATATAACAAGATTGTATTCTTTTAGGCTCACTACAATCATGAGCCAAATGACCCTCATTGCCACAATTAAATCACTTAAATATTTTTATATTATGTTTTTTGAAAGAATGTTTTCCTTTTCCATTTTGGTTCCACTTTGCCTTCTTAGAATCTTGAGTATAATGGATAGTTCTTACCCTTTTTTCATTTGGGCCCATTATAATACTTGCACTTCCTATTCATAGCTTTATACAAGTTAAGACCAACGCATACACATCAAAGAATATCTTGCAAGCTTTAAGACATTCTTCCTCTAGTATAAGATGCCTCGTAGCATCTTTCAATGTCTTGATGCTCTCATTATGAGTTAAATGCATCTTTATATAGTTTGAGGTAGCAAATGAATCACAGCTTGCAGTTACTGGTCATATGATAACTCATGACCAATGTCCCGCATCTCACTTATCATGTTTGGTATGTGCCTTAAATGATTTTGCATTGTGTTACCTAATAAATACTTTATCTATTTGAAACTTGACGATGAATGAGCTTACTTTCGTCATTAAGGAACCTCCAAAATGTGCAGTTAAAGTGGACTGCATGTCTTTCGTAATTTCATATTTTTCAAAATCATGAATTATATCATTATCCATGCTTCTCAGTAACGAAATGTAAGCATAATAAGTTTTTCATCCATGTTTCATAAGCATTATAATCCCTTTTATATTGGTCATATTGTCTTTATTAAGAATGCCCATGGTTATATTTAATGGTTCTAAAGCCTCCTATCACTCCAATACAAATCAGATTTTCATGCTCTTTATTTCATAATTTTCACCATATAATTTCTCACCCTTGTTAAATTTAGTAAAACAATATTCTTTGATGCATTATCCATAATTGAAACACTAGGTTTTTGCAATAAGAAAGAATAGTAGACACGTATGTTAACGTAATATCAAACAATATCGTTCCTATTGTTTTATAAGCCTTGGGCAAAATAAAAAAAGGCCCCAATAAATCAACAATATATTTAAGTTTACATGTTTGTATGAAACATAAATGACTCAATTTATAAGTCTAAATACTCAACCAAATATTAAATGATCATATCATTAGCTAATAATATCTTACAAATATCATTAATAATAAAATAACTAAAAATAGTAACAGTAACAACAAATTAGCAATAGCAGCAATCAAACAAAATATTAGATTATAAAACACTAAGAAAATTATACTAACAAATACACAGAGGATCGTGATTTATGAAAAGCAATTTCTTCGTGCATTTCTAGATGCAAAATCATTAATAATATTATTAAGATCAATATTATCCAACATATCCTTCTTAATACATAACATAACTACACCATTCAACTTTTCTTGTGACATTGATGACCTTAAGTAGGTTTTCAATAATTTTAACTTTGAAAAACTTCTCTCAGTTGATGCTACAATCACAGGTATAGTCAATAGAATTCAATAAGCAATTGAAACATTTGGATAACAATCTGCAGCTTTCAACTGATGACATTAACTCATTTGGCAAAGTCATTTGCAATACTTTTAATTCAGAAAAATGATCATCTAAATCTACATCTGACACATTATCATGAGAAAAGTCTTCATAAAATTAGTGCAATATTCTCTTAATTTGTTATCATCCAATGACCTCAACTTTCTTGAATCAAATAAGAATCCAAAATTATTATCAAATATTGTTAATAGTTCAAATATATTCTTTAACGAAGTAATTGCCATATCCACAACAACTAGAAAGTAATTAACTCTGAAAGAATCTTCAGCTGATTGTATTTCTCCATTATGGTTAATTTCATCAAATTGTCTTTTCCTAATAATACAATGTCTAGTTGGAAATGTAGGCTCTATATTCATCTTAAGCGTAAGACTTTTGGCAATATTCATACTAGAGCTAAACCCTTCATCTCTATATTTCTCAAAAAATACCACCACATCTTCTAATTGCTTTATGGTAGCATTTTAGATTGCAACTTTTTACTCACCATGTTAATAGCGAACAAAATATCATACCAAATAACCATACTAAGTAAAAACTCAAAACTCTCAAGTACACTAACCAAGCATTCTGCTTCACTCTTTGACTTGGCATCATCACAAGATCTAGATAATTCCACCAAAGCCAATCTTATTTGAGGAGCTTGAAATCTAATAGCTTTAACACTTTTTATTCAACTCTCCCAACGAGTGTTGGACAATGGTTTCATAGTTAAGCCTAGAACACTATCAAGCAAAACCTTGCACCTTTTAGGAGAACTTGAAAATAATGCATATATACATTACACGGCTCCAAAATATAAAACAACTTTACATAAGAATGTGTCATATCACTAAGAGTAAGATTAACATTATGACAAGCACATGTCATATATAATGCTCTTGGATTTATTTCAAGTAGTTGTTTTTGAACCCCTTAGTGTTTTCCCTTCATATTAGAACTGTTGTCATAACCTTGGCCCTTTACATTATAAACATTAAGATCAAGAGAATTAAATGCATTCAATAATTCATTGAAAAGTCCCAATCCAGATACTACCTTTAAGAACTCTAAAAGTACTCCTCTATTTTTATTTTTTAATTTGACATATTCACATATTGTACTAACAAACTCATTTGTTCTTGATGACTCAAATCTAGGGTACAATCAAGAATAATAGAAAAGTATTTTGCCTCTTTAATGATCCTTATGATAGAACTTCTAACGTTATGGGCCAACAGAGAAATCAACTCATTTTGAATTTTGTGACCAAGATAATGATGATGAATTTCATGATTTTGAATACGTCTAACATGGTCTTGCATTATCAAATCAAATCTAGCAATCATCTCAATCAAACCTAGAAAATTACCATTACCATCTTGGTAAAATTTTTTATTGGATCCTCGAAAAGCTAAATTATATTTAGCAAGATATTTCATAATAGAAACTATTCTTATCAAAACTTATCTCTCACATTCTTTCTCCTTTGCAATTTCTTATTGTAAATCTTTATCAACTGTTTGATTTTTTGCTACACATGAATTTCATGATATTTCCTTTGGAACCAGTTGTTCGGTTATTTATTGGTTTTATTTTAAATAAATATGATTTTTCGTTATGATGGATGTGCTTACACCTTATACTTTAATACCAATTAACTTGATATAAATTGTAGTTTTTATATTACTTATTTAACCTAATAAAGTTTAAGAAACTATTATTTTAATGTTATTTTACTATTTTTCATTTTTTGATTATTCAATCATATGTAAAGATTAAAAGTATTAAACAAATATATTTCACACCAATTAAAATTATTGTTCTGCAATTTATTTAAGCCATAAATTTAGAATATCTACAAATCAAATATCTCTGTATAAGTGATTTGGATAATATACATTTTTTATGAAGTAAAATGTATAGCTTGGAATGTTAATAAAATGATACGAAAAAATTCGTCATTAAAAGTAACAAAATTGTTGCTAATAGTTACTAGTGACAATTTACATTATTCACAAAAAAAGTCAAGAAATTTCCATAACTAAAAACTATAGGAGGGAATTTTCAAAAATCGTAGCTAACAGTTTTTTACTACATTTTATTAACTATAAACTATAGGTGATGTTTTACTAAATCATCGCCAATAACTTTTTGCTACACTTTGTTTTCGTAGCTATTAGCTACGTTTTTGTAAATACAACCAAATATTTTTAGCTTTATTTTATAAATTGTAGTCAAATTTTTAATATTAATTATAACTAAATGTTATATCATATTAATTATAATTATTGGTGACATTTTAATCTATATTATTGTATGTAATATTTATTTTTTATAGTTTATTATACAAAAATATAATCAAAATAATTGAAAATTAGAAGCATTTGTCTATAAAAATAAAATATCATTAAATCTGATAATGTACAAGATGTTAATTATAATTTCAAAAATACTTATATACAAAACAAAAATACACATATTAATGACTAAAACTAGTTTTCACATATATGATTTGATATTCACCAGAGACTTGGAGGATCATTTTCATACCTTCATAAACTTGGTAACTATATGTTCACATATACAACTTCATATTCACCTTAGATTCATATTCAAAATTGTCGCAAAAGAGCTACCATTTAGTGACGATTTTCAAAATCATCTCTAAAAGCTTACTTCTAGCAACGAATTTTAAAACATACTCAAATGTCTCTTTTGTTGTAAAGAAATTAGAAAAGGGTAGAAAATATGTGACTAAAATTGTATGATAAGAAAAAGTGTTTAGAAATTAAATCAGGATAAATTACTTATGTGACTAAAATTGTATGATAATGAGAGAGGAAGTTGGCATACCATCACTATAAATATGTAGAATTTATAATGGAAAACAATAGCTAATTCAATTGCTTTGTTTTATCGTCTTTTAGTCCTAATATTATTCCATTCTCCTTTTATCAAGAAAATTGACGTCAACCTAATGTTATAGCCTCCTCCAAATTATACAAAAGACATAATTACTCCTTAAATCTCACAACTCTCAGAACCTTCTCAATTGGCCTCTAGGTGTAACCTTCGATTATCCTTCAAACTTACAAAATATACAAAGCAATGACTGAGGGGAATGACTCGCGAGGATTTGTCTGAGAAAGCCTGTTTTGAAGAAAGGCTTCTTTCCATTTGCAAGTGTTTCTACTTAGAATATTTGCTCCACTTTCAGGGGGCTCGACTCTGTAAAGGTTCAGGAGAACATTGCATGTCATCTTCATAACTAGTTATTTTGCTTAATAGATGTAGACAAAAAGATGCTAAAAGAAAAAGATAAAGGTATGAACTTTGAACTATTGTACACTGAAGCCAAAAGTATCAAGTATTGATATCAGTTGATTAGTGTCGAAACATGAAAGTCTGAACTGTTGAGTGAAGCAGAAGAATGGATTATAATGTTCTAAAAAGGAAAGTCTGTCGCTTCCCGTCCTCTTTCTTCGTCCACTTGCTGATTACTGGAAAGATTTCTGGGCTCTAATCTGATCTCTCTACTACTATCGTTAACAGTATTGCTTTTTGATGCATAACCACTGGCGAACAAAGTGAAGTAAATAAAGTTAAGGACTCCGAGACCAGCAATGACATAATAGTAGTAATCAAGCCGACTATGATTGAGGTCATGACCACCCAACCATGAGGATTTGCCACTTTTGTCCCTGGTTACTTTGTCTATGACGTTGACAAGGATTGAATTTATGTAACTCGCAATCGATGAGCTTAAAAAGAATAATGCTCCCCCAATAGTTCTCATGCTCTCTGGCATTTGTGTGGTGAGGAATTCCATGATAGCAATTGCAGCAAAAGCTTCAACTAATCCTGACAACACAAACTGTGGAAGGAGTACAGCAATGCTTAAAGGGGAGGGAAATGTCTGCTGTTGTAGTGCCGACTCTCGACGTTGCTTCTCAACAATTGCAGCAACCACCATGCACAGAATTGAGATCAATATCCCAATGTTGATCCTTTGCTTTATTGTCAATCTTTTCCCCTTCCCAGTTAACTTCTCCATCCAAGTGACATAAATGCGTTCGTAAATGAAGATCCATATTGAAAGTGCAATCATTGATGTAAGATTAATCCATCCAGGTGGGACTTTAAAATGTGTTCCAATCTGTCTGTTTGTTTGAATTGCTTGGAGTGCCCCAAATTGAGTCTGTTGATCCATACACAAGAAGCAACCAATCCCAGATAACCAAACCGGTAATATGCCTACTAAGCATTTCAGTTGCTCCACTTGTTGCAAACTGCATAGTCTCCAAGAATTCTTGGGCTTGCCTTCCATGTCTAATTCATTTGGATCTGCAATTATAGCGGCCTTGTCAAGGAACTTGAATCTTCCAGTATGAGCAAGCCGTATAGCCTGCGAGTCTGATCCAAAGCTTGGAGGGTCATAAAAGGAATGCGCAGAATATTGCCCAACAGTGATTCGGTGCTTTCTACTTGCAGCTATGATCACTTTGGCAACGTCCACAAATACGCTGCCCTGAGGCTTCTTGTAGATATAGGTATGGCGACCAATCAGGAAAAGGGATATGGAGACAACTAGGCAAGCTGTTGGTAAAGCAAAGCCTATAATCCAACTTACTTCTGTCTGAATGTAGACAATAGAAGTTAGAGCCACCAAAAGAGCAACTGTGAATAAGAAGTACCACCAATTGAAGAAGCTTTCCAGTTGCGCTCTTCCCTTTTCTGTTGTGCTATCAAACTGATCAGCTCCAAAAGCAATGTTGCAGGGTCTAATGCCACCAGCTCCTATTGCCAATAGTACTAGACTGCTAAAAAGAAAACCAAGCTGCCATTTCTGTGGTTGTGGACAGATGGATTCTGCAGTGCATGCAGGGGGTCTTAGCTGAGGTATGCTCGCCGTCATAGTCAACACTGTCATTCCCTGCAGAAGTCCCAAAATGAATGCAACTTATTTAAACTTAATGAACTAATATCTTTCCTCGTAAAGTTATCAGAAAAAGGGAATTTTACCAGAAGAGTTGATATGCTGCCATAGAGAAGGGTAAGAAACTTGCCCAAATACGCATCAGAAAGAAATGCACCTGCTAGCCCTGTAAAGTTGGAAGAGCCACCCCAAACAGAGGTAACGGTAACAATGCTGACGCCTTCCATGTTATATTTACTTCGTAGATAAACACTTATATTCCCTATCAAGCTCATTGAAGCCACCTTCTCAAATGACTCGTTCCCTTCATAAAACAAAAGCCCCCACGCAAAGAAATGAAAGTATAACCTTAGTATCATATAGAAATAGAAAAACAGAAGGCCAAGCATGCACTTCCATACTCCAGTGCGAAGTAAGTACCAAGAATGTATTTTATGGCTCGCCATCCTCCAGCTTTCCTAGGAAGAGGAAGTTCTGATGCGTCATCATCCCTCTGCGCACGTGAAGACATTTGTCTTGCATCTTCCATGTTTGTTTTCTCCTGCTGTTCTTCCCAACAAGTATAGGCTCAGTAACGCCATTACCATTCAAGTTATATTTATAAAGATTTTTATGACGTATTAATTTAATGTGACAGTTCCCGGAAAGCCAGTTCTAAGAAATTTTAACTAAGGTCCAATTTTGGTGGAGGATGACTAGAATTTTCTTCTCTTTTTTTTTCTTCAATATCATCACAATTGACACATGGTTAAACTAATTAATCAGATACTAGAGCGCTTCTCCTGCAGGAATAAGAGTTGGAAGAGACTAAAAAGTCAATCTTGCACAGAAAAGTAGCATTTGTACAAACTCAGTAGGGAAAGCAGAAGATGATCGGGAACTGTCTTGTCTGATTTATTTGCATATATTTATGAAAGAGAACTTAGCTGTACAGAACAAATTTGCAATAAATCAAACTTTTACTAGTTCAAAAATTAATTTAAAAAGAGAAGAAGTGGGTCCTAAACTTAAATTCCACCATAATTTTGCCAAGAAAATTTGATTATTTTTATCAAAAAAATTAGTAATTTCTGGTATAATTGAACTGTTCATTAAACAAGTTAGAATTAAATTCTACACTGTTTTCAAATTTTATTTAAATAAATATAAGTAATTATGCAATTTATAGTTAATATTTTTATTAATATTAGTACATATTATTAACTAATATTTTATAATGCATATTTAAAAATCAGTTCTATGTTAAGTAATTGTATTTTGTATATAAAGTTGAAAAACTTCAATATAATTAAGTTTAAAATAATTCTATATAACAAGAATGCAAATTGCTTTAATTTCAAGTTTTAATTTATTATAAAATTCTAGTCCTAGATATTTACATGCTAATATTAAAGTAAAAATTTTAATTCAAATAAAATTAAAAATTTATATTTAATAAATTATAATTATCTTACCTCAATCTTGAAAAATCATAAAAAGTGAAATTAATATCAATAACCTTTTGACAATATGTAACTAATAAAAAAATAAATTATCAATAACCATCTAATATTCAATACGATATGAAAAATATTATAACAATAATATAAAATTTTTACGTGAATACAATAAATAGTATTTGTAGATGTAAGAATAGAAATTAAAAAATTACCAAAAAATTTACCTATAGTCACTGGTTACAGTACTATATCATAAATTTAAAAGACGCCTACTGCACTTCTTATTAACTATATCCTATATATGTGTAAACATACAATTAACGAGATGTTGAAAACTATTAACACTACAAGAAAATTAGTAATAAGTGATGGAAAGCTACCTATGGAAACCAAATTGTTGCAAATTATTGATGGAAAATCATTTTCTGTCAATAACATTGTCGGAAAAATTTTCATTTAGTGTCGGTAATAATATCTGTCGAAAAATATGGAGAGAAATTATCCCGGCAAAATTTCTAACAGAATTTAGCGACGGTAGAAAATTTCCATCAGTAAAGAAGGTGGGAATTCTTTGGCAGAATAAAAAAGTTTTGACTTTATCGACGGAAAAAATTTATGTTGGTAAATTTTAGAAGAAAACATCATCGTTTCCTTTGTCTTCAATGTTTTAAATAAAAGGAAAACGATGTCATCATTTTCCTACGCATTTAACCCACCCGAAAGAACCCTGCTTTTTCTTCTTCGTTTTTCCTCTCTCCCTTATGTTTTCTCCTTCTTTTTTCCTCTCTCTCGTTTCTCTGTCGTGGATTCCTCTTCTGCTCGTTGGCATTTGTCTTTCTACTACCACTATCATTGTGTCCCTTGGTAAAGGTAATAAGTTGTTCTTTGTGATTTTTTGTATCAGCCACGTTGGTCGTGTGATGTTGGATGTATTTCTACAGAATATGTTTAGTTTTATTCGTTTATTTGGGTATTCTGTGATTGGAAAACAATTTGAATGCATAAGTGTTAGTGATGGAAGGGACAAGACTTGATTTTGGTTATGATAATAGGATAAATTTTGATGCATGTTAGGTGTTTGATGAATTGCCTATAATGTTGATGTTAAATGATGGGAGTCTTCTGCTTATGTAAGTGTATTCAAATAACTAGAGGCATTGTGCTTGGGTTATGGATAATTGATGTCTTTTATTTATAGAAGTGTTTAATTAATAAGCATGGTTTAAAGTTTACATTAGGATTTCTTTTCCTTCTTTCTTGGCGAAGATTATATTCTTTTTGTTTCTTAGGTTTTGAAGATTTACGAGATATTTTTTACATCATTTTTTAAACAATTGCTCATAAAATTTTGAAGTGCTTCAACAATCCATTTTTGGGCAAAGCATGATCATGAACCAAAAGTTTGGAAAGTGAGTAAAACATTCAACGATTTGATGGACTATGGAAAATGGAAGTTCTATGATAATTAATGGTGGTTACAAAAGCTTTATGTTTAAATTCTTAGATATGTGGTAGATTTGGACATATAACTACCTTCATTATATATTATAATTGCTAATAGTCATCTTGTTAGAAGTTAAATGTGAGTTATTGCACTAGAACTACCAAAAAATATATTTAAATCTAGTGTGACCATATATATGCATACTTAATGATAGAAGAGAGGTTAATTGGTTGTTCTCTCTCATCCCACAAATGTTGTAATATGATCCTACACTTTTAATATATTAATCCCTTTATGTCTAATTTTTTTAAATGGTAAACATATATGATGTTGTTGTACAGTTTAAAAGAAAATATTACGTGATAAAATTGTGATAGCTTAGACTATTAGCTTACGAGATATACATTTATATTTTTTCTAATTTAATTGTCGAAACAAGTAGGGGAAGAGATATTTTAATAAAAGAAGATTAGTGGATACAATTTAAATTGATAAGAGGGAGATGAGTTTGAAAAATGTGAAAATGGGGGGCAAAAATAGGAAAATGACTTCATAACATTAGAAAAAGAAAAAGAAAAGCTGGTATTTGGAACAGCCCATAGGAAATGCAGACAATGGCCCCTAGTTTTCCTTTTCTCTCTAAGAAACCAACTTTATTTCTCTTTCAGCCTTGTGCAAAAAGAGCATGATGGATTTAAAGTTTGAAATTCTTAAATTGATGTTCATTATGTCTTTGTTTTATCTTGCATACTTTTGAAGATGAAGTAGCTTTTTATACTGGTTGTAGTCCTTTTCAAAAGGTGATGCATTCCCACCAATTAACTAATTAGCATCATATGCTTGTGTTTAGCTTAAATAATAGATTTCTCTATATTGCATTATATATCAAAACTCAAATTGCCTTATTTTCTGATTTGCTTGCTTTAATATATTAAAAATATAACAAAACTATTGAACAAGTGTATTATATTAAATATGAAATATTCTTTTTTATAGGCCCTATTTTATGTTGAAGAGCGTCACTCATCCTTCTTCTTTGTAGTTTGTAGTTGTTCATCCATCCAGGTAAGTCGTCCAACTAATGTCTACCATGTGTTGCTTTAACAATAAATTAATTAGATGCATTTGATTTTTGTGTGAATGCAAAGGAGGTCTTGATTTTGTGTTGTTGTTTAGGATATTCTTATAATAATTGATGAGTTTTTAAGTTCTTTAATAGTCTAAGTATTTATGTTTGGGTTATGTTTAAATCATTGATGAGTAGATTTATGATTACCTAAGTATTTACTGTATGTGGAATGAGTTTGAGATCTTATAGATGATTTGGAGCCAGTTACTTTTCAAGTGAAGCATCATATTCTACAGTTGCAACAGAATTAGATGTTGTACCTCTAGCTACTACACTTATAGATATGGCATCACCTACTACACCATCCACTACCAATAGAGATATCAGAGGTAAATAATATGGATGAAGGAGATGGCCTCCAGCCTGGAGCTAAGGGAGTTGATGGAAGAACTTACATCACAATTGTCAACAATATGTAAGTAAAAATACATATTGTCAACAATATGTAAGTAAAAATACATGAAACACCATATGTTTATAATTAGGTCATAGGTTTAAATTTAAAAATGATATAAATTTGTTTTTATATTAGGTTGATTCCGTCTAGATCGTGCTCAAGAAACATGACATCCAAATTCAAGAAAAAGATTGATCTTGAGGGTTATATATGGAAGAATATCTCTCAGGTGACAAAGTATTTTTATTATTAAGAGTTTAATGTACAAAAAATATATTTTTTATTTTTAATTAATTTTTATACATTAATTAGAAAAATATTTTAGGTTATAAGTAGTTATTGAATGTTTTTCCTTTTTTCAAAAAGAATTTTTTTGGAATTCTGAATTTGACGCGATTATTTATAAAGTATGAGAGAGAAGAGCTCATACACATTATAGAAACTTTATTGGTGTTATACACAAGAGTGGTGTATGACCTTCTTATATTTATGAAGAAATATAGAGTCGTTGGCAACAATATTAGACATCATCTGAGGCAATGTCTCATAGCATAATTCTACCAACAGACGTGGAAGATAGGGGGAGAGAGTCTTCCTGTGCTTATTGAAGGATCTATTACCTACCATAAGTATATAGAAAGACTTGTAAGTATCTACACTTTACACTTATATTATGATATTTTTACTTTGATGTTTTTCAATTTAATTTGATGTAAGAATTTTGGAATGAAAATTATACGTATTATAAAGAATGATAATGTTATAAATATCATTATCATACATGGTTGTGTTGTTGAGTTACTTTTTTTATTCAACAGGGGGTAAATATCATAAAAATAGAGGAAATTCTACCTAAATTTTTGTAAATTGTAGTTTACTTATAACATTTTATTCTGATGCAGGAAAAGTCTATGGGCAGGAAGCCTACACCCCGTCAGCTCTTTGCACACTCACACTAGGAAACATGACGGTGTAACCTTTGTTAACATCAGATGTAGAGAACAAAATATATGTGAAATTTATTCTTTAATATTAATGCTTAATAATTATCACTTATTAACATAAACATTGCCTTTTGATATGACTAAATATAAGAAAACATTTAACGACAGTCTCAATAGTTTGAAAATGTTGATGATAGTTAAATCTATCTTTATACAGTGGGTGGTAATGATCGTCGTGGAAGGATCTTCGACTTAGGTTCATTTGCGAACACATGTTATTTGCAATCTTCCATATCTAGTGCAACAATATCTAGTAGGCGGTCATCTTCCAATGAAGTCCATGAGCTTCGGAGCACAGTACTGGCAATGGCAACTCAATTGCAATAGTCGATGGAGTACATAGCCCAACTCCGTAATGAGATGGATGAGTTGAAGGGGAAGGGCAACACCTTATTGTAACATTCAAAACGTCCGCATTCACCAAATGAATAACATAGTTATAGTCATTTTGTATGAATTAAATACTTATTGTTGTAGATAATAATTTTTATTATCAATTAAGATAAATTTTACTTTATATTATCAATCAAATTTTGTTTTAACAAATTAAATGTATAAACAAATCAAAAAAATTTCAACAGATAGTTGATAACTGTATAAATTATACATCAATCATAACATTATCAAATAACATTAAATGTAGGGAAAATTAAAAAAAACAATATCAGTAAATTTACTAACGGAAAAACAAAGTTTGTCGGTAAAATGCAATGAATTTACCGACAGACAACCAACCTTTGTTGGTAAAATGTTGTAAATTTACCAACAGCCGGTCAATATCCATCGGTAAAGTTAGTTATAAATTTACCAACGGATTGTGGTATCTATAAGTAAGATTAATGAGGGAAACAACATTTCTGTTGCTAAATTAGTCGCCAAATTTATCGACTAAAACAGATCTTCTGTCACTAAATTTATTGGCAACACAAAAATTACTTGGCCGTCAGTAAATTTGCAATTACCAACGGCCATTTCTCTGACGACATGTTCCATTGGTAAATTCCATCGCTAACTTAGCTTATCGACGGAAAACCTTCATATTTCATCGGCAATTTCTATCACTAAACCCCATTTTTCTTGTAGCGTAAGGTACTTTCATAACTATAAAATAAATGTACATTAATATCTAAAGTATGTTTCAAGTCAAATTCACTTCCTAAAATGCATATTAATTTTTTTGACTTTTATATTATGTGTTAGTTATTATAATAAAACATTAATATATTGTAAGTTTAAAGTTTGACTCACTTTAATAATCCATGCACCACAGTTTCCTTTAGTTATTAAATCTTTGTACGTTGCACAGATAACCATATTAAATATAAAAATAAATAAAATTGATACTATTTCAACTTTCTTCACCACTAAATATTATTTCAATAAGATAAACACATAAATTTAAACTTATTAATCAAATTCAAAAATTTTATTTGACTAACTGAGGTTCTAATCAATGTATTTTGATGATAACAAAGTATATTACTAGTAATATTTTTATCTTTAATTATATTAATAAGTTAATATGTGAAAAATCAACTTTACTGGAAGAGTGAAGTGAATAAAGGTGCCAATTGAATTAATTGAGCAATGAAATGATGAAGAAAATGAGCAAAGTGGAGCACATATGCAATTCAAATGAAGAATAAAGAACAAGGAGGAATCAAGCATACCAAGTCTTAAAAAATTATTGTAATCCTTCTTTCAATCTTATTTTGGTTATTTCATTTAATTATGGATTCAATAATTACATTGATCATTTTTATACATGGTATAATCCATAAATCCTTTTATAGTCAAGAGGAAATTTATTTTGATCTTTAAAGAAAATATTGTAGTCTTTAAACAAACTTTGGGGAAACTTTTGTAACAGTTTTTAATTGGTTTTAACAAAAAAAAGTTTTTTGATATTTAAATAACTTAAGAAGGTTTGGAAATTTTGTTTATGGAATTTTGGTTAACTAATTTGGTGATTTAGGTGACTAATGCTAGAGTTTTGAATAGATTGGTTGACAAGTATATCAGTATAATTCACTAATGTCTTTTGAAAAGATGTCCCATGAGTTTGTAATCACATTGATCAACTTATGTACTAGAATGTGCTACAATAGTTGAACATTTTGCATATTAGTTGACCATTTTAGTACAATAGTCAATCAATGTGCATAATAGTTTACTAATGCAACTGTTACTAGTCATTATAATATTTCTAGCAACTATTTTAATTTTTTTAATGTAAACAAACCATATATAAATTATACGAAATAGATTAGACATATTAAAGAATTGTTATGAGCCTTCAGATACTAGAGAATATATGTTTGCATCATAGAATATATGTTTCATTGAAGTCAGTAAAAGAAGGGGTTATTGAGTGGTATACTTATCACAATTTAGGAAATTTCTTGGGATATACTTTTTATGAGTTCCTCTTAACCTTGAATAAGATTTATAAAGGGTTACTATTTAATTGTGAAAACATAAAATGATTGTAAAGGTTTCTCTTCACATATCATAAAAAAAGATAATATACAGATTACACTGCTCTTTAACCATTAAAGTAAGAAGATACTTAAATTCTATGTAGAACTTGGAAAGTATACTAGAGAAACGGTTATTTGACCGAACTATTATAAACTAGTTTTGTTCTCTTTCTCTACTCTCTTTTAATTATTATTATGATTACTTTATGGTTACTATATATCAATTTACCATAATTATTTATAATATCGAAAATTCATAAATTAGTTTACAAATAGGAAAAAAAATAAACACACAATTCACTTCTCTCTCATATGCCTTTCTTAGACCAACAATTGGTATATGATTAAGTCTAGTATCTATCAAAACTTGAGCAAAGTTCGCTATGACACAATTTAACTCACTTTTTTATCAAAAGGGGTTAAAAAAAACTAATATTAGTATATTTTCAATTTAATGATCAGTTACCTAAGAGAATTAGGATGAAATTCTTTCTCATAATATAATATTTTGATTTATGGGATATTTTATAAAAGAGTGAATAAAATAGGAATAAAAATTGAATCATTTTGTTAACCACTATGGCAATACACATTTTATTTTTATATTAGATATAATTGTGTTTTTTTTAATTTTCAATGTATTAAAATGTTCATGATATTTGTCACATACTTAATCTTACATGTGTTAATTATTATCATAATTATATTGGTTTTAATGATATTAATATTACTTATAATGAGCTTGATGAGAATCTAGACGCAAACTAAAAATGGAGTCAAAACAAGGAGAAAGATCACAGGAAGAAGAGAACAATAAAGATCACATATGATGATACAAGTTATTATGAAAGGAGAGATTCAAATAATAATATTTCTCATTTGTGCCTTATATATAATAATAATAGGTTATCCTTAATTCTAATTCTCTTAGTAATAATTGTTGTGATGATAATGATGATGATTTGTTTATGAAAAGTTATTAAGTTCCTAGAAATGATGATCTTGGAAAGGAATAAATTTTCTTTCATATATAAAAAGATCCAAGACCTCTTAAATGCATTTACAATTGAGAATGAGAAATTGAAATTTGTTGTGATTGAAAGGATAAAATCTAAGAGTGTGGTTACTAATAAAGATAAAATAAATGATTTAATGCATAACAATGATGAGATATTGAAGAAAGAGACAAAGTTCTTAGAGAATCATTTTCCAAGTTCACTTTGACAATTGAAAATTTGAATAGTATGCTTGGAGCATGAAACAAATCTAATAATATGAACAGAATTTGTTTCATGTATGGGAGCATACCATCCAACTTTAAGACATCTTTATAGGGAGAAAACATTTATGTGATGAGATTATAACTAAATTATCACATAAGTATCTTACATCTTCTCAATGTGTAAAAGATTACATGCTCATCTATCATCCTCTATGTCGTAAGCAAAAGAAAATTTTCATGCATTCATATATGAGCCATGTACTAAACCTAAAGGTATAACATTCAAGGTAAAAATAGACATAATTTTTATGCAAAGTCATCTTAAAAGAACATAAAACATCCTACTCATACATATAGGCATCTTTATCATCAAAATAACATAAAACAAGCTTATAATCATTATCTTGCTCATTATAAGTATAAAGGTATAATACATACTCCCATTCAATATAGTTCATATTTCTATCAGAGAAGCATGCCATTTTAATTGATATGCAAGGCCTTTTTCGTACACAAAGAGAGCTTCTAGTCTCCTATATATCCAAAATAAAGCATCGTATCACCTATATTATCCAACAAGACCTAAAATGGCATATAAGTCATACTCTTATAAGTCGTTGTTACATAACACTAACACTTTTAATTCTCATCACAGAAGATGTTATTTTCGTGGTGATTGTTGCCTATAACATATTGATTTCTTTACCTTATAGGTTGATATCTAGTTGCATAAAATGAATATAAAAAATTGATATCACCTTTACATATAACAAATGAGATAGATCAACTATATGTCTAATAACTATTTTCAAAAGAAATTTCCAAAAGTCCTCATATGATCCAACTAAGAAAATTAATACCAAAATGTGAACTTTTATGGATGGAACAACAATAAAAGATAAAGACAAACTTGAATCCATTATACCGTAAAGGTCTTGATCACAGTTTATCCACTCTCACCTTCTTACTTTTCTCTATTCTCTCATTGGTGCAAGAACCTTTAATTCTTTGATATCTTTTTAACGTAACTTCTATTGAAGGGAGAGGAAAGGGTTAATTAACAATTAACCCTAATGGTCCTAATTACCTTTAACAAACCTAATAACCATTATTTTGGGCCCACCTTTATATTAGAATCCATTAAAGTAATATGGGACACATTAATTATTAAAATTAATCTAACACAAAATACCAATTTTTAAACCAAAGAAGGAAGAAAAGATGCATCCCTTGAGATGTATAATAGGAGATAACCATTTACTTCCATATTGGCAACATCAAAGAACATTTACATTGCATGGATTTTTAGGAGGAGATAACATTATTGTATGTACTTAAGGTGAGAAATATAGATTGATTTTTAAAATTAATGCTTGAGAATTATAAGAATTGCTCTTTGGATTTTTTTTTAGCGATTTGCATATACTTTTAGCCCATATGATAGAGTTTTTGAAAAAGGGGGAAGAGAGAATTTATTTATTTTTCTTTTTAATTCTTATAGATTTATATATCATATGCCTTTTTCTAAGTGAAAAAAACAGAAGAGAATGTTGATATTAAAACTCAATCATTTTATGATATATTAATTAAGGGAGAGCATGTAACACATATTACTTTAATATAGGAAAAACATATTAAATGTCATTTATTTTTCTCAATAATACTAGATATTTTGTCATCATAATAAAAAAAGAAGATTGTTAGACAAAGTGAGGTTCTAACATATTTTTATCATAAAAATATATTACTCCTAATGCTTCTACACTTTGTGATATTCGTAAATTAATATGTGTTACATAGATATGAAAGATAAAATTAAGAAGTTTGAATGCATTATAATCAATCATGATATTAGTTCTTATATATGTACACACATATATAAACAATATCTAATTAAATATATTTTTGAAAGTTAAAAGAATTCATTGATAAGCCCTGAAAGAAAAAAATAAAGTAATATTACAAGGCTGTTCTAACAAAAATGTTTTAAAATAAATAAACTTTATAACCTGTCATCTTTGAAACTATTAGAAAACTAATAGCCAAGTTATTCCAAATTCCTTCTTCTTCTAAGTGAGAAGCTCAAGCCTTCAGTGACTTTATGAGCAATAATGATTTATCTTATCCAATAGTAGATCCTATATGCAAGTTTATGCTTCTCTGTTTTAGTATTCTTGAATAATCTTTGGTTTTTTTCATTCCATATTATATACACAGAGCAATTGAGGCTAAGGCTTAATCATTTTTTATCTTTCCCCATTCTTTTGCATTGGTTTTTAGCCTATACCAAGATGGTATCTAATAGTGATGCGTTATGTTTTTGTGGATAATTTAGTTTGTTTTTAGTTTTCAATTAAATGATTTGTGTCTTTTTAGGTTTAGAATTGTGATAGTATGATTATATGTTTGTGTTTTTGAGTGTATGTGGTTTAGAGCATGATATTAGGCTTTAATTTTTTCTGTTTGAGGTGTTTTGATGAGTTTGTTAGCATTTGAGATTAGATTAAGAAGATCAGAGAAGATTTGGAGAAAGTTTGGAGGAGGAGTCAAGGCCACGATCGTGACATCCCAGCCACGATCGTGACATCCCAGCCACGATCGTGACAGAAACAACCCAACATAGGCCACGATCGTGATTCATAGGCCAAGATCGTAATAGAAACTAACAGGATAGGCCAAGATTGTGACTCATTGGCCACGATCATGATAGAATCCAAATTTTAAGTGTCATGATTGTGAATCATTGAACACGTCAAAATCGTGACAAATGTGGGGATTGCTTTCGAACTTAAAATTTCAAGGATTATGTCAGACATTTAGGCCTAGTTCAAACCTAGTCTTTACCCTGAAAAGCCTTAGGACTATAAAAGACAAAAGAATGACCTAATCTAGGAGGCCTCCATTTGCCACCTTGGGAAAGAACATAAGGTAGAGAGAAGAAGGAGAGAAGGGAAGAGGAGCATCTGTAGCTACTGTCCAACCCCTATAACCCAGCCATTTCAAGTTCTTTTCTACTTTCTCTTATTTATTTACTTCATCTTGATGTATGACTTAGGTTTGAGAATGTTGAACATGTTGTTAATGATGTTCTAATTTTTTGGGATTGAATCTTAAATCATTTTATGACCTATTTGCTTGTGATGATAATGAAACTATTTGGGTATTTTGATATTTTTGTTTGCATATACGTCGATAATAAATTGAGAAACAGAGTCAATAGTAATCCAATTAAGTTGAGTAACGAGATTCAACATCCTAATAAGTCACACAATTATCAAATCGATAATCATAAGAAGAGAGATCTTGTGTGAGGACCTAATTGTCTATTATATTATTTAAAAACTAATTAGAATGTGGGCTATTTTTGTTAATCGAGGATTGCAAAATTGAAATTTCAGAATCAATTAGGGATTATTAATTAGGGTTAGTTAATTAGATCTTGAGGGAGAGTAATCAACCCTTTGAAATTCTGGGACCGATAAAAATTACATTGAAAGTGATTAGGGTAGCAAAATGACGATGAATAAATCCTATCTTCTCATAATTATTTGATCTTGTCTTATTGTGATATCTTAATTATTAAGTGGTTGTGCTCCATTTTGATTCACTTATGTTAATTTTGGAATTTTATTTTCATTCAACCCCTACTTGATTTGTTTAATTTTCTAGTTATCTTTATCTTCATTTAAATCACATTTTTACAGCCTTAGACAAAGTTAGGATATTAGTTCATTAATTCTTTGTTGGATTGGCACCTTAACTACTAAGCTTATGACCAGTGCACTTGTAGAACATTGAGGGTTTTATAAATTGTAAAACTTTCTTAACAAGTTTTTGGCATCATTATTAGGGAATTAGTTTAGGAGTTTTAAGGAATTATTACCCTTTCTTATGATTTTGGTACTCAATCACAAGAAATTAGAAAAAAAAAAAAGAGAAGGAAGTTTTGGCGCAAAGTTAAAGACACATCAATTTAGACATCACAAGGAAATAATGAAGAATTTGAAAAGTTAAATGCCAAGAAGAGATAGAAAGAACGATGATGGAGGAAATATGTCATAGGGAGTAAAGGACTCTTACGAACTTCAATAAGACACAATTTGGTCAAGGAAGTAATCATCCTTATTAGAACACTTACAATCCGGGGTGGCTGAACCACCCAAATTTCTTTTGGCCTAACAAAGTAAGAACTCAAATGAGAATTCAAGGCCTGTCGAGATTTCAATAAGATGAGTCCAACTCTTGGAATTTTAATTTGGACAAGATCATGGACAAACTTATAAATATGGAAGAGGCCCTGATGAGACTGGAAGGGAAGTTTGAGTAAGTAATGGAAAACCATGCCTTTTCTATTCACAACTTAGAGGCTCAATTGAGTCAGCTTTATAGGAAATTTTATATGAGAAGTGTGGAAAACTTTCTGAGCAACATGGAAGTAAATTCAAAAGAGTAATGTAAGGCTATCACACTTAGGAGTGGGAAAGAGGTAGAAGAACCAGCAAAAAAACAAGCTGAATCCCACCTTGTAGACGACTAAGAGAAGAAGAAAGAGGATGAAGAAAAGAATTAAAATCCTCCATACATTCCTCCTCCACCTTACACACCAAAAATACCATTCCCACAAAGACTTCAAAAGAACGAATTAGATGTACCATTTGCAAAGTTCATGGAAAAGTTACATAAATGGAAATTTTACTTGTCTTTTATGGATATGATGAAATTCAGGCCTAAGTATGCAATGTTCTTTAAAGATATATTATCTGCCAAGCAGACTTGGGATGATAATCAAACGATAGTCATGAAAAAAAACGTCCAGCTCCTTAATTACCAACTATATGCCCTCACAGTTGTCAAATCCAAACAACTTTACAATACCCTGTGTAGTTAGTAATATAAAGATTTCAAAATGTTTATACAACTTAGGCGTAAGTACAAACCTTATGCCTTTGTTGATTTTTAGGAAACTAGCGCTAAGACATGTGAAGCTAACATTGATAGAGAAACTGTTTGGGGTGGTAGAGGATGTATTATAAAAGTAAACAAGTTTATCATTCCTGTAGATTTTGTCGTGCTCAACTTTGAAGAGAATCAAAATTGTCCGCTAATTCTTGATATATCATTTTTGACTACCAAAAAAGCTTTGGTAAATGTCCATGAAGATAAGCTTATCCTTCGGATTGGAGATGAACAAGTGAAATTCAACATGAATAAGGTATTAAAGAATCCAAAGGAAGGTAGCTCATTCTTGAGAATTGATGAAGTCAAATATTTAAAGGATCAATAGGAAGAAGAACAAATGACAACTTACATAGAGCTTGAAGCATATAAGGAAGTGTCTATTCCAAAAGTTGAAGAAGAAGAGAACAAAGAACAGAAGATATAGGACATAGAGGTTGAATATAAAAGTCTTTGTTCATGAAGTGAAAGAAGAAGAGGAGACGAGGGTGACTGAGGAAAAACAAGAACAACTCACCCTCTTACAGGACAAACTGCTAGATTCAATAAAAGATTCAGGGAGTTTTGTTATTCTCTATTTTATTGATAGTTTGTTAGTAAAAAGGACATTACTGAAATTAATTGGTTTTCTTAATTTTATCAATATTGTCCTTTTGATTATCTTGCAATTTGTAACTTATTTACAGGCTACTAAACTAATCTTTTTAAATAGCTTGACTTTTCATGAAAAGCTACTTTGGCATAGTTAAAATTTTGATTGACCAAATAATTATCAATATGTGTGTGCAAGTGATGGGGGTGAATGAATTTGACATTAAGGTCTTGATTAGTATGTATATGTAGTATGAAGTGCTTAGCCACATATTTCATAAGTTAATAAGTTAGAACAACTTGAAGGTTTGTGTTTAAAGTTAAATTAGTTTCGTGAAGTTCACTGTCATTGTACCATTATTGCATATGCGTGCTTATATGTGTTATTATTTAATGCATTTCTGATTGTTTTTGTGTTTTGATTTTGCTTTTGCTTGAGGATAAGAAAAAGTTTAAGTGTGGGGATGTAAGGCTTAAACAATTTTTATCTTTCCCCATTCTTTTGCATTGGTTTTAAGCCTATACCAAGATGGTACCCCGATCAGCTACTGTATAAACCAAATTCATGCTATGTTGCAATGTTCCATTCTAGTCCATATAGTAGTTATGAAGCTACATTGGAAGAAAAAGATGATTTATATATTCAAGCACCGTGTTGCATAAGATACAAATATAATCAGTGATTCCTTTAAGCTTATATTTGGTTTTTAATCTCCCTCCAGCAGCCAGCCAAGTAACAAAGGATGCTTTGGGTACCAATGAACCTTTTTAAACAATGTTATATCATAGAATGGTAGGAACTTGGGGTTTGATAGCATTTAAGTAAGAATAGTTAGTGAAATCATCATTTCTGTTAATAAACTAGGTAGCTTTATCCTTCATTGTGGAGTTAGGCAAGTAGTTGGGATAATGGTTCAATAATCTGTTAACCACCTCGTCAGTTGCTAACCAAGAATTTTGAACAATGAATTTAGAAACTCAAGTTTGGATCGACACTCTATAAGTGAGTTTTGAAAGATCTCATATCATGGTCAAAGGACTTTGAATAGCGTAATTATCAAACCAGAACTAAGTATCTTTACCATTACCAATCTAAATTCTAATAAATGGGTATATAATCTATCTTTTTATAAGCATTTAAATGAAAGGTGAAGAATGTTCTTTCATTTCACCTACTTGCCAGAAGTTGGAATCCATAATTTATCAAACTACGTTTACATAAATCTAGAATAAATATAAATTAATATTTACAATATGTTTGAATTCAAATTCATTTCTTAAAATGTTTCTTAATTTTTTAAAATTTTATAGTTTATGTTAATTATTCTACTAAAAGTAATATTTTGTAAGTTTAAAGTTTGATTCACTTTTAATAATGCATACATATAGAGAATAGTCATAATAACCAGCTGATATAAAAATTTCTTTTAGTCATTAAAATCCTTGTACATGATACTTAAAAATGTATTAAACATATAAAAAAATATATATTATTGAAACTAACTCAACTTTCTTTACCATGAAATACTATGTTAATGAGATAATTACAAGAATTTTGAATTTATTGATCAAATAAAATATCCATTAGATAATGTAAGGTTCTAATCCATCCCTTTAATGATGAAAGAATATTTTTTGAAATTAAATGAAGTATATTAATAAATAACCAGAACTTTGCAAAAAGAGTTTAGTAATCCAACCAAATAAAGAAAAAGTTGCCTAATTTTAATATATTTTAGCCTACTCACAATAAGTAGAGAAAGAAAATAAGTCTAAATAGTCCAACTCATCAACTTCATGTACTTTAATTCCTGCATAGCTTTAAAACAAGTTTAAGTTGAATTTAATATGCATGCTTCTTTGGCCATGGTGGCCATAAGCACCTACCAAATCCATTTGATGGTTTTAAATACAAAACAAAATGTATTACTATTAATATTTTTATTTTTGGTGATGTTAATAAGTTAATATGTAAAAGATTAAGTTCAATGAGATGAGTAAAGTGAGAAAAGGAGCCAATTGAATTAATTGAGCAATCAAAGATTGAAAAAAATGAGCAAAGTGGAGAACATATGTAATTCAAGTGGAGAACTAAAAATAAGGAGAAATTAAGCATATCAAGATATAAGAAAATTATTATAAGCCTTCCTTTAACCATGACTTAGTCATTTCAATATATTAAGGGTTCAATCATTACATGACCATTTCGTATAAGACATAATGCATAAATATTTTCATAATTAAAAGGAATTTTTTTTATCTTTAAAGAAAACCTTTTGATTTAAGAACTTTTGAAATAGTTTTGAATTAAGTTCTTTTGTTAAAATAATTTTTTAACTAAAAGGAGGTCCTAAATGATGTTTTGATGATAAAAAAACATAATTACCATTAATGAGTTTATTATTTTGATGAAAGAAATATAAGAACAAAATAAATCCATAAACTCAAGAAGATAGTTTATGAATTTGATAAAGAGCAGTTACAGTTTGTAGTCGATGAAATGAAGTCAAACAAAGAACAAAAGAAGATTAAAATTTATCAAAATCACTTTACATTTGTATTAGTAATTTTTTCTAACTTTTTTAGTTTGATAATCTAAAAGGGTCCAGAGAAGTTAAAGTTTGTAATCGACAAAATGAATTCAAACAAAGAACAAAAGAAGATTAAGGTTTATCAAGGTCATTTAACATTTTTATTATTAATTTAATCTCACTTTATTAATTTGATAATCTAAAAGGGTCAACATCTGTAAACATTTCATCTTACTTCATTTTATGATTCTTTTCTTTCATCAAGAGGTGTTAAAGCTTGTTTTTAAGAGAAAAATCGCTTAAAATTTTACACTTCTTAAGGAATATTTTGGAGACTTTTTAAATCATAATTGTATTAAAAATTGAGTTTGAGTATTTAAAGCTGTTAAAATCATGTTTTTAGAGTGATTGGTCGAACTATATGGGTTAATAGTTGACCAATATAGGTTAAAGTTATTAAATTTGATGTATTGAGAGTTTATTGCAACATTGATTGACGTATTAGTCAACCAATGGTACACCACTCTCTTAAAAACTAGTGAATATGTGCATTCAATATACAAGTGCTCTATAAATAACCATTATAACTGTTAGATCTTGGCTCCAATGGCTATTAGGCGTCTTAAAAGACTATAAAACATATATTCTCATTGGTTTTAGTATTAAGAAGCATTTTAGTGTATTTTGTACACACTATAAGTTTTTTGATCATTTGAGCATCATTGTCTTATGTTTTTATGAGTAAGCCTTTTTGAAGTTATCAAGTGATAAATTGAGTTATTTTGAGTTGTAATATTTAGTTGGGGCTTTATATTATTGTACTTAGGTATGATCTAAGTGGTATTAAGGTTCCTCTTTAGCTTAAAATACAATTATAAGAGGTTCATCTTTCCCGAGAAAGATTGTATAAAAGGCCTTAAAAGAATAATTATAGTAAAATTTCAAGAATAATCTTGGGAGTGGAAATAAGCAAAGGTTGTTTAATTCTTTGATTAATTTATATTAATTAACTTCCTCATCCTTATTTATATTGATTATGTACATTGGCAAGAAAAGTTATTGAATTTTATAATCTCCCAATTCACCCCCTCTTAGGTTTCATTAAGGACTAATAAGTGATATCAAAGTAGGTATATGAAGCTAGCATTTCTAATAAAATCATATAGCAAAGATCATAAAGAAATATTTAGAAGCATCATCATCAAGGAACTAAGAAGAAAAAAGTAGTAGAGCACCTTTCTTTGATGGTAATGATTACCTCTATGAGAAAACTAAGACGAGATTCTTTTTTAATGGACAATAGTTTAGACCTATAAGAAATAGTTTCAAATGATCCCTTTATTTCTATGAAAATTGTAGGAAAAATAAATGAGGCCTTAACTAAAGGAAGAATGAGAACATCAAGATAAGATATTGATTTCCTTGAATAATAGGGTTGTACACATCTTAATTTGCTCCTTAAGAAGAGATGAATCAAAGAGGGTTTATATATTTTATTCGGCTCATAAAATTTAGCATATATTATAAGTTACACATGAGGGAACAAATCGAATGAAGGAGAGCAAAGTGAACATACTGATACACTAATATGAATAGTTGTAAGTGAAGCCTGATAGCATAAGCACAAGATTCATTGATATTATTAATGCTCTCAAAGTTCTTAGACATATCTATACTATTGTTGAAATGGTAAGGAAGTTGCTTAGGTCACTTTGGAAGATGTAGGAAGCTAAAGGGACAGCTATACAATAAGCCAAAGATATAATAATGTTACAATTGAAGGAACTTGTTGGATCTCTTCTTACATATGAAATGAGACTATAAGAGACGTAAAAAGAAATTACACTTTTAAAGAAAAATAATTTAGTGTTTAATGCCTAAAAGGAATAATCATGCCAAAAGGAAGAGACATCAACAAGTGAAAGTGATTAAAAAGAAATTACCTTAATCACTAGAAAATTCAAGAAGTTCTTAATGAATAAAATCTCTAAAAGAAAGGATTTCAAGGAAGGTAAAGGTGATTTAAAACATAAATAATATAATATTATCTTTTTTTGAATGTAGAAAACCTAGTCACATGAGTATAATGCCCTTTACTCAAAGATGCTGACAATTATGAAAGAAACAATAAGAAAGAAAGCCTCAACTTAAGATGATATAAGTGAATCCAAAAATGAGCAATCAGAAAAAGAGATAGCTCATATATGCTTTACTGCTATGAATGTTGATGAGGGAACATCCAACTCCAATTTTTATGATAGCGATAGTGATTTAATATATGATAAACTAATTGAAAGTTTAGCAATCATGAGCAAAAAAAGAAAGAAATTATCGTCCAAACTTAAACATGCTAAAAAAAACACCGTACGTATGCTTGAATGAGAATAAGTGAATTGCATAACATTAACACATCAAAAAATGTGATTGTTGATGATAATCATGCATTAGACACATTAAAGCATAAAAGTACGAAATTGAAAAGGAGATTCACACTCTCAAGGAGTCATTATCCAAATTTACTAAAGATAATGAAAAACTAGAAAATATACTAGAAGCTCAACAGAATTTATTGATAGGCATGGAATATAATACAAATATAGACGTGAAGCCAATTATAAAACAGCATTTGTAAAGGAAAAATATTTGTGTAACGAAGAACCATTGTCTAATGTGACAAATATTTGTGTAACAAAGAACCATTGTCTAAGCATATGCATGCATAAGCCACATCTGCTAGGACTAATGCTAAAAGTATCATACTTTCATATATGTCTCACAATATTGGCATAGAGTTCAATACTTTAAAGGGAAGAACAAGTATCATACATACAATCATTATAACTTAAGTAACTAACCTAAAAGAATATTTGGTAACTCTAATGTCTAATGAAAGATTCTTCATTTTGCATACATATATAGAATACCACGTAATGCATTTATGCATCATCATCACTTATGTAACATGGTATGTCATTTTTTTTTGGTTAGTATGGACATATTGATAGATTCTATTTTCTCAAACAAAGAAAGGCAAGCAAACTCTTAAAAGTTTATGTTAAAAAGAAGGAATTTAATAATCAAGGAACCAAGCTCATTTAGGTACCTAAAGCACATTAGTTGCCTTATTTGTAGGGTTATCAAAAAATAAAAAGCAAATGGTATATAGTAAAGACAATAGTTATTAAATTAAGTACTATTTTTGAAGAGTTTATATTTTTTATTAATGAATTTAAACTTTTATTCTAAGAAATTCTTGAAAATATTTATATAAAATATGAAAATTAGTCTTCACAGAGAGAAAGAATGATCAAAGAATCTTCAAAAGAAATAATCGTTGAACTAAGTTCACTTATTGACATTGGTCATCCAATGCCTCCTCACCTAAGAAAAATTTCCTTCTAGTGAGTTTTTAAGAAATTTGGCTATATATATTAATCAACCACCTACCTTTATTGGTCGACTAATATATTTAAGTTTTCGACTAATATTACTTTTCTATTCAAAGACTTCTATTCCAGTGATTTTGCCCCTTAATTGGTTGATAGGTCTGGTTGACCACACACATTGGTCGATTAGTGAAGTTATGTGGTCGACCAATCTTCTCGATTGAAGCTTTATTTTTATTCTTTTCTTTTATTTTTCAACTTGGTTGTTTATATTTTCCAAAAGCCTAAACAATTTACGCTTTCTTTTTGGAAAACAACATCCCACATTTCATAAAAATTTTGTTAGATTGCATCAAATTGGAAAATTTTCCTTTGGGGGATTCCCAAATTTTTTTTCTTAATTAAGAGTTATCTTTTCACATTGACGCTTCAATAGTTAAATGTAAAAGGAATAATTGTTATTTACCTTACAATTAAATTGATGCATCTTTAACTTTTTTTTCAATGTTGGTTTGGGCCCTTTCTCATATTTCTGCTTTGAAAATTTCAATATTATACGTTCTTTTATGATGTTGATCATTGAAAATTGCAATTATGCTTATATTTGTTACAATTCTAACCTCCTTTGTTACTTTATTTGAATTTTTTAAACTTAGGCACAATACTGAATTTTAGAATTTTCAAAATTACACATAATTGGATACACATCTATTAGAGTTGATCTTTTAAAATTTTTTTACTCTTTAAATATTTAATGGTACTATTTAGCGAGAAATTTAATTAATATTAATCAAATTGATTTTGATCTTCCAACTTAATGCATGAAGTTTTATATTTGCATTTTAAACAAATAATTTCTTATTAATGAGGGAGAAAAAGTAATTATGTTAGACTTAAGGGGAGTAATGAAATTCAGGGGAGTGATTGTTTTATTGCTTTTGTATTTCTTGCACTTTGTATAATATAATTGAGTAAATTTATATTTTCTACATATACGAATGTTTCTTTGATATTGAATATTCTTTTGTTTTTGATATTGAATTATGTTTTATGTATAAATTAAAGGGGATCTAATCATTATCATGGCAGTTGTTTGTGTGCTAAATTTATATTTTGTCATCATAAAAAAGGGGAAGATCATTGTACAAAGGGAGGTTTCAATTAATATTTTGATGATAAAAAAATACTACTAATGAGTTTATTATTTTGATAAAAAGAAATATAAGAGAAAAATGAAATTATAAACTTAAGAAGATATTTTATAAAGTTGATAAAGAAAGCTAAAGTTTATAATCAATGAAATGTAGATCAAACCAAGAAAAATAGAAGATCAAGGCTCATCAAGGTCATTTTACATTTTGTGTTATTAATTTTAATCTCAATTTATTAATTTGATAATCTAAAAGACTTCACGTGTATACATATTTTATCTTACTTTATTGCACGAGTCTTTTCATTCATTAAGAAGTGCTAAAGCTTTTGTTTCTAAGAGACAAGCCTCTTGATCTTTCAAACACTCTTTAGGGAATATTTTTGGAAAGTGCTTAAATCATAATAAATTGAGTTTGAGTGTTTGAAGTTGTTAAAATTATGTTTTTGGAGTGATTGGTTGACCTATATAGGTTAGTAGTCAACCAATGTAGGTTAAAGTTATCAAATTTAATGTACTGAGAGTTTGCTATACTATTGGTTTATGTATTAATTGACCAATATGCCATCTTGGTCAATCAATGGTCAACCAATCATTCAATAGATAGTGAATAAGTGAATTCAATGCACACTAGTCAATCAATAGGTTATACTAGTCAACAGTGCTTTATAAATAGTTGTTACAATATCTAGTTCTTGGATTCAACAATTATTAGGGGTCCCAAAATATTATAAATACATGTTTTGTAATTGGCTTTAGTATTAAGAAGCATTTTACTGTATGTTACATACATTTATAAGTGCTCTTCAATCATTTCGATGTCATTGTCTCATTTTTATGTGACTGAGCCTCTTTAGAGTTATCAAGTTTTTAATTTGTCATATTTGGTTGGGATATTATATTATTGTATTTGGAGGTCATCTAATAGGTATTGATGTTCCTTTTTACCTTAGAAGAAGAATGTAAAAGGGCTCCTTTTTATTGAGAAAGATTACAAAGGTTATTAATAAGTATTAATTTGTTCATATATGTATTTATTCATATTTTGTATTATTATTAATTTGCACTACATGTCGGTCTATCGAAAATAGTCTCTTTACTATGTAAAGGTAAGATTGCGCATTATTGGACCTTTCAAGACCTTGCATTTTAGCAAGACTCTCCCTGGATATTGTTATTGTTAATTTATGATATCATATATCAATTTTCATAATCATTTATCATAGGTAATTTATTCTTTAGTTTAAACATAGGGTAAAAAGTAAATATAAACATCACTCCCTCTCTCGTGTGCCTTCTAAAACCAATATATTTAATGATGAATGAATTTTTTATATAAAAGAATTTAAATAAAGAATCATAGTTCGCTGGATACATATGTATACTTTTTGAAACGTAATGTTATACTTATAATTTATATATCTTTTAGTTGTAAAAATAAATAAATAAATTGTATAAATAAACTGTATCATGAATTTCTGTTCATTATTTATTAAGAAAAATAGAGCTACTTAAGTTAGGATATGTCACTTATCATAATTAAGAAGTGCAATACATTATAATATGAATCTTATTTTTATATATGTATATTTGTTATTATATTCTTTTTAATGATATATATCAATGTTAAGATAATTTGAAGCGTACAACATTTTGTAGAATGTTTAAACAAACTCCTTGAGGTATTTATGGTATCAACTGCACTTAAAATTTTCAAAATAGTTAATGAAGTTAGATTTTTTTTCATTTTCTAGTAAATAATTTGTCAACTTGGCCTCTAACATTATCGCCAGGTAATCTGGACTCACCAAACATTGAAGTTGTTTTTAAAAATGATTTTTTAGATATTGGATAAAGGTGTAATTTATGCATATCTTTGAAAAAAAATTTCACACTATTTAGGGTGTGATGAGTTCTAATTTAATAACGTTAGTGATACTAAAATGACAATATGAGTTCATCCATATATTTTGTGAAATCCTCAAATGTAAATCACATATTTGAATTAATTTCAATAAACTAAAGAAAAATCATATTTATATTTGATTAACTTTTACATTCCCTGTTGCATAAGATATATAAACATTCTCTAAGATTTTTTTTACTTCATAATTCTTATTTTGATTATGATATTAAATCTATTTCAAATGAGTTGAATTTGATTTTATTTGTTAGATCTTAAGTTTTTATAATTTTAAACATTGTATAGAGTAATTTTGTTCACTGCTATCTTAAATAAAATTTAACTTATTGTATATTATTATACTTCAATTTTATAAATACATTCATGTAAAAATTTATATTTGATATTGATTTATAATGATAATTATTTAGAATGGCAAAAGATAAAAATAAGAGGGCAGTTGATTCACATGGGATAATGGTAATAGAAATGGGAATGAATATAGTGAGGAATGAGAATGGATATTATTATTAGAATTATGATGGTTGGTTAAGAGAAAGGAATGATTACCATTACTATTAATAGTAGTTGGTTCGTAAAAAATATTGAGAAATAAAAATTTGTTTTATTTTAATTAATTTATTTATTATGTTTTAATTAATTAATTACAATATATTGATTAATTAAAATATTGTAATTAATTATATTGTAACTGATTAAATATTATTAATATTTTAATTAATTAATTAATTACAATATTTTGATTAATAAATGAATTATATTTTAATTAATTATATTGTAGTTAATTAATTATTAATAATATTTTAATTAATTATATTGTAATTAATTAACTACAATATTTTAATTAATGAATAATTATATTTTAAATTAGTTATATTTTAATTAATTAATTATTAATAATATTTTAATTAATGAATAATTAGATTTTATTTAATTATATTTTAATTAATTAATAATAATATCTTAATAAATTATATTTTAATTAATAATAAATTATATTTTAATTAATTAATTAATTAAAATATTTTAATTGAAAAATAATTATATTTTAATTAGTTATAATTAATTAATCAACTTATAATTAATTAATTAATTATAATTTAATTAATTAATTATAATTTAATTAATTAATTATAATTAATTAATTAATTATAATTTAATTAATTAATTAATTATAATTTGATTAATTAATTAATTATAATTTGATTAATTAATTAATTATAATTTAATTAATTAATAATAATAATTTTTAATTAAATATATTTTAATGAATTATATTTTAATGAATTAATTAATTACAATATTTAGTTAATGAATAATTGTATTAGTTAGTTATAATTTAATTAATTAATTATTAATATTTTATTTAATTATATTGTAATTAGTTATATTATAATTAAATTAATTAATTATAATATTTTAATTAATGAATGAATTATATTTTCATTAATTATCACAATTATTTAAAGAGTAATGATACTCATTTCTTTAAATTAGGAAAGGAACGGAGGATTATCAAAAAATGAGTACTCAAAATAATGACTCTATAATCATAATCCCTTACCAAACTCAATCTTTTATTTCATACTCATTCCCCTTTTTTCATACCCTCCAAACAAGCACACCCTAAACTTAATTTTTTAAATTTATTTATTTAGTATTTCTCAATCTTTAAAAAGTTTTTGAAATAGAATTCATCATATTATGAGCGTTATTCAGCTTATTTATTTTCTACTTATTGTTAGATCTTTTTTGTGAAAATCTAGCTTGAACTTTAAAGATATATTTAATTTTAGGAAATCTTTATTTTTATAATTCATAAACATCAATTTAGGATAATGTAAAGTAGAAAGTATTTTCATGATGAGAAACAACCGTATCAAATTTTCAAAGAACAGTAATCGTAATTTCGAGGACGAGTCAGCCGTCAAAACAATGGGCTACCTAGTAATTGTAGGTTTTTTTGTTTGTTAAGAATTTAATAAACTAGCGCTCCAGCCGTACGCTGTAAACGACCCATCAGAGATCACCACGTTATTGGGTTATCCGCAGTGTGGATTCACTCACCAACTACCCTGTCATTACTTGACTAGAGTTTTTAGTTTTCCCATGTATCCTAATTCCTACAGTTTGTTTCTTAGGACTTTCGAGTACATTCTATCGGAGGTCATTCGGCTTATAAAGTCTTAAAGTTTCCATCTTCTATCATCAATCTAGAGTTAGACTTCCAGCGTTTTTCTCAAGGGAATGGCTTCAATCCAACATGAATTTCCAATCCTCTCGTATCTTCTATCACAGGTTGATCCCAACTCCAACTCATCACTCCCACAAGATGTTTATCAGAGTCTGTTTGCTCAATTTCCTCACTTGAACAACCCGAAGTTGCTATCGTTATTAACTCAAGCGATTCCGGCCACCGCCATCCAGGCTCACTCCCTCGTCAAAACTCTTGGCTGCCGACCAGACCCTTCTGCCGTGTCTGTGGCCCGGTCCAAGATGACCCAATTGGGTGAAGAGAAGAACAATAACGAGATTGAGATATACAAGGCAGTGATAAGAATGGAGGAGATGCATGAACAGTGCCATAAGCAGCTAAGGGAAGCAGAAGAGAGGCTTGTCGGGGTTTATAAAGAAGTTGTGAGAGAGTTAGAGGATGGTCAGGTTAATGAAGAGGTGGTTGCTATACTTAGAAAAGCAGAGAGTGGAGAGGTTGTCGAAAGAGTGGATCTTTCAGGGCGTCAGTTGAGTTTGATCCCTGAGACATTCGGTAATCTTCATCGGCTGATTTCGCTCGATCTTTCTCGCAATCAAATACAGGTATGTATGGTATAATTGTTTCTGGCCTTTGATTCCGTTTTCAACTTAATTTGGGCTTTTCAGTTCTTTCTTGATTTATCTTATTAAATAAAATTTGTAATTGAATGTTTTGTTTGCAGAAAGTGTTTATTATGTGGTGGTATGCTAAGCCTTGGTTAGAAATGGTACTTGGCAGACCTCCCACACCTGTCATATTACATGTTTCACCCACCTTGACTGAATGTTGTTCTTCAATATATATGTATGTATGTATGTATGTATGTATAGTTTCAACTTGAGAAGTTCCTTGCATGTTCTTGCTAACTAGATATCGGCTTTGTCGTGTTTTGCTGTTGGATAATGCTATGGACGGAGCATAAAATGGAGTGCATGTCGAAGGACATAATTATTAGAATTTTGATACTTGGTCATTAAGTTTGAAGAAGAACCAAAGTATACTTATTGCTTTGAGTCCTAAATACTGGCTTATAAGTTGTGTTTTCTCGCTGTTGGTTTCATTCTTTTGTAAAAACAGGTCCTCCCTGATTCCATATCTGGACTTCAAAAGCTTGAACGGCTTGATGTTTCTTCCAATCTCTTGGATTCCCTGCCAGACTCCATCGGATTATTGCCATCTCTGAAGATTCTAAATGTTTTTGGAAACAAGTTGAAGGCCCTCCCGGAGAGCATAGCCCTTTGCAGGTAATTACTTTTGCCCGATTGCTCTCCCTTGCGTAACTCTCTCATACGGTGCTTTTGCTACTTCTGTCTGTTTACGTTAAATATTAATTTTAACTTTGTTTTAGATCGCTGGTGGAGTTAGATGCAAGCTTTAACAATTTAATGTCTTTGCCAACAAATATTGGTTACGGACTAGTGAATCTTGAGAAGCTGTCAATCCAGCTGAATAAGATCCGGTTCCTGCCTACATCAATATGTGAAATGAAATCGCTCAAATATTTGGATATTCACTTCAATGAGCTCTATGGTCTGCCGCATGCAATTGGGAGATTATCAAATCTTGAGGTTCTGAACCTGAGCAGTAACTTCAGTGACTTAACTGAGCTTCCTGAAACAGTTGGTGATTTAACCAACCTAAGGGAGCTTGATCTGAGCAACAACCAAATACGAGCTCTTCCTGATACATTTGGCAGGCTAGGAAAACTAACTAAACTCAACTTGGAAGAAAATCCAATTGTCATTCCTCCAAAGGATGTTGTTTGTAAAGGGGTAGAAGCTGTCAGGGAGTTTATGGTAAGGCGGTGGCAAGTTATGATAGCTGACGAACAACAAAGGAGTATTCCTGAGGCAAACCAACAAGAAGCACAGTCTGGATGGCTTGCATGGGGCACCTCCTTGTTGACCAACATGGTAACAGGGGTTTCTCAAAGCATTTCAGGACATTTAGGAGCAGGAAAAGCTCCAAGAGACCCATATTTGGACCAGCTGCTTTGAATTTCATCGAACTCAAATGCTTTTACTTTCTGCATACTTATCTCTGACATGTATATTGTATCTATGGACGTTCCGTTTATTTGAACTCGTTGTACATATGTTTTATGCTTGTTCTGTTCACGAGATAGTAACTTTCGGCATTTTTGATCTTCATTTCCATCTTCTTTATGTTGTACTTTGAATACGGAAAACTAGAGACTTAGAGCCTAATTTAAGCGATTGTTCTGTTCTGTTTTTTTTTTTTTTTCTGTTAGTAGTTTTTATTTTTTATTTATATTTTAAAAAAAATAAAAACAAATAACCTGTTTAATTGTTAATATGCTTAAGCTTTGTCCAAGTTTCTCTGTAACTTGTCTAGCCTACATGACGTTGGCTGGAGGAGTATTATTCTCTTAGCGGTATCTTAAATAACCGAAGACATCTGCGCTAAGTGCAAATCCTTGTTAGGCAGATGGAAAGGCGATGGGAGCTGCCGAGTCTACTCAACTTTTCAAACAACCAGCGTTTATTTTTTTTAATACATGGGAGGGCATAAAAGTCAAAACAGAAGAATAAATATTAGAAAATGGGATCGTGCCCTGTCATTAAGGCGGATAAAAATGGCAGCTAAGGGGTTTATTACCCTCGTTATCAATGTACTGGTTAAATGAAACGGGCTCGCCCTCTTCACTTGGTAGTCTGTGATTTCCACTGCGTTCGTCTAGGAGATTGCTTTCTCTCCTTTGCTCGTCTGGTTCATTGTGACTCCGTTGTTGCTTTCCTAGTTTTGTGCCTCTAATCTCCTAGTCTCTTTTATTGCTGAGCGTAGAAAGTACGGTGGATTGTGGTATATTGTCATTTGTTCCACCTGTTGATGAAAGCCTGATAGCACCACCTGTTGATGAAAGCCTGATAGCAGTAAAACTGCAATCTATCAATATGTTTACGAGATGGGAAATCAGAAATTGAGAGAGAAAGAATAAGGGAGGAGAGAGATAGTGATTATTATTAACATCACAAAAAATGGCTGCCTACCATCCGTTGTTCACAGCTACAAATACCGGTTACAACTCTCCCTTCTCTCTCTCTCTCTATAACAGAAAGTAATAGCTCAGCAGAGCAAAACTTACCGTTTCACCGAAACTAAAAGAAGATTAACGACATCGTTTTGAGGTGAAAAGATAACCAAAACAGAATTAATTACCAATGCCACTTGTAAACATCTCGCAGCTCCTTATTTCTGTATCATTCCACCGCCCTTAAGGCTCTGCCTCGAGATTAAAAGTTGGAAAACGTTGTTGAAGATCATATGCGAACTCCCATGTGGCCTCTTCTACTCCTCTTCCCTTCCACTTGATTAACAGCTTGGTTACAGCTCTGTTGCCTCGTTTTACCATTTTCCGATCCAAAATCAATTCTGGGACTGCTGGCTCGGTATTGATGACAGGCAGCTCATTGGAGACTTGTTGCTGATTAGGGACCTTAGCCTTAAGTTGTGATACATGAAAAACAGGGTGCACATCAGTGTAGCTTGGAAGCTTCACCCGATAAGCAACCTTACCAATATGATCTTCAATTTGAAATGGGCCATAAAACAATGGAGCCAATTTCTGGTTTTCTCTCCTTGCTACACTCTGTTGACGATACTGTTGCAGTTTAACAAAAACCCAGTCTCCTATGTTGAACTCCTTATCCCTTCTGCGTTTATCAGTTTGTTGCTTCATTCTATTTTGAGCCCTTTGCAGTTGATGTTTCAGTAGCACTAAAGCCCTTTCCCTATCTTGCAAAAGCTGGTCCACTGAGTGTATCTTGGAGTCCCCTGGCATGTAAGGAATGAGGATTGGAGGTGGTATACCATACAATATCTCAAATGGAGTGAGCTGAGCAGACGAGTGGAAGTTCGTGTTATACCACCATTCAGCAAGGGACAACCATTTCTCCCACTACTTAGGGTGCCCATGAGACATACATCTTAGATAAGTTTCCAAGCATCTGTTAACCACCTTGGTCTATCCATCTGTTTGGGGGTGGTAAGCAGTTGATTTCTTCAGTTCCACTCCCTGCAACTTGAATAATTCCTACCAAAAGTTGCTTACAAACACCAGGTCACGATCACTTACAATACTGGAAGGCAGACCATGTAATTTGAACACCTGATCCAAGAACAACTGAGCTACTTCTATAGCAGAATAAGGATGACTAAGGCTTATGAAGTGAGCATACTTACTCAGCCTATCAACCACCACAAGAATCACATCTTTGCCATTCGATTTTGGAAGGCCCTCAATGAAGTCCATGGATATGTCAGTCCACAAGCTGTCAGGGATTGGCAATGGTTGTAGAGTACCCAGGGTCTTAGTTGTTTCATATTTGCAAAGCTGACATGTTGAGCACTTCCTGATGTAGTTCCTGGTGTCCCTATCCATTCCCTTCCAATAAAAGGCCAACTGTAACCTCTTAATGGTGGCTTGGGCTTCGGAGTGTCCACCCATGGGTGTATCGTGCATCAGGGAAATGAGCTTTTCTCTCAGCTCTGCACTCTTTCCCACCACCAATCTACCCTTCTTCCTTAGTACCCCATCCTGCCAACTGAAAGTTCCCTTGATGCCTATAATTTTTAGTTCATTCAACAAGGTAATTAGCTCAGGATCCGAATGCCAACTAGCCTCTATCTCAGGCAACAAACTTTGCTCTGGAGTGGAAATGGTTAAAGCTGTTGGTTCAGCCGCAGGTAGCCTAGATAAGGCATCAGCCACCACATTCTCCTTGCCTTGCCTGTATGTGATTTCAAAATCATACCCAAAGAGTTTAGCCATATATTTATGTTGTTGGGTGGTGGTTATTCTCTGCTCCATGAGGAATTTCAAACTCCTATGGTCTGTTTTTATTATAAACTTCCTACATCCCAAGTAGTGATGCCACTTCTTCACTGCATACACAATAGCTAAAAGCTCCTTTTCATACATAGGTTTGGAGCTAGGGCTTTGCTAATGTAGGCCACCAGATGCCCTTCCTGCATCAATACTGCTCCAATACCAATATCACGAGCATCTATTTCAACCACAAACACCTTCTCAGGATTAGGTAATGCCAGCACAGGAACTGTAACCAAGGCATGTTTAAGGTTCTGAAATGCTTCAGTTGCTGTCTCTGTCCACCTGAACCCATCCTTCTTCAACAATTCAGTTAAGGGCTTACTGATCAACCCATATTGCTTGATAAATCTCCTATAGTAGCCAGCCAATCCAAGAAACCCTCTCAACTGTTTCACATTGATTGGAGTCGGCCATTGCATTACTGCCTCTATCTTCTGTGGGTCTGTAGTTACCCCATGACCATGAATAACATGCCCCAAATAGTTAACACTAGTTGTCC
>JAOSBN010000001.1:5790173-5829677 GCA_027563595.1 Erythroxylum suave
GAGGGAGGTAAGGTAGTTGGTTTCCTGAATAGATCAGTAAATTCATCTAGTACTGGCAGCAACTCAGGAGGAGTGATGGATTCTTGTGGATTCAAATCATTAGTTGCTTGAATTTGTGCCAAGTAGGCTGGGTACGCATGTGACAGGCAGTTCAACAAACTTTGCTTAGAATTGAACTTGATGGTGGTCTGTTGTTTTCCCTTCAAGACAATTTGCCTTCCCTTGCTTCTAAATTCCATAGTGAGGGTATTAAAATTCCAAAGTATGTCTCCCAAAGAAGACAGGCAATGGATTCCCAGAACCATTTCGCAGCCTCCTATGGTTAAGACTAGGAAATCAGCTTCAAATTCCTCCCCCTGCATATCCCACTTAAACCCCTCACAAGCATAGTAACAACAAATTTCATTTCCATCAGCAACTAACAATTTTATTGGGTCTATTTTTTTAAGAACACAACCAAGCCCTTTCGCAATTGAAAAATCCAAAACGTTATAAGTGCTACCTGAGTCTAGCAGAATGTGCAATGCCCTGCCCTTGTATTTTCCCACCAGTCTCATGGTTTGTTGTCCAGCCTCTTGCATCGGTCCCAATGCACACAAGGAGATGAGAGGCCCTCCTTGATCCTCTTGAAACAATTCGGTGCAGTCCGGATTCATATCAGTGCCTCCTTCATCATCACATTCCTGTACCCATATTGAGTGGAGGTACTTTTTAGTGCACTGATGGCCAGGGGTGTATTTTTCATCACACCAGAAACACAAATTCCAGGCCCTCTTATTTGCAATTTCAGATTCAGTCAATCTCCTAGCCTTGGGTGTAGCCCCCATTACCCCCTTCTGCACAGGTGGTAAGCTTGCTCGAGCATTGGATCCTCCAAGAGCCTTAGGTACTCCAGGCGTTGGTAATATCCCTGGCTTAACAGTTGAGCTGAATTGCCCACTTGGGACCCCGAAATTTCCCCTAACGCTGATAGTTTTACCTGATCTGATGGACATAACGTATGCATCTTGCATCCTAGCTAGAGCATAGGCTTGCTGCAGAGTTTTAGGCCCCTGCATAAGGACAGGATAGCTTATCTCATCCTTCAACCCAGTTAAGAAGCAACTCAGAACATTCTCTTCTGATAATGAAGTTTTATGCGCACATTTATCAAATGCATCTATATGATCCATCAATTCTCCAGTCTGATACAGCCTCTTTAAGTCTGCCATTGGATCTTCATAAATCTTACTCCCAAACCTCGCCAATATATCCTTAGAATAAACCTCCCATGTTGGTTCTCCCAAAATTCCCCTGCTCCTAACATATGATTGATGCCACTCTAGAGCCTTATCAAATAGATGTAGTGAAGCTAGCTTGACTCTAGCACTTTGGGGAGTATCATCAATCTGGAAAAATCGTTCACATTTGAACAGCCATCCCTGAACTTCAGTACCGTCAAACTGAGGAAATTCAACCTTGGTGAATCGTGTTGCTAGCTGATAAGATTGATTCCCACCCCGATTCAGTTCCAAGTCCTTGCTAAACGTCTCTGATGAGGAAGAATCACCAGTTTCCTTTCCCTTCTGCTTTCCATCAAAGTAGAGCTTCAACTTTTCGAATATTTCCACATTAGCAGCAGCAATCTCACTTTTAATGGTTTTCTCTGTTTGCTTGTTATTTTCTGCAAACATAGATTTCACCTTCTGCAGTATTCCTTCTTCCAACTTCTTATTGTCTTGAGACCTTGTATTGTCAGCCATGGCTGGTTAATGACCCACAGGTAGCGGGATTATGTTCTGATACCAAATGATAGCAGTAAAACTGCAATCTATCAATATGTTTACGAGATGGGAAATCAGAAATTGAGAGAGAAAGAATAAGGGAGGAGAGAGATAGTGATTATTATTAACATCACAAAAAATGGCTGCCTACCATCCGTTGTTCACAGCTACAAATACCGGTTACAACTCTCCCTTCTCTCTCTCTCTCTATAACAGAAAGTAATAGCTCAGCAGAGCAAAACTTACCGTTTCACCGAAACTAAAAGAAGATTAACGACATCGTTTTGAGGTGGAAAGATAACTAAAACAGAATTAATTACCAATGCTACTTGTAAACATCTCGCAGCTCCTTATTTCTGTATCAAAGCCCTTTTTGGCAAGAGTGTCTGCCACCACATTTCACCCCCTTCTTATGAAATGGAAATCGATTTGTTGGAATTCCCCTGCCTGTGCTTTGATACAAATAACCAGAGAAGAAGCAGTGTATGGGGTTTGCCCAGATTGTAGTAAGCCGATGGCTTCCTTGCAATCCGATTGAACTGATATTGATGCGACCTTGTGATTCTTAGCCACGGCCAAACCCCTTGATATACCCCACAGTTCGGCTTCGAATGGGGAGCAAATACCAAGGATTTGTGAGAAGCTCAGTAGCTATTGACCATCTGGATGGGTCAAGAAGCCTCCACATGTCGCCTCTCCAGTAGATCTGGTGGCAGTCCTGTCCGATTTGAGTCGATGGTGATTCGATCCTAGGTGTTGACACATAGCTTTGAAGTGGGCTTGCGAAGATAAGTTCCTCGTCATACTCCTTGCATGCATGATTGTAAAAGCTCTTTTATTTTCCTAGATTAATGCTTTAATCCTGTTGTTCAGTGATAATTGTTGTATTTCCTTTTGCTAAAAGACTTTGTCATTTCTGACAGTCCATAAATTGTAACATGTGATTGCGAACCACAACTTCCACGGTTGACCTTCCTGCGAAACGGCAATATCAAGATTAGTAATGATCCATTTTTTGAAGGAATCCTCAGACCAGAAAGAATCTAGTAATGACGAGTTGAGATTTTTCCATGTTTGCATTGCCATGTAGCAATCCCTGAATAAATGTAATTCTGTTTCTTGATTTTGGCATTGGGGGCATTGATCCGAGCTGCTGATGCCTATCCTGTATCTTTTGTTGATAGTCAAAAGTGCTCCTTTGAGCATTTTCCACATTGTTGCTTTGATTCTCTCCGAAGTGTCTAATTTCCAAAGAGCCTGCCAATGTGTTTGTCGTTGGTTCCATGTTTCTGAACAAATCAGTTGGTAAGTGGAGGCTGTGGTGAATGTGCCATTTGCTGTCCACCTTCAGGTTGGTCTGTCTTGACCCATGTCCACACTTAGTGGCTGGATGGCTATTATTCTGTATATCATCTCCATTGGCAGTTTACTTTGTAGTAGATCTAAGTCCCATTGCCCTGTGGTAGTCAGATAGGATAGAGTTGTACGTTGGAGTTCCTCCTCTGATAACTCCTGGGTTGCATAATTCTGTAAACAGATGTCTTTGTGTAGCCAGAAATGCTTCCAGAAAAGTATTATGTCCCCGTTCCTTAGATTCCATTTATCAACACTGTGTAAAACCTCCCATGCACTTGCTATTTTCTTGTACATGTGTGTGGAAGACTTGTTGGGTAGGGGCTTGAGTAAATCCACAAGCATGAGATTATACTTTGCCATAAAGATGTTTCTCCATAGCTTATCCTCTGGTAAGAGTAAGTCCTATGCTAGTTTTAGCAGCAATGCTGCATTATTCTCATTTGTCTTTCTGAGGCCCAATCCCCCTCTTGTTTTGGGCTGACACATTGCATTCCAATTCACTGGTGAAGCTTTTCTCTCATTTGAGTTGGTGCCCCATAGAAACTTTCTGCAGCATTTGTCTAATTCCTTGCATGACTGTTTAATCAAAGAAGTTGACTGCAATAAAAAAGATGGCAGTGCACTTAGGACAGATTTACAAAGTGTTAACCTTCCTGGTAGTGAAATCTTCTTAAGGTTCCAAGCTAGAACTCTATTTTGCACATTTTCAATTGTAGCTTTGTGTGTCTGCTTGGTAACTCTGCTGTGAATTAGAGAAGCTCCTAAATAAACTCCCAGATCAGCGACTGGCTCCATTTGTAGGTGTGAGCTTATGTCAGTAATAATATTCTGGGGAACATTCTTTGAAAAGAAAATGTTGGATTTTGATTTGTTTATCTGTTGGCCTGAGTGAGCAGAGAACTCTGCCAGAATAGTAGCTATATATAGAGCCTGTGTTAATGTTGCTTGTGCAAATAAAAGAATGTCATATGCAAAAAACGATTGAGATGGAGGAAACTTTTTTCTACCAAAAAGTAAAGGAAGCCACTATTTGTTTTGCACACTTAAATCTATGGCCTGTGAGAGTCTGTTCATACAAAGGTTAAAAAGATAAGGGGAGATAGGATCACCCTGTCTCACCCCTTTACCTGGTTTGAAATCAGACCCCAGTGAGCCCTCCCTGATCACTTTTGTGGATGCAGTAGACAGAGTATTCATTGTTAACTTAATAAAATTATCTGGTAGGCCAGCATAAAGGAGTGTGTCTTGAATGAAAGACCATATGACTTTGTCAAAAGCTTTCTCCAAGTCTAATTTAATAATGAACCACCCTTGTTTACCTTTGGTTTGATTCATTGTGTGGATGGCTTCTTGTGCTGTAAGAATACTTTCAATAATACTACGTCCCTGCATAAAACTTGACTGGTTTTGGTGTATTAGGGAAGGGAGTACCTGTTTGAGTCTGTTAGCCAACACTTTGGTAGTTATCTTGACATAAGTGTTGATTAGTGTGATTGGTCTGAATTGAGTGATTTTTCCTGGGTCTTTTTTCTTTGGTAACAAAACAATCATTCCCTGGTTGAGTTCTTGTGGGAAGATACAGGATCTGAAAGCTTGTTGAATCATTTCAGTGAGTTGTTTTTGCACTGTTGCCCAGTTGTGTTGGTAAAAAGCAGCAGTGAGGCCATCAGGGCCCGGGGCTTTCTCAGGATGCATTTCTTTAAGAGCCATTTTGATTTCTTGCATTGATATTTCTGCTGCAAGCATATGTTTAACTGAGTTATCAAAAACAGGGCAAAGACCTCTGACCTTATAGGGTTCTAAGTTTGAATTGTGCTCTGAACGTTGGGGTGGGTCTCCTTTATAGAATTCTTTGAAATGGTTTGTGATGTCCTATTGGATCTGTAATTTATCCGTGGACCAAAGCCCTGTGTGCAGTCTTAATGCCTTAATCTCGACTCTTGTCTTTTGTGTTCTATGTAATTTATATAAGGATGCCGAGTTCTTGTCACCCTCTGTTAACCAAGTAAACCTCCTATCTTGACTCTTGTCTTCTGTGTTCTATGTAATTTATGGAAGGATGCTGAGTTCTTGTCACCTTCTGTTAACCAGCGCTTTGACTGGTAAGTTTACATAATCGCTTGCCAGACTTTTTTCACTGCATATCATTTGACACACGAAAGGGTAACCACAGGACAACTGGATACCTGATGCCTCAAAATGGTTCCAAGTTACAAAAAAGAAAAGAAAGGTTTCAAACGCCAACCTAGCTCTTGAAAGCCTAGGATCAATCATGATGCAAAGTGCAAAAGCAGAAACCGATGAGGAATAGAAAGTGAGTGGCTTTTCCTATCTTCTACTAGGCAACCGATCAAATAAGAGGCGAGAGAAGCATCCCATTCAGTAACTAAAAGTTAAAAAGTGGTATACGGATTCTAAATAATTCACTTTTCTAATATATTATACTCTATCTTTTTAATATCTAATCATATCCATTGTTTGGCCCATTCCTAATGTTTTATAGTACAGGACAAAATAAAAAGTCTTAATAAATTGAATTCTATAAGTATATTTTTATTATTAAAATTTAATATGTATACAAAGTCTAAATATTTAATAAAATATTAAATGATTATAAAAATAACTGACATCTTGTAAATGTTAGCAACAATAAAATTATTAAAAATAGTAGTAGCAATAACAAAATAGTAGTAGCAGCAACCGAACAATAATATCAAATATAAAAACCCAAGAGAATTGCACTAACAAGCATACAGATGATCATGAAAAACAATTTCTTTTCTTTGCATATTTCTAGATGTAAACTTATTAATAATAGTATCAAAATCAATATAAGTTGTTAATATTAATAAAATATTTTATTAAAATTATTTTTTACTATATTATAGTAAAATAAAAATTGATAACAACATTTATCGTTGTTAATAAAGATATTAGCATATATCTCTAACAAAAATTGATCCCATATTTTCCTTTTTTTAAAAGGTTTGTTGTGCATGTGTGTATATTTGTCATCCTTTAACTTATGTAAAAGTGCACAAATCAAATAAACGTAAATAAAAAATATACAAATGAAATATAAAAAGAACTTGTTCTTTTCTTTTCCTTAACAAAATTAAAACAAAATCATTAGACTGCCCAATTTATGGCTGAGATTGAACTCTTTTTAACTCTATTTAATAAATCTTGAAATCTAGAATAAGAAACTCAACAACAAATTTTTTCTTTTCAGGTTTTACAAGGTAAAGTCCTAAAAAACTTTTTGGTATATATAAACATCTTGAAACAATTTTATCAAGTTTTAAATTTTCACTATTTTAAGTAAATAGATATATTAACTTCTGAATTTTTAACTCTTTTAATAACAATTTTTTAATTTTCATCCCTTTTAATAAATGGGCCCCCATAAGTCCCAGTCTATTGATCTTGTTCTTAAAAAAAGCTTGTGAACAAGATTCTCCATTTGAATTACATTGAGATCTTGATTGTTATTTGATTTGGCCCTTACATATAAAAGCATGAAGATTGCATGAGTGGTAAAAGAGAAGAGAGTGTCAACTCGAAAGACAATACAAGCTAATTTGAGTTAAACATGAGAGAAGTGTTAATTATTACGAGGGAAACATGCGATGGAGTGTTTGCTGTAGTACGGTACTTATAACAATAAAAGGTGTCAGCTCTGGGCAAATTAGGGTCGACATTGTCTATTATTATGGGCATCGTTATGTACCAACTAGATAATAGTACTTAAAATGTTGGTATCTTGTTGGTTAGTACTAACCGATACTTGAGGCCTATGAGTAGGATCTATAAAGGTGAGGCTTTATTGTAGACATTCATACCAATAAGAACATCTGGGCCTGGAAAACTATGTCCAAGTGCATAAGTCCATACTTGACAGTCTTTGTAAGATTGATACATTTGCTATATCTGTTTAAAGATTGCGTCAACTTTGTGATGAGTAGCCTGCGTCTGTCGACTGATTCCCTCAAGCTTAGAATCAATTTGCTGTTGAGCGTAGTCCGCAAGGTACGATCATCATCGTCGTCGCTATCAGACTCAGGGTTGAGACAGACTTCACAATCTAGTTTGCACATGGATGGGTCGACGTCCCATACGAAATGTCTTCCAGTCTATAGACTGATGCGGATATGAAAATTTCTAAAGAATCAGAAAATAACTCAACACACCTTGTTGACCTCTCTCAACAATCTCAGACCTTAAGAAAATCTCTTAAAGCTTAGAGCACATTGGTTTGATGTCGTGGCCAATACAGAGAAGTGTGGAAGAATTGGTTGAAAGATTTGGATCTTGAAATATGGTCGTAGAATTGTCGTACGAGCAAGTTTTATGCAAGATTGTTGCTGTAGAATGTAGGAAGAATCTTCAAATGATTCTTCATCTGTGGTTGTAACAGAAATAGTAAACTTGGTTTCTTATCTTCAGCAGACTGCTCCTCGATTCAATCTTCAAGATCCCCTATTTGGACTTTAGAGATCTCATCTACTGAGGGATTAGAAGCAACAACATCCAGACGATGCTAGCCCATGCATACGCGTATCTACTGAGGGATACGCACCTGTATCTACTGAAGGTTACAGAATCAGATCTTGTAAGGACAATAGCAGATCTTTGTTCACTTCACACACTCTTCACTCTTCTTCACTATGACCCTGTGTCGTTTTCCTCTGCTTTCACTCCCATTAACCCACTGACCCATACATGCTCACCTCCCTACGACATCTTCACTATCTTCTTCAGTGTCTATCTTCACGCTTCCTCCATCGCGGTATTGTCTTCGTTCATTCATTGTCCCTGCCTCGTTAGGGCTGGATTGGACTGTCGTTGCTCATTCATTCGTCTCCATCACTCACTGGCCACTGCTTATCTCAACAATTACTACTTACTGTTGCCCCTTCTTATCTGCACTGTCGTGTAGATCGCAAAATCCAAAATCCAAAATTGCAAATTCATTTGCATTTGGTTGAAGTTGAACTCACTCAACCCAATCTGACCTAACCTGACCCAACTCGAATTAAATTGTATGCAAACTTACAATTTGTTTAACTTTTTTTTGTGTTTTAGGTTGCTTGTTCTACTCCAAAATGCAATTGCATTGTGTTTTGGTTGTTTCATCTATTGTGAATAGTTTATAAAATATGCATCGGGCAATTTGACTTGAAACTGGAATTAGTTATGTGAATTATGTATAGTTCAATATCATTTAGATATTATTAATTCATGAAGGAATAAGTTCAAAATAATATTGTGTATGAATTATGGAAGAGCATTTAGTTGTTATGAATTATTTAAAATTCAAGAACATGTCTTATTATTTGTTATTTTAATAATCATTAAAATGAGATCAAAATTGATTTATTATACTGTTAATTTTTAATTTATTTATATAAAAAATTCAATTTACTAATTACTTTTTGTATATAAAAGGTATTTTACATATGATTCGTTATTAAATATAAGATTTAATATATAATTAAGTCATTTAATATATGTAATTAAATTAAGAAAATTAAATGTTTGCATTTTCATATTGTTCATTATCTTCATTAGGAAATAATATTACAAATATTAATCTTATCTTAAGAATAGTAATGTAGCAAATACACATTCATCATCTTATATTATGAGTGTTTAAATACATAGTAGAAAATAGTATGTGAATTTATGAGAGAATACTTGTTACTCAACATAATGTGAAACTGTGAGTGATTAAATCATGTTTGCAATGAGTATTATCATAAAGAAAAGTCATTTTTGCAATGTGTGTTATTATATAGAAAGATGTAAGATAAAGTCTACCCAAAATCCAAATATGCTTATAATTGAATTTTAAATTTTTATAGTTATGTAATTATATTATATGCACAAAGTATATTTTTGAATATGAATTTATTAATTTAATTTTAACACATTTTTCATTTATTTTTTTAGAAAAATGGAGGAGAGTTTAAGCGTTCCTGATAATTCAGCCGTTTTGGAAAGATTTGATGATTCGACTTAGGCTGATGCTAGATTGGTTCTTGGAATGAAAAACAATACCATTTATGTGTATTACAATAAGCACTTCAAAGGTAGGGGAATAACCAAGTTAAAGAAGCATTTAACTATGGTCAAAGGTTAAGTAAAGTCTTGTGAAAAAAGTAAGTCATAATATGAAATGACAAATGAAGACTTTACTTGAAGGGTATCGACATAAAAAAGATAAAAGACAAAGGCTAAACTATGAAATTGGTTATGGAAGTTCTTTTTTTGGTGGTCAGAATGATAATGGGGATGTTGAAGGTGGTGATCCTGCCTAACAGGAAGGGATGTTGCAGGTGATATGAGGAAAAGAAAAAGACAAGTTTCTTACTTTTTTGGACCATGAACAACTCTTAAAGGTCGGTCTTCAATCCACAATGCCTTATAATCTAAAGAAGCAGCTCAAAATGTAGACATGACAATGGCTAGATGGTGGTATAAGTTAGGCGTATCATTCAATGTTGTCGAGTCTTATTATTACCAACCTATGTGGATGCTATTGCCTCTTACAATCCAGGATATAAGGCTACTTTAATTGATAACTATATAATTAAAATTTTGAGCGTCTCTGTTTACAAAATAAATAGTTAATTGGACGATAGAAGAATGACTTGGGCAATTTATAGATGTTTAATCATGAGTGTTGTTTGGAAAAATAGAAGATATGAACCTATTATCAATTTTTTAGTTATTCTACTAAGGTGATAATGTTTCTAAAGTCTATTGATACATCTGGCCTTGTTAGAAATGTTAATGCATTGTTTCATATGTTCGATTAAGTTGTGAATGAAGTTGGTCCGGAAAACATTGTTCAATTTATTATTGACAGTGATTCTTCTTACAAAGCAGTTAGGAAAGGATTGCAAAGAAGGAATAATTCTTCTTATTGGACTCCTTATATTGTACATTGCATTGACTTGATGTTGTAAATACATAAGATGTTAGATATTTTTTTTTATCCTGAGACACTGAAAAAAGCAAAGAAAGTGACCAAGTTTATTTATAATTATGCATGGGTATCAAATTTGATGAGAAAGGATTTTATCAATGGTAGGAATTTGTGTTGTCCTGTTATAACAAGGTTTGTTACTAATTTCTTATTACTTTAGTGTTTTGTTCTGATAAAATAGGAGTTATAACAAATATTTATAACTGATAAGTGGGCCGCATCACAATTTGTCAGGTCTAGTGCTAGTGTTAAGGTTTCCATAATTATACTTGAAGATAATAAATTTTGGTCCCAGTGTTAATTTGTAATATGAGTTTATGACCCTTTAGGGATAGAACATTGTCTAGTTGATAGTTGATAGCTGTTGAAGGACGCACTTGCTACTTCAGAAACTATCACCTTCTCATGTGGTGCAAGTTTCCATTTTTTGGTGCTTAGCTCCTTAAAGAATTTCACATAAGCTAGAATGCTCCTGATCACATCTAACAATGGTAGATTAATACTAACTTTAGAAAGCATGCTGTAGAGATCAAAAAATTACTTATCTTGTTTTGAGTCTTTAAGGTGGCTTGGATATGAGACTGGCGGTCTATAAGAATCAGTAACCCTATGCAATCGTGGTCCTTCATCACCCTTTATTGCATGCTCGAGTTTTTTTACCTCCCTAAATGTGACTAGAAGAGTCATTCTCATTGCTTTCCTCATTTTGCCCATCTTTTCCTTTGACAAGGCTCTCCCGACATTTTAGAAGGAATCTCAACATGATTATCAATCACCTTAACACTTCTTAGAATTGTAACAACCTTGGCTTGTTTAGGTTGACTGGGCAACTTTCCTTTTTGATTAACTTGCAATTGAGTAATGAGTTGCCCTACTTGAGTCTCAAGCCTCTTTACAAAAGCTTCCAACAAATCAAATCTCTTATTGTTCATCTCTTGATTCTAAGCATTCGCTTGAATGAACGCATTAAGGCTTTCCTCTAAAAAAGGCTTTCTCGGTATGTTCTAACTTGAAGATTTCCCTTGGAATCGATTCTACCTTTGAAAATTCTGATATGGTGGTTGGGGCTGTACTGATGGATTGTTGGACTTACAAGAGAAATTGGGGTAGTTTCTCCAAATAGTATTGTAGTTGTTTGAATATAGATCATTACACTATAATGCTCGGTTGAAAATTATGAAGTGAATTTTCTTGTTCTTCCTCACCTGCAAAAGATTCAAAAGAATACGAACAAACACTAGCTCTATGACCAAAAGTTCCATATACACCACATACCTCATGATTTGGAGTGCCTTGGGATTGTCTCATAGTTAGCATTTTCACATGCTTTGTGAGCTCCGCCAATTGCATAGTCATTTCTTAATTTGAACTCACTTCATGCTCACACTCTTCTGTTGAGAATTGTCCCCCAACATTTTCAAAGATTTTGTTTTTTTTTTCAGCAGTCTTCCCTTCCACAACTCCTCCTACTGCATTGTCCATTATTTATTGACATTTTTTGTGTCAATCCATCATAAAAGAACTGGTTATAAGTGTGAATTAGGAAATGATAGTGTGGACACTGTATTAGCAGAAGTTTGAAGCATTCCCACGCTTCATGGAATGGTTGTCCCTCCATCTGAGTGAAGGTAGCTATCTTCCTCCACAACTCAGAAATCTTTTGGTGGGAATATAAATTTCCCATGAATTTGTTATACACCTCTTCCCATGTAATCAATTAATTGGGTGGAAGGTTCATTAACCAAGCCTTGGCCCGATTCTTTAATATATATATGGGAAGCACCTTATCCTGAGTTGATCTTCATTTAGGCCATCTAATAGGAACATATGGAGGGTCGTATAAAATTCCCGAATGAAGTTTAAAGATTCTTCATTGGGAACTCTATAGAAATATGACAGCATGTTGTAGTGGATGCTCTTTAATTCATAGTTTCTGGCTGCCTCTCCCAGATGAATGCATGAAATGGTAGTACCGATTATTGATCTGACATACTCCTTCATTACTGGCTACCTTTCACCCATCTCTTGATCTTCTAGTTTAGTAACCTTGAGATTATCTTCAAATTCTCTTTGAGGTCCTCTTATCCGATGCACGTTATTAATAAAATGGGTGAGTTCACTTCCTCGAGATCTCCCTCCTCATATAAAACAAAAAAAAGGGTGAACTAATAAGAAAATTACTAAAACAACTCGTTAAAATAACACGATAAAAATGTATGCATAAACAAACAAAACAATCGACAAAAAATCAAAATTAAATTAAGTGCAAACACTAAACACCATCCTGAAAATGATGGCAAAAAATTGTTGTGCCCAAAAAGTTCTAAAAAGACTAGGCTATACTACTAGCAAGTATATGAGATAGTTGTAGTTGATTACCCAAGGTCATCTCCCATAGAGACGAAATTAGTTCACTTAAATTAATCTTGAACAAAATTAAAAACAGATACAATCCTAAATACTTTATCCCGATTTGTTGAATTAAGACTTTAAAGAAAATTACAAAATAGATTGAAAACTAAATGAAATCAACTGGCAGCAAAGACGAATAGATTAATTGAAATAGAAGACTCTTGAGAATTAATTTTGCTAATTTAATCTCCTATACATGATTAAGGGAAATTGATTGGAAAGTTGTCCTACTAAAATTAATAATTGAGTTCTAAATCAACTCGAATAATGAACTAATCTAACTTTCCTATTCAACAAGTTATCATTCGAATTAATTATGGAAACCCAACTACTAATTACCATTTAAGTTAATATATTTCTAATTCTTAAGCTAAGCATCCATAATTTCTCATTCTATATTAAACTTCTTCTCTCAATCCTTCATTTAATACTAAAATGATGCAAGGTTTGGTCATGCCATTACATCCGTTCAACTTAGAAACCACAGCAATTAATAAGACAACAAAACCATAACTTATTCATGCATAGTTAATTAAAATAGCTACATTGATCCTCAAGAAAAATATTTAGCCCATCATAGAACAAATACGGTTCATCATTCTCAAATATTTAGATCCCATCTCATCAGTCTAAGAAAAGTATTCAAGTAACAAACCAAGTAAATAACTAGATGAACTATGAAAAGAAAATAAGTAACAGTTAGCTAAGCTATAAAAGTAATAAGTTTAGTAAATAACGAAAAACATTGTAACAGATGAATAACAGAGCAAGCAAACAGGGATCGGGTAAGTGAGACGTGGTGGTCTCCTGCCCCTCTCAAGCTTCCCTCATTAGCTCTCGCCTTATGTTTCAGCTTGTTCTCACCAGATGGTCGAAGGCTTATTTTTGCTTCTAACTCTCCACCTTGTTCCTCTTCTTCACTGACTCTCTTTGTTCTCTTCTCTTCTTCCCTTCTTTCTCTCTATTTCCTCTCTTATCGAATGAGTCCATACTTTGAATGAAGAACGAAGAATGGAATGATTAGTGTGCCGCCACCCCTCCTTCCATTTGTAGTACGCTCTTATGTCTAGGGATTCATGCTTTCCACCTCCTTATGCCATGTAATAAAATGACAAATTAAACAAAACGTTGTTAGTGTGTCTGCATGTGGGAAGTCACGATTGTGACTTAACTTGCACAACCGTGATATGGTCAATATATGCAAGTGTGTAATAGCCATTTTCATATACAATTGTTCTTGTTTAAGTTTATGCCATCTCTAATTCTTTCATGCATAAATCTTCTTGCTTTTCATGCCACATTTACAAATTAATCCAATTAAGATTCATACAACAACCACACCAATTTCACTTAATTCATATCAAATACAAATTAAATTGCAACCAATTTCAACATATGAAAACAAGTAAAATCAAACAAAATTAAACACAGGCATCCAACCTACATAAACAAACTACTTTTTCAATATTGTTGTAACTAGAATTGCTATATGCTATAAATTCAATAAACTAAACTACAAAATTTTTTGCAAAGAAGTAATTTAAATAATATATTTTCTTCCTTTATGGAAAAAATATGATAAAGGAAGAAAATATGATCAATATATCAAATTTCTGTCAAGTAATAATAGGTGATACCCTATATATTTTTTAAAGTGTAAGAGAATGCACACATTATTATGTGTATGACTTTTTCAATATATGGAGTGGGATCCTTAAGGTGATTTCTAAACTAAAAGAATTTATTTGAAAGCAAAATTTAGTCAATAAAACCACTAATTAATATGATAGGATCTTAATCAATTAACATATATGTTACAGTAACAACACCATACCATATATTTAAGAAAATGATGCACTTTGCATAATCAACATATATTAATATTTGGAACCAAAAAAACAAGAATATTTTTGAAGAAAAGAACATATAAAAAAGAATCTATTGGAATGAAAATGAAAAATGACACAAATATTTCATTTAAAAGTTTTTAATAAGCTTAATTACCTATTTTCCTCTGCTATATACAAGATTCTAAAGAAGGAATAACTTTAAATTTGTAGCTTATGAACCCTACAAATCAAGTATGTATTATTTTTCAGCAAGCATATATGATTTTTGTGCGAAATATGAATAGTTGAATATGTCTGTGAGCTCCATAAATAGCAAAACTTCCACATCTTATGTGTGAGTTGAAATACACGATAACAAAGTGAGGGGATGAATGTATTGGAGAAATGGAGATATGATACTTAGTATTCAATCCTTAAATGTTATAAATATAGAGAGATGAATAAGATGACGAGACAAGAAAAGTGGATATAGGAGACAAACTCTAAAGTGCAATGGAAATGTTTAAGAAAATAGGAATCTAGGAATTAAATCCTTAAATACAAATAAAAATAAATGGATAATTCACTAGGGAGGAACACAACAACGAGAATAAACTAGTTTAATAGGTTATAACTTTATAATTTATATTGATATAAGAAACTAGAGTTAATAATTGGATTGAGATTAATTTAAGCTTAGAAAGGTTTTAGGAAGGTTACACGTCTAGGTCTTATCTATCAATTGATTGCTTCTTTATTATTTATTGGTATGGTTTATTATTTTACATTTAAAATTTTAGTTTAGCTAAAAATTCCTTTAAATCAATCATTCATTAAGTTAAATTAAATAATAGAAATATAAAAATTACTAATACTTAGAGTCATCATGGGAATGATACTTATACTTGTTATACTATACTATAAAAATGATATGTCTACTTGCCTAGTTGATCTTTAATATAGCTTAGATATCATAAATCACTACCTAATGTTCCTTACTCAAATGGAGGTAGGACATTTAATAGCCACAAATGTACTTCTCGTTGTCATAAAAATCTAATGATATATATGAAATTTGTATAGTTGCATCTATTTACTATTGCCTTGCACTTATAAAATTAATAGAATTCACTTTATTCACATAAGATTAACCATATTTGACAATGACTAAATACATGGAAGTCTATATTATTGAAAAATGAAAGAAAACATGTAATATCTTGAAATATAGAATATATCATAGTTAACATAGAAGCTAACTTATTTAGGATCAATTGAAGAAGATTATGAACTAAAAATATATGGTACTTTTTAATTTATGAAAATGATATTTTGAATATAGTATGATGGTATTTGTTATATAAGTTTATAAGATTCTTTGTATGCATTGATGATGTTTTTTGTAGTGAGTTGTGGTATCTATTAAACAAAGAGAGATTCCAATCAATGTTTTGATGCTAACAAAACATAATTACTACTAATGGATTATTATTTTGGTAGGAATGAAGATGATAACCAGATACAATTATAAACTCAAGAAGATAGTTCATAAAGTTGATAGAAAAAGAGATGAAGTTTGCAGCTTAAAAAGTGAAGACCAAGTCAAGAACATAAGAATAACAAGGAAAATTGAGGTCATTCTTTAGCTTTCAATGTTAATTATAATCCTATTTAGTCACTCTGATTTTCTAAAAGACTCATCATGCATAAACATTTTATTTCAATTTATTGAGAGGCATTGAATATTTTTGGTCTTAATAGAAAAGCCTCTTAATCATTCAAAAATTCTTTAAGAACATTTTGGGAAGTGCTTAAATCACAATTACATTAAAAAAAATTGTGTTTGGGAATTCGAAATTGTTAAAATCATATTTTTTGGATTGGTTGACCTATATAAGTCAATGGTTGACCTATGTAAGCTAAAGTTATTAAATGTGATGTACTAAGAGTTTATTGTAACATTAGTTAATGTATTGGTCAACCGATGTGTCATATTCGTTAACAAATATACCTACTAGTACACTAATGTCTCAAAAGATAGTGAATTTATACATTCAACGCATGTTGGTCAAAAAATATGTTATTCTAGTCAACCAATTCTCTGCAACTAGCCATCATAAAGACTAGTTTTTAGCTCTAACAGTTAGGAAAGTTCTCAAGACCCTATAAATACATGTTATTTTATTGGTTTTAGCTTCAAGAAGCATTTAGGTGTCTTTTCTAATAAGATTCAATTAAGGCATTATTTTTTTGGGGGTGTCTTGAATGGGATTGAGATTCATCTTCCCTATGAAGGAAGATTATAAAATGATTCCTCTTTGTTAATAAAGATTATAAAAAAAGTTGTTCTTCACTTTGAAAGAAGAATTATAATGGAAGGACTAAAAAAAACTTCCAAGTTGGAGAGAGACTTTGACCGTCTGACAGCGGCTTACTTTTCATCTTCTATTATGAAATTACTCCCTTACCCCTCCTTTTCTTTGAGTTCTTTTCATTTACCAAATACGAATAGGGGTCATCTAGTACTTTTCGGGGGCTCTCTAGGGCAGAGGAGGCAATCGCCTCACTGGAGCTCCACCTTCAGGGTCTGTCGGAGAATGTGGAGAAGGGGATGGACTCTTTGTCCGAGGACTTCCCTCCCCTCTCCTATGCGCATATGAAGAATGGATCTGAGAGGTCATCTAGTGGGTTGCAAGGTCAAGCGGATCAAAATCACTTGCAATCTCCAGTGAAAGGGACGTGGAATAACAAGCTCAAGGTGGTTTCTCATAGAAGGGATCTGAAATATTACCCCGACGTCATCCAAGGTGGCATCTTCTCTCCTCCAATTGAGGTGTTGCAGGCGAGAGCTTGGGCGTGGTCCAACACCCTTGTAGCATTTTTCTAGTCAAAGAGATTGGCATTCCTAGTGGTTAGTGCCTGGGCGAGGGCACGCTGGGTAGGAGGGGTCTTGAGAAGGTTATGTTCAGGGAAGATGGTTCGGTGTTATTCAAATTTATGGAAAATGCTAATCTGTTAGAGATTGTTGAATAAGGGCCTTGGCATATAGGGAACCAGTTGCTGTTTCACTAGTAATGGCACCCAGGAGTGGATTTGGATAGGGGTATGATTGAAGCCTTACCTTTGTGGGTGAAGTTCCACGACTTACCCATAGAGTACTGGATGATTAAGGACTTGAGTCATTTAGCGAGAGCTTAGGGAAAACCGCTCTGTATGGATTCTCATACTACGTCAACGGAGAGAATTACGCAAAGATATGTATTGAAATTCCAAAGGCAGCACCATTGCCTAAATCCCTCCCTATTCTCAGACTTGGTGAATATGGGAAGTTAGTAAGGGATGTGACCTCTTTATCATATCCAGGGTCACCTACTAAAATAAAAAAGGTCTAGGTAGAGACTAGTCGTAGAGTGCTTGAAGGGATGCCAAAGGTAATAGCAACTTAGCCCCCGTTAGTGGGACAAACAGGTACGACTACCATTAAGGGTTGTAATGAGGTAGTTGATGGGAATATTTCTGGTGGTAGGGGAACTCATGGTTCCCTTAAAGGGAAATCTCATGAAATAGGGGAGGTTAGGGAATAGGTGTAGAGGACAGGGGACATCATGGAGCAACCGTAAGGGATGGGTAAAAGTTGTGAATTGGCTACAAATTTGGAAGGTACCCATGGGGATATTCCAACTAGTAATGTAGTGAATGCTGAGGTAAGAGATGGCAGTTTTGGTCTGGCACAATGCAGTCCAAACATTCAACTTAAGACTACTGAAGATAGAATAAATGGAGCGATTTCAGCAATGAGTAGGGGTGATTTAGTTAATGTAGCTTTGGTTTCAACTAAAGAGTTTAAACTAATAAGTATTGGACTTAGGGAATTAGTTTCAAATTTTGAAGAAGTTGATCACTCTCCCTCACTTGTAGTAATTGCAAGAAAGGAAAAGGGGCGGAAAAGGATAAGAAGAAGAAACATAAAGCGGTTATGTCCCCTAAGTGTTTGTTTTGATGCTCTAACTTAGATGTTGGTGTTAGTATGGAATATAAGGGGGCTTAATAACCCTCTTAAGAAGATGATGGCAAAGGAAGTGATAACTGATCATAACCCAATTTTGGTAAGGCTATTAGAAACTAAAATAAAGAAAGGATCAGAACAGAAGATTAAGACTTTTTTGAGGGCAAAATGGAAGTATGTTTTGAATCATGTCTAGCACTATAATGGTAGAATTTTGTGCTGGTTTAATAGGGGTCTAGTTGAGGTTTGGGTGGTTCATATGAGTGACTAACTCATTCACTTACCTTGCTTACTTATAAGAAGATGTCATTTTGAAATGACTATTGTCTATGCCTATAATTTTGCATTTCAAAGATCATGGTTGTGGGAGGATTTGCAGGTACTACAGTTGGGTATGCATCTACCTTGGCTGGTAATGGGCTACTTTAATTGCTATTTTAATTCTAACGAAGTTGAGAGTGGTGTTGAAATATCTCCTAGTATAGGGAGGGAGCTTTCTCAAATGCTCCAACAAGTTGATCTAGTAGATCGTAGAGGTATAGGGAGATGGTTTACAAGGGATAACAAATAACAAGGACATATGTTCTTAAGGAAAAAACTAGACCAAGATTTGGTGAATCAAGAGTGGTTATAGTCTTTTCCTAGAGCTGTGGCGGAGTTTGGGGAACTACTATGTTCAAATCACTCCCCCATTTTGGTTATTTAGTTGGATGTTGGTGTAACGGTAGGTGCCCCTTTTCGGTTCTTCAATGGGTTAACACAGGTTGAAGGTTTCATGGATGTTATTCATAGGGTTTGGAGTGTGAGGTAAAGGGGTACAAAGCATTCCAATTAATGAAGAAGTTGAAGTTAGCAAAGGAAGCTATTAAGCAGTTTAGTAAAGCAAGGGCTCAGGACTTGAAAGAGCTGGGCATAGCGGTTACAGAGGTTCAACATCAATGTTATTTGGATCCCAACAATGTTAGCCTAAGGAGGCAAGAAGTGGATAGTTTGTAGAAGTATTAAGATGCCTTGAAATTACAAAACTTTATTATAAGACAAAAAGCTCGTTTAACCTGGCTTAAGGAAGGGGATGTAAACTCGAAATTCTTCCACGCTTCTTTATTGGCATGGAGGAATATTAATACCATCACAGTGTTAAAGGATGAGTGAGGAAATCTTATCACTAATAAGGAGGAGTTGTTTGACCTTTTTCGTGGTTATTTTGAGAATTTAATGCAAAGTACCACAATGCATGAAGGGGGTTTCAGGTTAGGAATGTACTGGAGTATTGGCTGGATTAAACGATGCAGGAGATGTTACTTGATCCGTATACAGCTTCGCAAGTGAAGGAGGTGGTTTTTCGCTTCATAGCTTGAAGGCGTCAGTCCTGATGGGCTTAGCGGGTTTTTTCCATCAAAACTTGGGAGATCACTGGGTCTCTATTAACGAAGGCAATATTGGAATTATTTTCCTCTAGTTATATGCTTAAATCATTTAACCATACTTTCATTTGTCTAGTACCTAAGATGGAGAGGCCGTCAAAGATTATAAATTATTGCCCAATTTCTTACTGCTCAACAGTATATAAAATTATTGCTACTTTACTGGCGGACAGACTAAAAGTGGTGTTAGCTAAGGTGGTCAATAAGGCACAAGAGGCTTTTTTGTTGTCAAGAAGTATTGGTGATAACATATTGCTTTTGTAGGAGTTTTTGGGGGACTACCAGTCTGGCAAACCTAGAAGTTACGCCTTGAAACTAGATTTATTTAAAACTTATGATACTGTCAGTTGGGATTATCTGAATCTATGCCTAGAACCTATAAAACTTTCAGACAAATTTCAACTATGGATCATGCAGTGTATTCAAACTACGTCAATGAGTGTCTTAGTGAATGGGATCCCTATTAAGACGTTTTTCAATCAGAGAGGAATTAGACAAGGGGATCTGCTTTCCTCTTATCCCTTTACATTGGCTATGGGGGGTCTCTCTAGATTGATTACGAAATTGGTACAATGTAATGTGTTGTTCCAATATCATCATCTTTGTCGGGAGTTAAAGTTGTCCCATTTGCTTTATGCTAATGAGGTTATTTTGTTTTGTAAGGCTGAACCTCAGGTTATCAGGATGATGATGAACATGGTGAGTATATTTTTTGAGTGGTCGGGGATAAATATAAATGAGCAAAAGAGTGGAGTTTATGCATCTTCGGATATTTAAAATCCTGAATGGATAAGTAATATGATGTGTTTTGCAAGATAGGGCATTCCTTTTAGCTACTTGGGAGTCCCTATCATTACTAGTAAGCCAAAGTATTCAGATTTTATTCCGTTGATAGAAAAATTGAAATCTCAAATTCTAGTGTGGCGGAATAGATATCTATCTTTAGCTGCAAGAGTATCTTTGATCAGCTCAGTGATGACTAGTATGTCTATACATTGGATAGCTCGTTTGGTTATCCCTAAGAAAGTGATAAAGGAGTTGGAGAGGGTGCTAAAAGCATTCCTATGGTATAGGAAAGTGAAAAATTGTAAAGGGGCCAAAGTGAAATTGAGTGAAGTCACCCTTCCTAAGAAGTTAGGGGGTTTGAGTTTCATTTCTATTAATTAAATGCATCGGGTTTTGCTCCTTAAGAAGATATGAAGGTTATTTGTGGATAAGGAAGCCTTGTGGGTGAAGTGAGTCCAGACGTTCTACATCCAAAATGATAGTTTTTGACAGTTACAAGATAATCGAGGATATTCGTGGATTTTTAAGAGTATATCGCATTTACGAGAGATGGTCTATCCTTGTTTGAAATATAAGGTAGGGGATGGGGAGGATATTTATTGGTGGTTTGGCAATTGATTTGAATTCAACCCTTTGTGGAAGTGTGAGTATCTACAGGTGTTGCAGAATAGGATTCTTATGGAGGCCTCGGTAGCTTGGCTTAAATAGGAGTGGCCAAGACTACACACTCAATGCCACAGTCATCTTTTGGAAAGGTATTTACCTATTACATTGAATATTGGTAGAAAGGATAGGTTAATGTGAATTTTACAATCCAGTGGTGTATTCAATAACAAATCTGCGCATAGATTATTTGTCGAACCACGTATAGTAGTACCATGGTCGGAAATAGTGTGGAAGTAGGTTCTTTGTTCCAATGCTGCCATTGTTCTATAGTTGGTGATCAAAAATAGACTAAGGACTAAAGACAAGTGGTTCGGGTCTTATGATCCCTTATATGTTTTATGTAAACTTGTTAATGAGTCTTGGAATCATTTGTTCTTTGAATATAGTTACAGTAAATCGGTGTGGAGTAGGATTCTGCGTTTGACTCAGCCCTTGAGATTTTCCGTTGTATAGGAGGAGATATTGGAGTCTATTATACGATATGAGAATTCAGGGTACAAGGATAGTTTATTACTCAAGACTTTCTTCTAGACGGTCATTTACTATATTTGGCGAGAAAGAAATAGGAGTCTTTATTTTTTTGAGGAGCAGCACTAATCTGAACTTACGGCGGTAGTTGTCAATTTGATTAGAGAGACTCTCTTAGCTCACCAGAAACAAGAATGTATTAGCCATAAGATCATAATGCGTTGATTTATTTAATCTGTTGATGTAACTGTTGTGTATTTTGGGTAGTGTAGTATAGCCTCCGAATGTAGGATCCTAGTAGAGGATTGTGTACATGTTTTGTTTTGTTAATATAATTTCGTTCAAATTAAAAAAAAAAGAATTATAGTGAACTTCTAAGAAGAATTTTACGAGTAGACATAGGCAAGGGTTATCTATTAAATCATTGTAAATCTGTTTACATTCTTTCTTCCCTATTCTCTTTAAATTATTGTTTAATCATTTAATTGATTTATATCAAGCATTTCCATTTATTCTTATTTATATTATTTTTGTTAATTAAGTACATTGGTTAAAATTTTTGTTGAATTTATAAACATCTAATTCACCTTCCCCCTCTCTTTTGGTTGTTAATAGGGACTAATAGTATTTACATACTATAGTGAAAGTGTTACTTATTTGTATAGAATCATGATGTATTTTGTATGGAGTGATTGTATTTTTTGTATGAAGTGATGATATTATGTATATGTAGTGACAATATTCTTTATCCTGAATTGTGATATTTACATATTATAGTAAAAGTGGTATTTCTTTGTATAGAGTAATGATATTGTTTTATACAGGGATGGTTTTATTTTATATGTTATCATGATTTTCTTCATACATAGTGATGGTATTCTTTGTAATCAATCATGATATTTATAAATTATAGTGAAGGTGCTACTTATTTATATAACCCATTATACTTTTGTATAGAGTAATGATATTTGTTTATATGTTATCTGGTATTCTTTGTATATAACAATGGTATTTTCAAATTTTCACTCCTGTGTCTCTTCTTGCTCAACAGATTTTAGTGGTTGCTTAACTATGTTTGCGATCACCTCAACTTTAACCATTGATGCATCAACACCTAAGTCATTGTATTTGCAGCCAGCTAAAACACATGCTCCCCCAACCTTCTACACTGACCTTATATATCTGATTACTTTAAGGTTAAAGGGGACGTCGATCATGTAATGTTCATCAAAGGCAGGTTACAAAATATTAATAAGTTCTTTGCTAGGTATGTAATGTAAGAGCCTCCATACATTGCCCCTTCTTTCTTGTCATCATTTGATTCAAATAACTTGTAAAACAGCAACCTAATTTGTATTTATAACACTCCACCAAGCATCATAGGTAAAACAAAATCCTCAAAGCCACTTTCCTATACTTTCTCTCCTAACTAAAGTAGTGTTGGTAATCACTCGATGCAAATATCACACTGTGTATGACATAATAATATGGGAACTCTTTCTTATAGTATAATAATGCTCATAAGGTTAATGTGATATATAAAACTAAAAATAGACATACGTATATTTGGAAGGAAGTTTTATTATATAGATACAGTATGACTCAAATTCTATAAAGATGTATGCGTAAAACCTATAATTCACTCTGAATTACATAATGAATATCGAAAAGACTACATATACTATCTAAAAAGCTATCCCATTTAGGTCATCCTAAGCACATTTCTTTAAGTATAGCAAAATCTATATATATATATATATAACTTGCTGAACATCTTCAAGTAAAGCAAAAATCTTCCAAATTTTTACGTATTTTCTTGAGTATATTCCATAAATACAATTTATGCTTTATGCTTTATGCTTGAGAAGACCAACCCAATGGCATTATGTATACTCTTTCACTCATATTAGAAGTACCATCAGATGACTTGCAATCCATATACCTCAGTCATCAATAAAAATTTTCAATCATCTTATTGCCTATAACTGCAATGGGCTAGAGAGAGAGTTGCTTTGACTTCTCTCTAACCTCCATCAGCCTTCGCCACTTGCTTCCCTTGCTATCCTTCTTCTCCTTTTCTGCTATTTCCTTGTCCTCTAGTGCCCTCACCTTCCGACACCCCTTCCCCCCATTCTCCCTTCCTTGCAGCTACTCCTTCTGCTCACTCACCAGCACCGGCCCTCTCTAACCACTAGCATCCGACTAGATCTAAACCTCTCAGACCTTTCCCAGCACCCCCCCTCCCAACTACAAACATGTCTAGCTTACAGATCCTTTCTTCACCATCTTGCATCAACAATGAGACCTTTCCCCCCTTAACCTAACCCTCTCCTCTGTCTTCTACCCATACTCCTCCCACACCATCACCTTCTGCTCCTTCTCCTGGATCTCCTTCAGTAGATCCGTCTCCCTCCAACCCAACAACCACCAGCATCCCAACATAGCCTCCTCGCAGAACCTGGAAGCAGGTAATGGGTGGAGGGTCAGTTGACCTAGCATTGCAATTCTGCACCCCCCCGCCCCCCTTCAAGTTAGAAGAGGGATGCCCTATAGTCTTCCCAGACATAGAAATACTCCAAGAAGGAGCAAGATCCTGGGAGAACTCTCTCATAGGGTTCTTTTAGGGCAAAAGACTAGCATTCCCGGTTATTTCCAGGTGGGCTAAAACGGTTTGGAAAAATAAAAGCTTTCAAGAGGCAGTCATCGTTAAGGATAAATATCTCCTATTTACCTTCTCCACTAAGAGTCAAGTTGTTCATGTAGTGGAGGAGGGGCCGTGACACATTGCAAATTACCCACTTTTTCTACAGTCATGGCAACCCGATTTTCAGCTAGACAATAAAAAACAACGGGCGATTCCTATATGGGTAAATCTCTATAATGTTCTCCTTGAATATTGGACCAACAAAGGGTTGAGTATGATTGCTAGCTACTTAGGAAAACTGCTTTGCTTGGATGAAAACACTACCAACCGCAAGAGGTTGGGTTATGCTAGAGTATGCATAAACATGGATGTGACCAATCTACAAGAAACCATTCCTATTATAAGACTGAGGATGGATGGCTTCCTTTTTGAAGATTCAATCCTAGTGTAATACCCACGGAAGCCCTCAACTACTGCACAAGGAAAACAGTGGAGGCCTACAAGAAAGACCTTTCTTGGGGGAGACTGTGAGGAACTAATGGGAATAGTAACAGTTGATCCTCCAACTAGTAAAACTGAAGCTTCCATTCTGGGGAAAGTTGATGCAACTAATAATGGAAGAAAGGACAATGCTAAGGAAGGAAGCCGAAGGGACCAGATTCCAGATTTTGGGCTGGAGGGGATAACAAGTGCTGTAGGGACAAGCGAAGCTGGCTCAGATACCTCTGTAGCTGACGGGGTAGTTAGTCTTAATGAAAGGGAAGTAATGGACCAACTGGTTACTCTAGAGGAATGAAGGAATACTTGTGAATCGGGGGAAAACAAAGTTGATCATGCTACTATCACAAGCAACAGTAATGACACTAACATGGACTGTCCCAAAGATGAATTCCTACAAGTTGAAAAACCCATTCCCACTGATTCATCCATAGATGGGCCTGAGCAAGGTGGGAACAATATATCACAGGTTCTCAAGGAACCAGAACCTACTCTATGTGAAAATTTGGTCGTTGCCTAAAAGAAAAAGAGCAGGAGCACGAGGAAAGGCTCCAAATCCAATTTGACTTGATTAATGAAGTTCTTTACATGGAATGTGCAGGGTATCAACTGCCCAAAAAAGCTCTTAACTTTACGGGATTTTGTTTATAACATTAATCCATGGTTTTTTGCGCTTTTGGAGATTGAAGATAAACAAGAGAATCTTAGAAGTTTGAATAAACTGGGCTCTAAATGGAACTTCATTTCAAACCACCAAGCCGATCGGTATGGTAGAATAATAATTGGGTATGACCCTTCACTGATGTCTATTCATGTATGTTCTACTGAGATCCAAGCACTACACTTAAAATCTACCCTATTGCAAGAGAATGTTGAGATATTTGTCTCTTTTATCTATGAACCCAACCATGCTTTTCAGAGGAGAGAGTTATGGGCAAACTTAATCCAATTTCAGCACTCAGTTGATGGGGCATGGCTTCTATCGGGTGACTTTAACTCTACCCTATACAACAATGAAGCAGAAGGTAACTTTAGGATGAATAACTCCTAAATAGATGTTTTGGATTGTGTGGAACAACTAGGTATATTTGACCTATAGGCTTAAGGACACTTCTACACTTGAAGTAATAAGCAGAAAGAAAGATGGGCACTTAGGAAAAAATTGGGCTGGACTTTGGTGATTCAAGAATGGATTACACAATTCCCAAACTGCGTAACCTCCTTTCTTGATCCCTTTTTTTCTGATCACTCCCCGATGCTGATTGACAATCTTACCCAGACGCAGTATAAAAGAGACCCTTTTAGGTTTAACAACCTATTGAGGCTCTGTATCAAGGTATGGGGGCTAATATTGGAGGTACCTATCAATTTATCTTTATGCAGAAGTTGAAAGCAATTAAAAGAGAGATGAAAGAGCTAATGCAAAGAAGACCAAACTCTACTCAGAAAGCAATTACTCTTACAAGAGAGGAATTGTAACAGATCCAACAGAAACTGGGGGAGGACCCGACAAATTTTTCTCTACTGATAGCAGAGAAGACCCTCCTAATGTCTTATCTCACTAAAGTGAAGGATCGTGACAGTTTAATGGAGCAAAGAGCCAAGGTGGATTGGCTCAAAGAAGGCGAAAGGGGTACAAAATTCTTCTTCCATTCAGTACTGGCAAGGAAGAATGTAAATAGGATGTACCCCCTCAAATTACCAGGTGGAAGGGAAATTACCCAGTTAGGGGAAATGCTTAAGGAAGCTGAGAATTATTTCAGAAGATTCTACAGCCGCTCTCGGCCAGCTACCAACCCAACCTCTTTAGATACTATTATCCAGAAAAAACTCTCTCAAGCACAAGCAGAATCCCTCATTAAACCTATTGAAGATGCAGAAATAGAGGAAGTCTTGTTCAAGATGGCACCAAATAAGTCACCAGGGCCGGATGGCTTTAATGGTTTTTTCTATCGGAAGACTTGGCAAACTATTAGCCCTCTGGTTAAACAAGCAGTAAAGGAGTTCTTCACTAATGGGATTCTGCTGAAGGACATCAACAAAACCTACATTTGTTTGATTCTTAAAATCTCCTGTCCCACTACATTGGATGACTACCGAGCTATAGCCTGTACCAATGTCCTCTACAAAATCATCTCCAAAATCCTGGCTAATAAGATGAAGTCGGTACTGGATTGCGTGATCTTTGATAATCATAGTGCGTTTCTCAAAGGCAGAAACACTGGAGAAAACTACTCCATAATTCAAGAGTTGATGAAAGGCTAACAAAGGAAAAATAGCCCCATAACTACATCCTAAAGGATGATTTTAAGAAAGCTTTTGACATGTCAAATGGGATTTCATAACAGAGACACTAAGCCTTTTAGGGTTTCTAGATCATTATGTCAATTGGGTCAAAGAATGTATCACCTCTCCAACCTACTCTATTCTGGTAAATGGATAGCCGATTGATTCTTTTAGAGGTGCAAGGGGCCTAAGATAGGGAGATCCTATATCCCCTTATCTTTTCATCATTTGCATGGAGGTACTTAGCCTAGTTATCCAACAAAGAGTGGGAAAAAATAGAGAGTTTAAATTTCATACTAAATGCAAGGTGGTAGGCCTGATTAACCTATGCTTTGCGGATGATCTACTCCTACTCACTCGGACCCATGGTAAATCTATAGAGTTACTGATGTCTACATTGACTGATTTTAGAGACCTATCAGGGTTGGAGATAAACTTTTTCAAAAGTCATTTTGTGCTAGCAACAGGGGCTAGTATACTAGACGACAGAATATCATAACTTACTGGTATAAAGAAAACACCAACCCCTCTATCCTATCTAGGACTCCTCATAACTACCAAGAGAATCCAATTTGCAGAATGTCAACCTCTACTAGATAAAATACAGTGCAGACTGGGGCTGTGGGTAAATAGGGTGTTATCTATTGGTAGGAGGCTACAACTCATTAAATCAGTTCTAAACTCCCTTCCCATTTACTGGTCTTCCAACATCTCTTTGGCTAAAGGTGTTTTAAAGGCTACGGAGAAACTCTTTAAAAAATTCTTATGGGGAAGCACAAATTCAACCAGTCATTTTGCTAACGTGAAATAGACATAGGTTTGTCAGAAGGAGGAAGGGGGTCTTGGTGTTATCTCAATTGCTTCCTTTAACAAGGCAGCCTTAATTAAGAATTTATGGAATATCCTCACAAACAAGAAGTCCCTCTGGATTCGATGGGTCCATACTTACATACTCAAAGGTAACAGCCTCTGGTCTATACCTATAAAGCCCTCCTTCTCCTGGCTTATGACTCAAGTGCTGAAACTTAGATCTATACTAGAACCCCTGGTGTTATGTAAAGTGGGGAATAGAAGGCAGGCATTTCTGTGGTATAATAATTGGTCAAGGAAAGGAGCCCTGATTAGGCATCCACAGGCATTAGAGATCTGGAATGGGGATCCATACAGGGCTAAAGTCAAAGAAATTATACAAGGAGGAAATTGGAACATTCCTGCTGCTCTCCATTCTCTAATTCCTAGCTACCAACCCAGTGAACAAGATGTGGATGCTTTCTACTGCCTCAATCGGCCCCCTAACACCTTTAGTATTTCTAAGTTCAGGAAGTGGCAACATCAAAATAATCTTAGACAAGATTGGTTCTCAATAGTTTGGCACAGATCTCTCATGCCTAGTTCTTCTATTCTACTGTGATTAGCCGTACTGAATAGACTAAGTACAATGGACAGATTGCACTTCATGGCCTATAGTCCTGAATGCGTGCTCTGTGAACTAGGAACTGAAACAAGGGACCACTTCTTCTTTGAATGCCCCTTTTCACAGTCTATTTGGGGGAAGGTTAAGGACCTACACTCCATGCATACTGCAGGCAATTCCTTCACAGAAACCATGGACTGGCTAAAGAGAAACTCCCATATGCCTACTAATACTGAGCATATACGTATTATCTCCTGTGCCTCCTCCATTAAGGAGATTTGACGAGAGAGGAACTATAGGCGTTTCTAAAATAAATCACGCACAAAGGAGAACATTATCACCTCTTTGATTTTAGGAATCAGAGAACAATCACTAAGTTTCTTAACAACAGCAGGGCCCAATCCTAATCTAGCTCAAACATGGCATCTAAAATAAGAGAACAATCACTAAGTTTCTTAACAACAGTAGGGCCCAATCCTAATCTAGCTCAAACATGGCAACTCAATCTCTAATCTAACAGGTACACGAAAAGCTAGAGGGACGGGAAATAGAACCTGGAAACTAGCACCTCTTGAGGATCGTCGACTCTCTCTGACAATGGAGACTGAGGAAGCCTATTGCCGAGCTCCTCTGTATCCTCAAAGAATCAGATTGCCACCTCATTGGAGAAACGAAACGTGTATGAGTGAGTGAATCGATAACTTGCACAACATAAGACCGCAAATGAGGAATAGGGACTCAGGCTAGATCTTATCTTCAGGATTAGGATTTCGCAACCCTGCAACTTGGAAAGCCGGAAGAGTGGATACGGTTTGGATATGAGCATATGGGGAGAGGCTCCATCTAGGAACCCTACCTAGGGAAGCAAACATTTAGGATCTAATCGAAGCAAATTAACAAGTTGACGCTTACCATGTTAGAACCTGATGGGCAGCCAGGTAGCGCGAAGGAGAGCGGCGAGAGGGTCCAACCCTAATTCGGCAATCTCCCGATGAAATGTTGGATATGTGCGAACGATTTATCCTAAAACTTCTGATGGCTTTAACAGTTAGTTACTTGACGACACCGTCTTGCAATGTATGGCATCTCCATTTCGTCGTCGTTTTTGACCCCTAGATAAGGAGACAACTTTTTCTCTTGGCATGTACAATGCGGGACGTTTCCTTCTTATTTACTAATACATTCTTTTAACTTTTCACAAAAAGAATAGTTCAAAACCAAGGAAAATAGTCGTTTGAATCCTCCCATTTACCCAAAAAAAAAAAACATTCTTGTACCTTTTGTGGATTTTGTAGAAAAACATAATGTTTTTCTTTCATTCTAATAAACATCTTATACACCAATTTCTTTCACACACCTTAAAATACCCACTTCACACCAATTGAACAAGTGTCACACTACGATATCTGCTTTTGTACACTCACACTTGAACTTTACTGTTACATGCACACTAATATTAACTTGTTATTACATAGGACCATTACTTGTTTTCCTTTTCAATATCTTCTTCCCTTTTAACTACTACAACTTCCACTCTAAACAAATGGCATCCAACTCGGAACTCAAGTTTGTTGACATATGAATATAATTAAAAAGGCTCAGAAGTTTACGTTAGGCCAAACATGAAAATTGTTTGTTGGTAAGCTATTTGTATGCTTACTGGATTAATAACATAAATACAACTACAGATCAATGATGAGAACAAAAAACAAAAGAAAAAGAGAAGTAACAATGAGCAATTTGAAGAAAACGATATACAAACCAACGTAATTTGGCGAGAAATTCATGTCAGGAATTAACAAACTTCCACTTTAAGATTTTTTTATCTCAATTACAATTGTATCCGTAGGCTAATCCTAAAACAATACAACTAATCACATAATCTTGTTTAAATCTTTTGTCACATGTGGCAAATGATAGTCACTCGTATCCCGTCCACAAAGTTTCTTTATTACAAGGGATATTAATGCATAATTTTTCTCTAAATGAAAATTGATAGTTATCGGTAAAGTAGCAACTTCCTCGAGTGAGTTACAAGTTCCTTCAAGATTTTAGAGACTGGGTCAGGTGGAATTGGATAATAGGCCTGAAACTTTTTCAACTCACCATCGGAAAGATGTAGTCTGGATAGTGTAGTACTGTGACTGCTCAAAATGACATCCACGAGTATCGCTACCATGATAACAAGAGGGACCCTCTCGTAATGTCCATCTCCTTTTATCTCTCTCATGAATCATGATTCAAAGTGTCGAAAAAAGTAAAGGTAACGAATGGAAGAGGAAGAGGAAGAGAAGAGGGTCATGTCCATGATGGGTCTTGGATAAAGTTGTTGAAGCATTAAAAAAAGCGCAATATGTGGGTGAGAGACGTTGAAAGTGATGATCATTGCACTCGTGAAAAAGCGAATAGATATTGCCATATCCATTTCATGTTCTAAACACAAACGGCATACCATCAAATAAAAACACCTAGTGATTTGTACAGTCTCGATGCATGACCAGTGTTTTGTACATCTGAGTTGGAGTAGGTTATCGTACAGCTGAACTAACAAAGCCCTGAAATTTTGCTGGAGCAAGAAGGAGACCAATCAATGGAAGGCGGAAATTTTTTGAGTAAAGAAATGAAGTTGGAGATTCCACAAGAAACTGATCATCAATTGTCCAGTGGTGGCCCAAAGTTTCCAGTGACAAGTCCTTTGGGGACTGGACTTCCTACTCTTACAAGACAACCAAGTGCAACTAAGAATACTTGTCTGTGCTCTCCGACCAATCATGTCGGCTCATTCCGGTGCCGCCTTCACCGTGCTCCTAACCTCCAACGAACCAAAAGCATCGACTCAGGCGTCCTCCAGGACTCATCTGTTAAAGATGATACGGCAACCACCGATGGCGATGCTATTGCTAATAGCAAAACAGCTGAGGGCAATTAGAAAGCTTACATATATATAGATGCGTGCATGGGAGTTTATGGTGTTTGTAGTTCATGCTTTTTGTATATAAGGTCAGGAATTACTATTTACTTCGTTCATTTTCTCTTAATCTCCCTGCTCTCAAAACCTCTCTTTCTGTTTCCTGCGTAGATCAGGCTACTAACTAAAGTAACTGCAAGCCATATATGCTTGTTGAACGGTTGAGCCTGGAAACTGGATTCTGTAATAAAGTTAGTACCTCATAAATTAATACAATTCAATTGCGATTGACGTTCGTTTCCAATATGTTTGTTATTGCTTATTTATGTAGCGTTGTGCTGGACAAATCTTCCGATTTTAAACTAGTCCTAGGCCTACATGGTTAACAGGACTTCACGAGTATGGGACTAACAATTCTCTGAGTCGCCTAGATCTTGTTTCAATGGAATTGTTGGGCCACACAACAAATAAGCCAGATATGAGGTTTTAAGTATTCTTCACCAAGTCTTGCTGAAATGTAAACTTATAAATGAGAAAATTTAATATATAATCTGATCCAATAAGTGCTTAACCATAAAACAATAATATTTTTAAGGTTGAGAATTCATCTACTGCACGTTTTGTATGTGGTTGGACCAACCCAGAGTAAATTGTACTCGCCCATATGATGTCTGGAAACAACGAGCGACGTGCAAGCGGTCCACTCACATGATACTCTCAAGAGAGGTGGAAAAGGACAGGAAAGGTGAGAATTGCCTACAGAAACTGAAAGCCTTATCTGATCCGCAGATTCGGTGCCCCATTATTAATTCAGTTTGGAGATGGGCTCTAGCGAACTTGAATGGACTGATAACAGTACTCCAGCTGACTATTGCCATGAACGTTGTCCTATCTACCACCCATCTCTCCCAAATATGGTCACTCATGCCTAAACAGAAGGTTTGTAAGATTTTGAATAGAGATTTTCAACTCGATTTGATTTTGTTACATCTTGAAGCCAATTTTACTGTCGTGAACATCAACTTAATCACAAGGTTTTTGGCCGCATAGAAAATTGCTTGGGTTCAAAGTTAGAGACTTGGCAACTTTTACCTCTTAGCAGTGATGAATGGTAGGCAATGAATCGTATTTACTGTCCCAAAATTTCATTTATGCTGTCTATGAAGCCATATAGACTTGGAACTTAATTATAACTAGAATATTAAACTTGTTTTTCAGTAAATTATTCTTGGTTTAAAAGTTGGTAACTTAGAATTTTGCGTAAATGCTAATAAAGGAACCATGAACCATGCTTAAAAAGATGTTTCAAGTGAATGACGAGACTCGACAAAAGGCAAAGACAAACAGAAAAACAAATCATACAATTGACACCTTGCATGTCTAATAGGATAGACTGGCAGAGTGAAATCCAATAGCTTGAAATCAGGAGTTTAGTGAGCAAAACAATGATGGCCACAAGGACTGCAATGATCCCAATAATGATGATGACCAGCAAATAATTATAGCACCAACGGTCTGTTATTAAATATTCACCAAACTTCAATCTGTTCATTTGCCTTGATTTTAAAGTAGGGTTAGAGCTTAACAACAAACTTTTACTTTGAGATTACAATGGATTTTAACATCTTAACATTCATCTGCGCAATCTTTAGGCGTGCATTTCTGCAGGAATATGCATGCCTGGATATGAGAAACGACAGGTTAATCTAGCTGATCTTATGCTGTCCACTTCACATATTCTTTACCAAATCCTTAAAATATCCAACTCCGCATGCACCATTGATTTCAAAATAAAAGGTCAACATTAGTACAATAACTACCATACCACTAATCATTCATTTGATTACTATGTGGAACAACAACTCAACAATCCACCAACAACCCAGAAGAGAAAAGTCCTCACCCAATTCTCAACGGTACATGTCCCATTAAAACCTTTGCCTTAAAAGGATCTCTAATGTTCTACTCTCTCTACCGTGATCAAGCATTACTCAGTTCGTTATTATCTGCTCGGTTACTGATGATTACTGTTTCATTATGGTATATCACAATTTCCTGAGGTATCAAAAATGAATTTGTGCAAGGTATATTATCACAGTTTGGTCTTTTCTTGAATAATATCATTGGTGAAAGACAGGAACATCTATCCTTCGGAGGAAGAAGGTCGAGTGATCAATGAAAAACCAGACAAGCATGGGTTCGCTGCACAGATTAGTTGCCATATAGAAAGATTACATAATTACATGGTACTGGAATGTCAACTTACTCAAACTGAGGCAATAAGACAAAATAAATTCGAATCACAACAGGCCAACAACGCTGAACTGTATCAAACAACACCTGACGAACATTACTTTGCAGTGAACAGAATATTCAGTGAGCTGCAACAAAGAGACAAAGACAGGTGTTGTAGATTTAGAGACACAAACAGAAATCTTCGTCCCCTGTTTCTGTTCTACTGCTAGGAGCTATATTCTGGTTCCCAAAGTGAGATCCGGCTGGAGAATTTGTTTCTACATCCTCAAATTTTGATTCTTATTGTATATTTCTATCATCACATTGGCAATACACATAAACAATTTTGATTTTGAGCTAAAATAAAAGGATCATTTCAAAAGGGCCAAAAGACCAGTGTATATATAGAGTTACAGCTCAGATTACCTTCAATGCCTATATTCTTAGACAAAAATTTGATCAATTCTTTTCGCTTGAACTTCTATTGATAGACAACAACTTACTAAACATTCTTTTGGGTCGTGTAGGAAGAGCACAGAAAGCTTTAAACTTGGAGCTTCTCCCAAGACCATCTGATCGCAAATCATGTTCATCCAAATTATCATCTTCAGCCAATTTCATTCGTAAAGTTGAGAGTTTTGAATTTGGTGATTTGAGCCCCGAAACACTCCATTGATCGTCTGCACGGATGCTAGTAGTAGTGCTTAATGCTGCTGTAGGCCTTGAGGGGTCAATATCATGTGAGGCTAGGAGGGCTTTGATGTTACTAGGCAGCTCAGTGACTTTGCCACCAGCCATTACAGCTCTTGCATGCTCAAAGAATAGAACTTGCACAACCACTCGCAGTGGGAGCAACTCATTTTGTGCAGCGTGCATGCAGACTTCAACAGATAATTTCTTGCAGTCCAGGGTTCGACACAATTGTTTTCTTTCAGTCTTGTTCAAGTCTGGATGTGCCTGGACGTTTATACATGGGATTCAGGATCAATTTCCATTTTCAAGTAATAAAAACTGGGCACTTCTTAAAATTGAAAACATCCATACGTCCAACTAACAAGAATGGGTAAGGTTTAATTACACCATCATTGACTACTGGAAACTCAACCAGAGGTTTTCTGCAAACAGCTGATATGGGGACGATCAAAGAAATTATGAAGTCATAAACTTACTTCCTAGGATTCTGACTACTGATGTTAATTAGTTAGGTCGGCACAACCCCAAATGCCAATGAATTGCCAGTATGACCTAACCCAAATTCAAGAAGTTGGCTATCTAACAGGTTAGAGTGGCCCACAACCTAGGATATGTGGCCGTATTGTGAAATATGGTAAATTGTTCAGACCAGGAGGCAACTGTTATTTTACCTTAAGGTAGTTGTCAATGGCTTTGTAGAGATAGTCGTGATCAATCCTTGAGAAATCTGGTATGGACTCGGCTAGTGCAATAAACTTGGAGAGAGGCAAATTCACATCTCGGGCAATCTCCTGAAGATAACCATCTACAATCTTTGCCACCTTCAACTTCGAACTATGGGATGCCGAGGATGATCTCCTGCTTTCTTGGAACTCCAAATCAATGTTCTCTGCGGAGCGAGACCTCCTCCTTTCAAAACCCAACTTGGATCTTGGAGGACTTGTGACAGGACTCTGCCCTTGAGCCATGAACTGTTCTACTATCGTCAGAACCAAGTCTACATCATACACAGTATCGCTTGATTCTGAGAAAGAGGGTATTAACAAATCATTCGCCGTTGCTTCCTCTAATTGTAGTGCCACTCTTCTAGCTAATTCCACCTTTGAAGGCGATGAGGCATTAAGAATATTGGCTGCTTTTAAAAGCTTAAGAAGGAAACTGCAAGACACTGAGCCTTTTTCTGCTGGAAGTAAGCTTACTATTGACTCCAAGATCTGCCTATGCCTGGAAAATACCTCACTAGTTGAGTCTGAATCCGAGTCTGAGGCCTCTCGTCTATGACCATTTACTTCTCTTGATATGTTTGGTAGCCATTTGGCTGCATAAATTTTCAATGCTTCTCCAATAAGATTAGAGGGTATTCTTGCACTGGATTTAACTGTTATCATGCTTCTCCAGTATAAATCTATGCCTAGTTCTGCCATATCTTCAGCCCACCATCCTTTGCTTGTTGGTTTATGCCTTAGGCTCTCTGCTCCATTAAAGGAAACATCATCCCGCTCCCTTCTAGAATAATTATGTGACAAGCTCACTTTTGAAGGATGTTTTAAGACTTTAGAGGCTACAGATTCAATACATCTGCTTGTAATTCCAAGGTCTTCTGACCACACGGGAAAGCTTTTGGTACTTTGAAGGGTAACAATAGAATCTTTCCAACCTTGAAGTATGCAAGAGTTGAAAAAAACTTCAAGCTTGCATATTAGGTTCCCCTTCTCAACATCCTCAGTCATTTGCAAATATTCAGCCGCACATCTTGCAGATACAATGTTGTAGGCACTAAGAGTGATGGTAATACCATAACAGAACTTGGCACAAAGTTCAAATGCTTCAATTCCACCAGGAAAATCTGGGAGTTTGACTACTTGATGCTGTGAAGATTCAGAGAACTCGGAGCAGAGTCTCTGTAGTCGCAAACACTTGGAAAGCAGAGGAAACTGCATATGACGAATTTATGTAAAATCTACTTACGAGAAAGCCTGAAATTGCAGACAAATTGTGACCAATGGAATGAAAATTTTACCTTGTGAAGCAAATATCTACTTCCTTTAACTTGAATTATGAGGTCACTAGAGACTTCAGAGGATACAGACCTGCATTAAAGGAGCAAAAGATTATGTCATCTCGAGTGAGTACGTACTATATCCATCCATATCTCCATGTCTAGCAAGCGGGAAAGTTTTTACCTGACAGCCTCAGTAGTGTAGAACGTGTCTGGCCTGGACCCTAGTTTCATAAACTTCATGATTCTTTCTTCTTATTCTTCTTTTTTCGTTTCGTTGTTTATGTCTTCATCAACTACTTCTCCACGTCGATGGACCAGATAAAGCAAACTAACAACCTATACAGGATTGTCCCTCAGTTCCACAGAAGCCGGAAAAGGTTCTTCCTCCAAGAGCCAGCTATTCTGTGTCTTCCAGGGAAGGTAGAAAAAAGAACTAGCTCTTTCCTGAACCAAAGTTTCCAAATTAGCTGGTTCGAAAATTATTAGTCATTAAAAAGTTGAGTTTGTAACCAAGTAAATGAAAAGGTGAAAGAAAAGGTGGAATTTTAATGGAGAGAGGATATCCCAGAAGAAAAGAAAAGCAAGAGATTCTGTTGTAGGTGTGGTGTGGTAAGCTTCCTAGTTCTTATATATCGAAGTACTAACATAACTTGTCAAAGGATAGGAACTCCGTAAGATCAAACTCTGCAAGGTCCATGTCTCTCCAGTCAAATTCTATGCCCCATTGATTTGGAACCCATCCCATCAACATCAAATATACATCGCTCGTACCAAGTCGATCAACTAAAAAACATAGCCGAAAGAAAGGAAGAAAGCGGGAAAATCTAAATCTATCTTCTTTAGAACAAAGATACAAAGCTACAAACCAGCTTACCATACACTAGAATTCGACTATTACCTTAGCTAGATATAATAAAGAATATTATAGCCTCAGAATCTAAAGCTCTTGATACGGTCAACAAGCATGAACTGATAATCATTCATAGCAAAAATTGAACCTGAAACATGAAAACCTGGGAATTACTACTATTGTTTTGCAACTTTAAGAGGAGGAATGTGGTTTAAGGTATAGTTCTCCAATGGCCGTGCCAGCGTGCAATGAGAAGGGCGACGCCCACGTGCTTGTCCTGTGCCACTTGTGCCCTTCTGTCTCATCATTGCCACAGCGATTTTTCTCAATTCACTTCTTTGATTATTTTAGTCAAACACTAGTTTATACGCAACATCATACACCTCTAGAACTCCATCATCAGTATCAGAAAGAAGATTGCAGAGAGAGAAAAAATATCAAGCATGAGTCAAAAATAATTGTGGGAATGAATTGTGTTTATTCTTCTTTACAGGAACCAAAGATAAAAGAAAAGCAAAGGTACGCCAAAAGAAAGAATAGACTATGTGTTTCACTATCAATTTCTGCTTTAACCATTCTCACCTATATAGTTTCCAGGCCATACAAATAACCTTGCATTTAACTAGAAAATCTAGACGTACCAGAGTATCTGCTAACCATTAATGGTATATGGTCCATGACCATTAAACATTTCCTATTATTGGTGTGAAATGGAGAAACAATGGTTTACCATGTTGTTATGGCTGGTATAAAATAATTCTAAATTTCCATTAATCAAATGTTAAAAAGTTTAATATTTTGGCAGTTGAAGGATCATTTTCAACTTCTTTGGCATTGGATTCTTAAGGGTTACTATCTTTTATATTAAAGAGTTTGGTCTTGCAAACAGTAAGGTTGAGATTTATGGAAATATGGGCCCTAGTTGATTGATTCAACAAACCTTAGACTGATTAGCATATGATGTTAGCATTCCACATCTTTGACAGATGCATTTGCCTTAGCAAAAGGTATCAGAATTGTTTATCAAAAACTAACAATGAACAATCATAGAGTGCTGCAGAATCTAACGTATAAAACAGGGTCAACTTGTAATTACTTCGGCGATTCTTGGCAAAGCTAGGCAACCCCACATCAGTTGTGAGCTTAATAGGATTTGCAGCTATTGAAAGTAGGATGTTTACATCACTTTAATGATGGTAACAAGTGCTTTTAGCTGATAAATTTTCCTTTTTCACTTTCTTCCTGATCTTGCTCTCCAAAATTCTATCCTAGCTTTACTTTTTCAATTAATGGTTTACCATTAAGTGCAGCATCAAGATTTGAACACTAAAAACAAGAAAATAGAGAAGGCAACTTTCATCTGTCTTATGACCATAACTTTGATTTCATTACGGAAGGACTGTCTGAGGATAATCTGGAATCTTTATCCTTTGCCAAAAGCTTACTTTGGTGTGGTCCACCCACTAACAACTTCAATGGGAAAAGGATGACGCTTTTGATAGCTATAACTGCTCTATTTTAAGCTTAATCTGATCATTAGCAGGTTTTCCTCGTTACCATCCAGTCGCAGTATCTTACTTACCAGAAGATGCTTTTCCGCAGAATAGAAAAGTACAGGTCAACAGAATCCGCAGGAAAGTTGTAAGGATATAGTAGAGTAGTGATCCTGGAAAGTTGTGAAGTTTCTACTTTTATCGTGTAGTCCATTTGTATGAAGTTACAGGAAGATGAACCAAGAAACAAAAATTGTAACTAACCAATGTAATTATTACTAATATAGAACACATATCGACAACTTGTAATCCAAAGGTAGAAAGAAATAAACACCTACGTAGGTTCTCAGTTGCTATTACATTGTTGGAATTGTTGAATAAGTCCCTAACTTTGAGTTTCCTTCAAACATTTTTAGCCAATTTCCTCATTTCTACTTGGTACCAAAGGAATAAATATAAGTTCATTTCAGCGAAGAAAGGGTTACTGAATTTGAAAAGGAAAAAATAAATAAAAATAAAACAATGAGCCAGACGTGTTGGCTCAATCTACATCCTGGAGAGAACAAGAGCAGAGCTTTGAGCTGGCTCGATCATTGCCAAACCCAAAGCTGTGGAATTGCGAAGTGGGTTAATGTGATTTGAGAAGAGACCAAAGGAACGAGTGGCTTTGGAGAACAGTGGGCATAAGTTTGATGTCAACAACTGTTGGAAAATCCCTTAGGTTGCAGATTCTTACGAAATAAATGGTCAAATTAATAAGATTTTAGGCAAATTTGATTA
>JAOSBN010000001.1:5829777-5840339 GCA_027563595.1 Erythroxylum suave
TAAAATATATGGTGTTCTACGACAATAGCCTTTCTTTTTCTTCTCTTTTCTTATGCTTCAGCCTGTAAAAATCAACAACAACACTATGTGAGAAAAGGGATGATCCACGATTGCTGCAGTGGTCCTCTGTGCCAACCAACGGGGTAGCCACCCAACATTTCCTATTTTTGCGGGGCCATGTCTTTGTTCTTTGTGGGTCCCCTTTGCCCCCCTTACACGCAGGTCGGAATACGCAGACTTGACTTAGCTTCTCCGTGTCTTCAATAAACATTAGACAATCAGCGAAAGTCGAGTTGATGACAAAATTGAAGCTTCTGTCGCGTTAATACACATGTATTCCAGTCAGTGTCTTCACCTCTAATTTGTAGAGAAGAATAAGTCCTAGCACACGACCTTATGTCAGGCCTTGTACGCCTGAAGACTTCTAAAAAGGTTTATTTTCTTTTTGAAAATTAAAAAATGCATGCTAATGTATATGAGTTATACACAACAATCTCCACCTCAGTGAATATATTCTTCACAAGTTGGGTTGTAACAATGTCTAAAACTTGAATTTAACAATGGTAATCAACTTTGTTAATATGTCAATTGCATTCTCTAAAGTAAGATTCTTTTTGAAAATGATCGTTCCATATGTAATTAACTCTCTAATCTTGGGAAACCTTATATTTATAATCTTAATCCTTGTATGATAAAATTGATTCCTTCCCAAATTAATGACATTTGTCAATTAAAGTGTATTCTAGCGCCACCTCACTTTCTTTACTAAGCAATAATGCCTCCTTAGTAACTTCATCAACTACCTTATACTTTAGTTATAGACAACGCTACCATAGACTGAAACAATTTCTAGTAAATAGGCCTTTTTATAAGAGTAAAAAATACCATGTATTAGGCCTCATATTATCCAAAAATCTTGTATAGTCTGATTTATTATATTCCCTAACTAAAAGATCACCTTACTAACTACTATACACCAACTCATGGCTCGACATATCTCTCAAAGTACTTGAACATTCACTTGATTGCTTCCCATTATTATTTTTCAGGTTTCGATCTAAGAAAAGTCTAAAATGATTTATCAGTAAAATGTTAATAGGTTTAGCCCTACTCATTCCAAATTTGTTTAATACCTTCTCAACTACAATTTTCTATAGCTCTTTTCCCTGTTGTTAATATTTTCTTAGTATCATCCAAATACTTTATCTTAAATTCCTTTCTCAACAAGTCTTCTAGTTTGTTGATATCATGCATACTTCTTGTAGTAATTAGCATATTATCCACATATGGTAGTAGAAAAATAAATATATCATCATTAAGGCTCTTAAAATATATACGATAATTATCTTCACATTTCATATACCCAATTTAGATCACATAGAGGTTTAAACTGTTATACCATTATTGTGGGAACCTATAAGGCGACTTCTTCAATTTATACACCAGATGCTCTTTTCTAGGTTGACTAAACTCTTTTAGTTGCTTCATGTAAATATGCTCCTCTATATCACCATAAAAAATTCTCTTCTCATCCATTTGCTCCAAACGCATATCCAAACTAGTTACTAACACCTTCAAAATAAATAATAAAGCATATCTAACTACTAATAATATTTATTATAGTTAATCCTATTTTGTTATGCGTATCTTTCTGCTACTATTCAAATTTTCAGTTTTTTTCACTTCTTTTTCTGTTACTATTAACTTCCTTTTATATACCTCATTATGCCTTATAGACCTCTTTTCTTTAGGAAGTTACACCAACTCCTACATCTGATTTTTGTGCAAAGACTTCACCTCTTTCACTATAGCTCTCATTGATCCATTGTTTTCCTAACTATTCATACTCTCTTGAAAGTCAGATGGATCCTTATTTACTGCATTTCACTTTATCTATAACTATACTATGATGATGTTCTTCCCATAAAATTATCTATTTTCTACATTAGAATCTTCATTCTCTTTCAAGTATAATCGAAGCTGATCTATTTCCATTTATACCACCTTAGTAATGTCCTCTATTATTCCTGACACATTCTCTCTATATGTTTATTTTGACATATGTTGATCATCAAATATTATACCCCCTACTAATCATACTCTCTTTAAATGTTGGCTCCCAAAATTTGTAGCCCTTCATACCTTTAAGATAGCTAATGAAAAAGCACTTCTTGACTTTAGATTAAGCTTAAACCTCTCATTATTAGAAACATACGTATAAGCAAGATAGGTAAAGATTTTTAATTTAGAGATACCTGCTTATTATCCACACTCCCTCTGTCACTTTCCCATCCAATGATCTCCATGGCAATCTATTTATAAAGTAAAATGGCATAGTTTGATAGTCATTTCTTTCTTATACAAAACTTTAGGGAACCTTATATTTATCCTTAAACATATGACCTTTTCAATTATGAATATGTTTATTCTATTTGAAATATCATTTTATTATGGCATTTTTAAAATAATGTAGTCACTTTAAATCCTATTCTGCTCACATAATTTTTGAAATTATGAGTACATGTGTACAGTCATATCATGTGTTCTCAAGTATTTAAATTTTTTTTCCTATCTAGTTCACCACTTTAGCCTTTCATTCCTTAAACCCCTTAAAGACCTCAAATTCAGCTTTGTAAAGTATATCTAGACTTTTCTTTAAAAATTATTAATTAATGTCATAAAGTGTTAAAATCTAATTCGCAATAGCTCTCTAATAAAGCCCTACACATTAGTATGCATATAGTTTTTTTTTTTTGATTTTGTGGTTCTTGGTCTTAAATGCCACCATAAAATACTTACCAAGTATATAAAACTTTTAGAAATCTAACTTACAGTGTTTGATGCCTTTTAATAGGCTCCTCGTATGAAGTTCTGTTATCCCTTACTTACTGAGATGACATTGTTGTGTATACCATCTTAATAATGTCTCCATCAATTTTATAATCAAAATCATCCAAACATAAAGAACCCAAAGAAATCAAGTTCTTCCTCACTTGTCAAACATCACACAACTTCCTAACGATACAATTAAACATCTTAATCCATAATTACTTCAATGATTTTCCAAGCTTTAACATCCCCCATTCAAATAGTGTCAAAGTTTCCTTACACATATGAAATAAACTAATCCTTGTATAGTATCATATGATCTGAGCATCTTCTATACAAAATATATAAGTTCTAAATTTGACTTATTAATATATAAATAATATCTTCATCATGCAATTTGAGTCCTTGCTTTACACTACATTAGCAAATCTTTGACAAATCTTTAGATTTTCTTATATCCTCTTATCTCTTCTTGTATGGATAGTTCCTCCTAATATGTCTAGTTTGTTCACACTTATAACATCAAAAAGTGTCTTTCTACCCTCAGATTTAGATATGAAACTCCTCTTAAACAACTCATCCTTATTTTGCTTGCTCCAAAAAATCCTAGTTTCCCTTCATCTATAACCATTCACCTTAAGAAATTTAACAGATATTGAGTCTCCATTGGTTTTGAGCCAATAATGTGAATAGTGATGTCCTTGAAACCAACTTTCTCCTTAACCAATGCTAGTACGGTCATTAAATGTTCATATAATATAGGTAAAGATCAAATCAGAATAATTACTTTGTCCTCATTTATATGATAGGTATATATTTTATATATTATTTGAGGTTAATTTACTTGGTATTTGGTAGTTTTATAGCATGTTTTATATTAACCTTATTATGTTTTCTTTGTTTATTTCATTTTCTTATAGGTGATGAATTTGAGAATAAAAGAAAAGATTTAGTACATATTTATCCATAGTTGCCTAATTGATAATAATTTAGTCATTTGGAGTATAAGAAAATAAAAAGACATCTTTATAGAAGACTTTTAGAGCTAATTCTAAATCAAAGATGTTAAAAAATAGAGAAGTTAATTAAATAAGGCAAAGCAAACTTTGTACTTATATATAAAACAAGTGCCTAACTTTCACAAAGGCCTAAAAAGTTGAAAAGCAGAGCAAAACTAGCACCAAATATGATCCTAAAAATTTGTCAAACTCATCTTGATTTTATAAATGGAAACAATACAAAATTGATTCCAACAGTGTTAAGTGTCAGTTATATGTTAGTACATAAAGAATGAAAGCTTCAAAATAAGAACAACACTGGTTTTGGTACCGGTTTGGAACTGGTTCTTAGACACAAATTACAACGACGTGTGATTTCTCACTTTGAAACCTTCTTTAACTTTTTTTTTATTATAAATACTTGCATTAGAATTAACCTAAAGAGCCTCTAGCATCTTTTCACTTTCTTTTAGTAAACTTTAAAAAGACTTCTTGTTTCTTTTCACAGTCTTGTTCTTTCTTAGCAATGGAAGAAGATTTGAAGTAAATATTAGAGGATCATGTGACATCTTCTCTTATTCTGTTATTTTTCATCTTTTCTTTTATGTTGAAAATTATTTTTATTTTATTTTCATTATGTTTTATGAATAGAAACACTAAGGTTGGGGATTTAGCTTGTAATGATTCTTTAATTATTTATACATCATTTGATTATTTTATTAGTTAAATTTATTCTTTTTATTCTTAATGTTGGATTTGTGATTGGCCTCCATAAATTCAATCTTAAGGATTGTACGAATGACTAATAAGTGAAGAAGCAATAGACTCACTAGGAGAAAAGTCACTTTAAAGATAGAAAATGACAATATCTTATATTTTAGTGATAACTACATAGATTAACTATTCGTGATAAGTATTAGGCCAAATTATATATCAAAAGGTGGTAGTTATCTAATTAGATATACATGTGTGCCTTGATGGAGGGAACAGGTACTTTAGATTAATTATTATTTTAATCTAGATAATCAATCTCATATGACAATAAGAATTACCTATAAGTGAATCTTCTTAAAGTCCAAACATTTGTTTTTTTTATCTTTCTTTGTTATTTTTATATTTAATGACTAATTCTATAAGTGATTGATACACTAGAATTAATCAAGTTTAATGAACTATTTATAATAGAATATGTACGCTTGTAGATATAGAGTAGGCCAGGTTTTTGGTTATGTTATTAAGGAGCTTGATTGTTGTTTTTGTTAATATTAGCTTCGCTTCATTTTATTCTTATTTTCTTTCCTTTTCCTTTTGATTTCTTTCCTTTATTCCAAGTATTTGATTCAAAATAAGAGATTCAAGAGTGATAGCTTAGATTTTCTACTTTAATTTCATCATAAAATCAATTGAACTTGCATAAAGAATATAAAAATTAGGAGAGAAGAGATGGTTGTGTGTAGAGAAGATAATCTAGTTGAGGATATAGTGTAGTGATTACAAAATATGCACATAAGAGACATTCAATTGCTAGTGATTAGTACAAGCCTCTTATGTATTAGACTGAGTCTAAGGGTGAGGAACTATAAGATTAGGCAAGTATGTTCGCACTTGCTCCTAACTTTTGGTGTATCACTTAGTAAAGGTAACATCCATTAAGGAGTTTTATTCAATGATCCAAACATTTCCATTGAATGGTCTTATTAAAGATAAGATAAGGAAGGGGTGCTTCTTATACTACATAAGAGGTCGAGCAAATACAAGGTTTATCTCGACTGTGGTAAACACTTTTGAGGAGTGCGATCAAGTTTATGGCACATTTATATTAAGATTTTTTTCCTACAATCAATATCATTGGGTTAAGAATATAAATACAAAGCTTCATATAGAAGGAAGGCGGAGCCTTTTATAAAGCTTGGGAGAGATACAAAGCTCTTAAGTAGTTCCCTCATCATCAGTATTCCTTGTAGCTAATGATGCAATTCTTTTATAAAGGGCTTATATTGTCATGTCAAACTTTGGTAAACACTATAAGTCAAGAGAAAATTTACACAAAAACTATAAAGAGATTAAAGAAATTATAAAGACCTTAATAAAGAACTTGTAAATCAAAATGGTAAAGGAAGTCTAAGGCTTTCCTTTATAAGGTGCAAACATCTCTAGATATGGAAACATGTATAACATATCTATCAAGTCAAATGAATTTAATCTTAAATTAAGTTATGGGTGATAGGAAAATGTTCTGCCAGTATAACATATATAGACATCTAGCCAATCCATGTATGAATGTCAAGCTCATCTCAATTTACATTGAGGAAACATTATATAGTTAAGAGAGTAAGTGATGAGGAATGATCCCTTTTTTGTCAAATATAATTGAAGGTTGAGGAATCACTCTAATTTTCCATAGGAGTAGGGACTAACTGGATTAGGCAAACTAATGGGATCACCTAAGTTCTAAAGTAGACCTTAGTTTCAACAACAACCACAATAGGGTAATGGCTTTAAGGAAACACTTAAATAGTCTATGTCTACCATGAGTATAAAGATCGATAAATTGGACCACCTTGAAAAATAGTTCAATCTAATGCTACCTTTAGTCATAAATTGAAGATACAAATGAACCAACTAGCTAAGATAGTGAATGAAAGAGGTTAACAAAAGTGTTCAAATAACATTGAGGTAAAAACATATAGATCAGGAATTAGTTAATACGTTTAAGAGTAGGGAAACACTTTAATTTGATGTTACTAATGACAAACAAGTGATGAAGCTAAGAAAAATAGAGGATTAGATCGAGAAAAAGATATGTAGTAATAGATCAACATTAACCAAACTCATCTCCATCTAAGGTCGGTGTTAATATAAACATGTAGATGGGAACAAAATGAAATTGATCATATTGTTTCCATCCTTAACTAGTGTCAAAGAGACCAAATCCTATATCAAGCCTTATATTCCACCAATATCATTCCTTTAGAGCATTAGGAGGAAGATAAATGAGGTAATTTCAAGAAATTTTTTAATGCCTTCAGGAAACTCAACATTAACATACCCTTCACTAAAGCATTAACTCAGATGCCAACTTATGTGAAGTTTTCAAAGAGAATTCTCTAATAAAAGAAAATTAGAGGAGCAAGTTATGATGACTTTGACAGAGAAGTGCAATGCTATCATAGATAATAAAGTATCTCAAAAGTGAAATTATTCAAGCAGTCTCACTATTCCTTGCAAATTTGGTGACCTTAAAGTTCTTATTTGTTTATGTGATTTAGTTGTTAGTATCAATCTAATGCCTTTTCGCATATCTCAAACCATAAAAAAACATCTTAACCTTAATGAGGATTGCTTTAGGATGGATTCAGTAGACCCTAATGTGCAAGAAGTCCCTAAGGCTTATCATAATGATTTAATAAAAACATGTAAAGTTTTAAGACTTTAAGAACAAAATAAAGAGCATGTTATTAGAGATAGAGCCTCTAAGTTTTAAAAAAAGAATTAAAATCATTACCTTTTACCTTAGAAGCACCGATTTTGACATTGCCTCCTTATTAGAGGTATGTATACCTAGGAGATTTAAAGATGTATCCTAATAATTCCTTTTCTCTTTTGTGTAGTGTGAAAGAAAGGAATTAGGCTCATCCTAATAGTTATTTAGGATGAGTAAAGAGCTAAAAGGGGAGTCTAGCCAAAATATATTCAAAGAAGTACTTGTTAAATACAACTTAAAATTTTAAATTTTTCTTTTAGTTTATTTCACTTCCTTTGTTCTTATTTTGTTTACAAATTTTTATTTTGTTTTGTAGGAAATAATTTCTTAGAGTTTTACCTTACTAAACTTGTATAAAGTAGGGAAGAATTCTTAACCTTGATTTTCCTATTTGGTTAAGTTTCATATCTTAATTTTTTATAAGGTAATGTTATGAATAAGTATAAATGACAAAATTTCTAGGATTTTAGGTTAACTATATGATTTCTTTTTTAAATTTGGTTTGAGACGTGTTTTGTGTTTTTATTTATTAAAACATGTGTACATATCATATTTCATAATCCTTAGGTTATAGAGAATAAGACTTAGTAGAAAAAAGAAGAAAAAAATTAGGTTCAAGCACAAATTGGGGGTTACAAAGCATAATTTTTTTTTATCTTTAAAGTGAGATAGGTGCTAGTATTGAAACAAAAGAGGGAATGTTTGGAGACAAAACCAAACTAGCACTAGTATAGAAGTATGTTAGGTGCCAATCTTATAAGCAAAGAAGCACGCTGGAGAATTAGAATGTAATTGGTGATGATATAAGAAGTGTGTCTGACACTAGTCTTAGAAACATGCAAATTTTAAGTTATAAGATAAAATCGATGCTAATTATGAAGTATGCGTAGCATTCATCTTGTCTTGACATCTACAACATAAATAACAAGCTCATGATTTTTCCTCCCCAAAACCTTAAATCCCCTCCTTTTCACCTATCAACTTAAAATTGTATCCTAATCTCGACTTTAAATACCAAATTCAACTTTAAAAATGCTAAACCCCTTCCTCAAATTAAAAAAAAACCTCTTTAGCCATAGCTTTAGCCTCTAAAAAATTTATGCATTTAATGAGAGAAATTAAGGATTTTTAATTTGAAGTTGTTTTAAGAGATTTTAAGTATATCTTTCACATTTTACACCCTCTAAGTAAGTTATTTTATTTAATTTCTTGGTAGTAGTGCATTATCAACAAGTATTGAGCTCATTGAGAAGAATTTTGTGATTATGTGCTATTTTTTAGACTTATAAAGATAATTAACATAGAATTATGGAATTTGAGTTAATTGTGTTAAATTATACTAAATTGTGGCTTATTGTGCTTGTGGAGTTGTGGAAGAAATGTTTTGGAAGTGTATGGTGATATTGTCAAGTTATGAATTATGGTGACTAGTCAGCTTGATTGATTAAGTACTAAAGGATGCCTTTGAGATATAAGAGAACGATTATAAGAACTAAGGTACCTTCGTATGCTTCTTTATTGACATCATCTCCTCTAGACAAGATTTCAAGGTTCAAAAGTTTAGAGAATACGGAATGGTATACTAAGAGGAGCAACAACCATATGGACATTGAGAGGACCATTATTCTAGATATTGATAGAATCTTCAAGATCTAGGATGTTCTAAGGATTTTATAATTGGATTACTTATTGACTCTTTTAGGCAATTGCTACCTAAGGGTGATGAAGGAATTATTTGCCCCTAGCTCTTCATCCTCCATCTAAAGCATTAAGGTTATGATATCAAACGAGACGATAAAGGAGCTCCGTAGGTTGCCAGTAAAGGGGAGATGGATGAGATTTCATAATGGAAAAACATTGACGCATCATAAGTAGTATTAGATGGATTCTTACACAAGTTTGAAATGGGGATCATATACTCTGTGGGATGGATGCACTTTTGTGTAACCACTTAGCCATCCAACCATGGCTAGTGACTTACATCTTAAGTTGTAATATCCAACCTTAATCTAATGTGTTGAACCAAATTTGGACCACCGATCTCTACCATATGGACCTCCCTTTTAATTAGTTTGGGCAATATGCTACTAATATAGTTTTCATCCTTGATGACACAATCCATCAACAGTGTGGTAAGAAAGGGCTCACCATATAAGAAGTTGTTATGTTTAGTGTTGAATAGTTAACTACTTGTAAAGTAGGGGTAGACCTCTCTAATTTTGAAGTTGTGAAGCGAGGAGGTCAATTATATTGATAAATATTAAACGAGTATATTTGGGTATGCCTAAAAGAATAACAAGTATACTAATATACATATACTTGATAAAAATTATCCAAATAACCCAAAAAAAAAGACAAGAAAGAATGATGATAACAAAGATGACAAGGATTAAAGAGGCAACATGGGGATAGCTAATAAGAAACTAAGAGTTACAATGCAAAAGTTAGTGTCATTCATCAATATACTACATAGAGAGCTTACAGGTGCACGCTAAGCTAGATTCAATGATGACATATCTTCAATAATTTCCACCACCTCCTCTGCCTTTTGAAATTACTGCTCTCATCCTTTCATGTATACATATAGTTTTACTTAGGATATTTTCTTTTTCCTTTTCTTTATCTTTATCTTTATCTTTTTTTAATGTTTAACTTTTATTTTTATTTCTTTGTTGAATTGAGAATATTAGAAGTTTTAATCATTGTTTTGTATTTCGTACCAAATCAGCCAGTACCGGATAGTACGTACCGTACCAGTCGTATCGGAATATTTGAAAAATATAGGGACCAAATTGCAAATTTTTCAAATTTTAATTTAAAAAATCAAAATTTTAAAAAAATGTTCTCTTCTCCCACCTCGCCTTCCCCCCCCCCCCCCAATTTTTTCAAATATTTTAATTTGTCATTTAGTTAATTTTTTACGATAATTTTTTATTTTTTTATTTTTAGAATAAAATAAATATTTTATTACTAATAATAATTATACATTAAATAAAATTTTAAAATAAAATTTTTATTTAAATTTATTGTATATTTTATACAATATTTATTAATAAAGTATTATTAAAATATTTAATTTTTAAAAATAAATAATTTAAAAATTATTATTTATAAACTAATATTTGTTTTATATATTTTTAATTATTAAATCAAATTTTGTTTGAAATATATATCATTTTTAAATTTAATCATATTTATTAATAATTATTAAATTAATTTTATAAATTAAATTAAATTAAGATATTTATAAT
>JAOSBN010000001.1:5850302-5880150 GCA_027563595.1 Erythroxylum suave
AAATATTGTAATTAATTAAAATATAATTCATTTTGTAATTAATTAATTACAATATTTTTTACAAACCAACCACTATCGATGGTAATGGTAATCATTCCTTCACCTTAACTAACCATCATAATTACAATGATTATATCCATTCTCATTCCTCCTTATATTCATTTCCATTCACATTCTCATTACCTTCTATAAACCAAACGCCTCTTAAATCTTGTAGTTCATGTATGAGGCATCACTTTAATGCCCAACTGTAGATTTTGGAGTTTAGTAGTTCTTTAGTATTCCAGATATCGTTATACAGCCGAAGAGGCTTAATTGTTAACACCATGGAACATGATACTTGTCATAAAAAGACAAGTCTTCAAAAAAAAGAAAAAAGAAAGAAAGACGTAAGCATGATTTTGTGGTTTGCCTCCTCCTCCGAGAGATTATAATTGATAATGCCTTTGTTTTATTTGCTCGAGCCTGATTCTCTAAAGAAATCTAATAGAGATGGTATATAAATACAATCATAGTGGTGATTGTACTAATAAATCATAAACGTGGGGCCAAAACCCAATGATAAGGATTAATAACCAATGGGGCACTAATCCTTGGTTTTAAAGTTAATCAAAGTAACTCAACAACCGACTTCATGAACACAAGAGAAGAATGATCACTAGGCATAACTCCATACTTTGGTTTTATCATAGTTTGTGAATGTTTTTTGTTCAGATACGAGCATCTTTCTGTCGTATTTAACCTTGATTTGTTCAAACGTAATAAATTAATCCTACAAAAAACTATACAGCGGAGAATATCTAGTTTAAAGAAAAAAAATTTATATTGAAACTAAAAATATATAAACACATCCTTCGTTTCTTACACAATTGAAATATAAGTTTAGTTGGTAAATAGAAAAAGAATACTCCTATCTCATCAGAGGAGCTGAATATCATAATTAACTATTTAATCCTTTTGAATAATAATGCTTTTGCTGGGGTATTTTTGTTGCGTTGTAGGACCTAGTATGTATGAATTGTGAAATTAATTCACATCTAATTTACAGAGACCTCTCTCTAACGGCACCCATCTTCACTGGCCTCCCATGCTTCTTTACAAAACTCACTTTCGGCTTCTTCTTTTTTCCCCCGACATTGTAGTACCCTGTCTTTGGCATTTATTCGTACCTCTTGTGGGGTCTTATTATGTCTCCAATATATTCAGTCTGCGTCTTAGATAGTTTACATGTTGCCATTGGATTTCCAGTTGTAAACCGGTCTAGGTTGCCCAACTTGTACCTTAAAATATCAAGATTTTTCGTTATGAAAGGTGGATTTGGTGGATAAAACTCGATTAGGTCATGGCGAGCGAGAGATCCAAAATGACCAGAAAATAACTAGCACGAATCTCATTTTTAATAGTAGAAAAAAAATTCTACATCCTGACTCAAAGGGGCAGATTAGTTGAGATTCGCACAAGTTATTCTAAAGATTAGTGTTGAGAACCCAGCTTCATAGGGTAACTTAAGAAGGAAAATAGAAAAGGACGAGTTGCACAATTCGAATAGGGCCTATCTATCCTTAAAAATAAGGAACAGGTCAATCCTAAAACAAAGATTACACTAGAAAATCTATAGTTAGTTTAATTAAATTTGATTTTATCCCTCCGCCTCTAGAATTATAACATTCTTAACAGCCCGAGACAATCCAATTCTTTATTATTGCTGATATTTTTTGGAACTTATATATATATTTATGTATCTAAAGTCTTTTGCTGTTGGAACTTTGTTTTCATATTTGAGGAAATATCTTCTTTTTTTTAAATGTAGGTGGCATACTTGTTGTAGTTTAATTCTTTAGATAATTAAACAAAATAATGAAACAAAATAAGAATCATATTTACATATCATACAATAACGTTAATATTTTCACTTTTTAACTTTTTGTTTTGTGTTCATATTATATATTTATCTATTTTTACATTTTTGCTTACTTTTAACCTAGGTTAGATTAGCTAGGTGTCCCTAGCTACGTTAATCAGCATGTCAATCAAGGTAGAAACTCAAACAATTGTCAAGGTCTCTCTCCTTCTTTCCTTTACTGCAGTGGATTGAAGAAATTAAGGTGAACAACTAAGCCTTGAATTTTCATCAAGGCTTGAACAACTAACCCTAGAACAACTAATCATATGAAATGATGAGGCATTGACCTACACTGTTGTGCTAGGCTAAACGTACAGTTACCATCATTTTTGGTCAATATTAGGTAGATTAAGGACAAGTGCGAATTGCTTTCCGAGGACAATTAGTCAAAAAGAAAAACTATAAAGTTAAGAGAGCATCAAAATCAAAATTCGTAGGTAGTAAATTAAATATGAGTTGACACACCCCCAAAGGAAAAAATTTAAATAGAAAAACAAGAGCTGAGGGGAGAAAAGAAAAGAAACGAAGAAGACACCAAGAAAAAAGAGATCAGAGAAAAAAGGTTGACGTGGAGATACCTTCATGATGAATCTATTGACCCAACTATAGAAAATGCACTCTCTAAGATCTGTTTGCATGATTATATGTAGGATTCATTGAAAAGAAGCAGTTTTGGTAAAGTTCTATCGAAGTAAGAGGAATTTCTAGGGGGAATAAGAAAGAAAAGAACTAACACATTGTTTTAAAAGGCCCTAACTTGTTTTTTTACCAACTCTTTTGACCCTCGCCAGCCCCTATACTACCGAAGCTTCACATCGCCTTGAAAATAACCAAATAACAAGCGTAAGGAACTCTTTTTTATTATTTTCTTGAGTGCCTTACCGGTGAACTGTGGATTTCGAGAGAACCGAAGGTCCAACTAACACGATTGACCTCTTCGATCCTCCCATTTTCTGTCCTTTTGTCATCTTTTCAAGCATCGGCGAATCAAAGATCTTGTGTTTTGACTGAAATTTGTGCTCTTGATGACATATTTACGTAGTTGTTTGACTTCTTTTGTCTAGTTTTACTACTTTTCCTTCCTTTACTAAATGAAAACTATGCATCGTTATACTTTTAGCTGTTGAGAAGCTTGGCATTCACACTTTTGCTGTTTGGGTTGCAGGAAAGTTTTCTTCAACAGGATATGTCTGCAATTGCCTTATATCAAGATATTTCCCTCAATTTATTTTTTGTTAACACCTGCAAAAGGGAGATAAAGAGCATCGGGAAAAGATTTATGATCCTTAACTCATATAAGGAAAGTCGTAGGTTTCCAATGTTTTATAGAAGGGTTTGGAGGATGGCGGCCGCAATTAAATAGTGTTATAATAATAAATTATTCAGAAGAACTAATCTTAAAGTGCTAACTTTTTAAGATTTTAAAATTTTAACAATTAAAAAGTTAGTTTTTGTTGATGTAGCTAGTAAATATAGACATTCACGTAACATTTGGTAGACATATTACATCATCAAAAATATCCTTTTAAATTGAACTATTAAAGTTAAAAAGGTTAGTAATTCAATTGAAAATTTTAAAAGTTTGAGTAGTAAATTGAAAAATTCTTTAAAAAATTCAAACCTTTATGAATATGTTATCCTTAAATTATACTTTTAATCTTGAACCGTGTGATTTAACTTTACAATAGTACCTAAAACTACTAAAAATATTAATCAAATGGTCAAATTTCTAATTTATTATACAAAAAGTCCACTTTTAATTCTTTCATTAACAATGTCCACATAGATCATCATGTAAACTAGTCATTTTATACATCAACATACATGTAAAATTTCAAAAAATTAAAAAATTTTAAAATAAAGAAAATTTGAATAAAAGAGAGAAAATTTTATATTTCACAATCTGATTCATCTTCTTCTTTAATAAAGCAAAAGAAGGATTCAAAAATTGACTCAAGAGACAGATCTCACTCATTAATAAATAAATGACCAAGAACTTTAACTCTAACAGAAGGGAAAGATCATTTAAAGGAATGAAGAGAAATTAAGGAGTCCTTTTATGCGATATGTATTGAATTTATAGTGACTCAATCATGTTTATAATTTTACTTGATTTATGATTCGATGAAATCTCGAAACTATGACCTAAGTATGTCGTTTGAGAAATTAGAAAAGACTTAGAGCTATTATGAGACATGGAACCGACATCAAACTCATATGAATTAGAGAAAATTGAGAAACCAAAACAATACCGATGTTGATATAAAGAGTGTGTTCGATGCCAGACTTATGACTTGAAATTTGAAGATGCACAAAATTATAATTTCACTAACCTTAAATATCATACAAATAAAACTAGATTATAAATACCCTTAGTTAGCGTTGTATAAAGTGTGTGAAATGTCGTACTCTTTAACTTTATATTGTTTTCTTACAGTAATAAGAAATTTATCTCTTTACCTGTGGACATAGGTCACATTAAGTAAATCACGTGAATTCTATACTTTTGTTTCATTTATTTTCTTCCTTTATAATTTGATTGTAGAACAAGTGGCATTAGAATTTAGGGTTTCTTTCGAATCTAGGGTTTGCTATTAGGATGTCTCTCCATAAATTCAATTTTGAGAAATTTAATGAATTAAATAATTCCGCTCTATGGAAGGTGAAGATGAGAGTGCTTCTTATTTGGTTGGGATGCATAATAGTGCTGGAAGGAGAAGAAAAATTATCAAAGAGTTTGAAGGCATCAGAGAAGGAAGAGAATCTATCAACAGTGCAACGATGTGGTGTTTGGGAGAAGAAGTCTTAAGAGAGGTGATTGACGAAAAAAGTGTTGCATCATTATAAAAATGACTTGAAAGTAAATACAGGTAAAAATTTAGATTGATTACTTTAACCAAAGTATCTTAGATTTATAAGGTGTTAAGGTTAAAATCGAAGAAGAGAATCAAGAAATAGTCTTTTTATTTTCACTACCTAATTCATAAGAAAGCTTTATCGATACTATGTTGTATTGTGAAGAGATTATTCTTGTTGGTGATATAAAGGATGTTATACAATCTAAGAAATTGAAAAAAAAGTTATTTGGCATATATAAAGATGGATCACATTTGAGTCTAGTTGTTAGTAGAGAACAAGTAAAGAGATATTGAAATGAGAGTAAATCATGATCTAAATCAAAGTCTAAGGTTGTTTGATTTTTTGACTATAAAGAAAAGGGGAACTTTATAAAGGAAAGTCCACAACAGAAGAAGGGAAACAAGAAAAAAGAAAAAGATGGAAAAGCAAGTGTTGCTGTAATATAGGAGAGTTCCGAAAAAGAGGATGGAAAAGGCAATATTATTTTGACTATTAGTAATTATGATTATACAAATGGGAGAGTAGTAGACATAGGTACATCTTATCATATGATTTTCAACAAGGACTATTTATGTTACTTTAGAGAATGGAATGGTATTATCAGATTTGGTGATGATGGAGAGCGCGCTATCAAAGGTAATGGTTCAGTGTAGATCTAAGTGCATAATGGAGTTGTTAGAACATTAGATGTTTAGTATATTCCTAAGATTTGAAACAATTTTATTTTAATGGACACTTTTGAAACTCAAAGGTACGAGTTTTTTGGTAGTGATGGGAAGCCCAAAATGTTAATGAACGTCATTACTATGACGAAAGGAAAATTACAATATAGAATTTATATCTTAATGAGAAAAATAGTAATGGAATTGGTAGCTATTTCTCAATCTTTAGGATAGAATGATGTAGTATGGAGTTATGGCATTGTCACAAAAGCAAGGACTTAAAATATTAAAAAATTATTTTTAGATCATACTGCATCTAGGGTGATAAAATTATATAAGTTCTGTGTTTTTAGCAAGCAATGTAGGGCCAATTTTAATTTAGGTAAGCACATTTCCATAGGCATTGTTAATAATATTCATTTAGATTTATGGGATCATACTTCAGTTTAATCGTAGAGAGCATGTAATTACTTCATTACCTTCACTAATTATTACTCGAGAAAATTTTAGGTATATTTTATAAAATTAAAGGATGAAATGTTTGGAAAGTTTAAGGAGTGAAAGACTATGGATAAAAAACAAACTAAAAAATAAGTTAAGATAAATAAATAATTTTATGAGTTCTATAGGAATAAAGGTATATTAAGGCAACATATTGTACGTCATATACCACAACAAAATATAGTTACAAAACATATTAACTAAACACTACATTGTACATCATACACAATAACGAAGTTGCAAAACATATTAACTAAACACCACACTGTACATCATACACCACAACAAAATTGCAAACATATTAACTAAACACCCATATAATGTACTAGATATATGCAATTAAATGTTGAACTTTCAAAACAATTTTACATTGAGACAGTTAGTACTACTATTTTTCTGGTAAATTTATTGACTACAATAAATTTTAGGACTCCTTAAGATGTATGATACGATACTTTCTTTGATTATTCTAGTTCACATACATTTATTTGTCCTATTTATGCTCATGTAAATGATGGTAAACTGGAGGTAATAAAATAAACATTTCTAGGGTATGTCATTGGAGATACAAGTTATATATTATGGTGTGCTAAAAATGATAGAACTCCTAAATTTATTATTAGTAAAGATTTTACTTTTTATGAATTTACTATTTTGGCTAGAGAGAGTAATTTGATGATCATGTAGGTAAAAAAGGATATGGGTGTTGACCAGAAGGTAGAGTTTCAAATTGAAACTTATTTGAAACTCTAAGCGAAGTAGTTATAAATCATTCCATGGATGTGCAAGAGGAATAACTACAAAGCATAGGAGAAAAGATAACAAGGAGATAACAATATGCTTACTTAACTGTGCTCCCATCTATCACTTCTAAAGGAGATTATGAAAACCATTAGCAAATTGACTAGGAATTTCCTATGGTATGGAACATATAATAAGTCAAAATTTTCCAAGGTGAAACGATTTAAAGTTTGCTTGCCTAAGAAAAATGAAGGCTTGGGCGTCCCCTCAACTCAAATTATGATTAAAGCTTCACTCATTAAGAGCTTATAGAAGCTATATATAGACATGAAAATCCTATGGGTGAAATGGGTACATCATTACCTTTTAAAGGGAATAGAAATATGGTTTGTTAAGATAAAGTTCTAGAATTCCTGGTCCTTAAAGCAATTATTACTGACTAGAGATGAATTGCAAGCCTTCGTAAAGCATATAATAGGAGATAATATAAGCACATCATGTTAGTTAGATCAGTGGCACGATATGAAACTTCTATACAAGTTGAGGGAATCGAATATCTTAAAACAATCATCTTTATGGACACTAAGGTATAAGCTCTAATAAAGGAAAATGTCTAGTTTTGGCCTATATACACCACTAGAGTCCACAATGAACTTGCTAAGAATATGCCAAACTACATACCTAATTCCACCAAAACATATATAACTTATTGGTTGTAAGATAAGAAGTTGCAGTTCACAACCTCCTCATATAAGAAACTTCTACTAAGTACTCAAACCAAATCTAAATGGACAAACTTGGTATAGTGTTAAACATTATTCCTTTCATTGCTTTACTCAAACCAAATCTAAATGGACAAACTTGGTATAGTGTTAAACATTATTCCTTTCATTGCTTTAATTTATAGCTTATGGTTATACTATCCACTCCTTGAAATTTTGTAGCGGATACAAATTAGGGATTATGTATAAATGCCATGAGAACCTAAACCATCTTTTTCTTAAGTTGAAATTTCTTTCAAACCTTATGGAGCATAGTTCTTTCGCTTTTTTTATGCAAGGTGATTACTACGAGTAATCTAATATTATTAATAGGACTTTAAAACACATTTCTACACTAAAAGAGTTCAGATGTTACTCAAACTAGCTTTTGGAGCATTGGTTTACGACATTTGGTATGAAAGGAATGCGAGACTGTTTAGAAAAGTGAGAAAACCAATATATACATCATTGTTTAGATATTAATGCATAAGATATGAGCTACACTAAATGTTAGAGAACTTACCTAAAATGATCATAAATTGGAGAATTTGGCTACTTACACTATTGTTGTGGTTTTGTATTAAAAGGACCACAATACTTCTCTTTCTTTATTGCTTTCCATTGAGATGTAAAACTTGTTGCTGTTAAAGCCTTGCAACAATAATATTAATTAAATTTTTAAAAAATAGAGAAATAAAAATTCTTGTTAAGTATTTAGCTTGTGTTGAAGTTATTAAAATTAATCATGTTACATATACTTTGGCAATAACAGCGAATACAACTATGATGAACCAAAAACTTATAAAGAAGAAATAGCTAGTAAAGAAGCATCAAAATAGTTGATTACCATGTACGAGGAGATGCAATCCTTACACAAGGCGAAACATAGTAACTTATACCATTACCAATGGGTGTAAAGTTAGTGGAACATAAATAGGTCTTTAAAAGAATAAGGTATTCATAGGGTTGAGCCAATTAGGTTCAAGACAAGGCTAGTGGTACATGATTTTTTATATAAGGAGTGAATTGATTACAATAAATCAAAAATCTTGTTACATATACTTTTTAAAAAATAAAGAACTAAAAAATCTTGTTAGGTATTTAGCTTGTGTTGAAGTTATTAAAACTAATCATATTACATGTACTTTGGCAGTAACTATGAATATAGACTATTATGAACCAAAAACTTATTGAAAGGAAATAGATATTAAAGAAGCATCAAAATGATTTATTACCATGTACGAGGAAATGCAATCTTTATACAAAGTGAAACATAGGAACTTGTACCATTACCAAGGGGTGTAAACTTAGTGGAATGTAAATAGGTCTTTAAAATAATAAAATATCCGTAAGGTTGAGCCAATTAGCTTCAAGACAAAGCTAGCTAATGGCACATGATTTTTTCATAAGGATGGAATTGATTACAATAAACCAAAAATCTTGTTACATATACTTTTTAAAAAAAATCAAAAATAAAAAATCTTGTTAAGTATTTAGGTTGCGTTAAAGTTATTAAAACTAATCATATTACATATACTTTCGTAGTAACTGCGAATATAGACTATGATGAACCAAAAACTTATAAAGAGGAAATAGATATTAAAGAACCATCAAAATGGTTGGTTACCATGTACAAAGAGATGCAATATTTGTACAAAATAAACATAGGAACTTGTACCATTACCAAGGGGTGTAAAGTTAGTGGACTGTATATAGACCTTTAAAAGAATAAAATATTCATAGGATTGAGCCAATTTGGTTCAAGACAAGGCTAGTGGCAAATGATTTTTTACATAAGGAGTGAATTGATTATAATAAAGTGTTTTCTTGACAATATGAAGAAGTATTGTTCATGAAGAAATCCCTATATAAGTTGAAACAAACACCAAGGTAGTGATATAAGAGGTTTGATGCATTTATGCTTTCTTAAGTTTTTGTTTGTAATTAGTGTGATACATGTGTTTACTTTAGGAAGGTACTATATAGTTCATATATCTATTTATTACTGTACGATGATGATATTTTCATTGCAATTAACAATAAGACTAAGATTAATAATCTGAAGAGCTTATTGAGTTTAAGCGGAAGGATTTGGGGGAAAAAATTTAGACATGGAGATTTGGAGGTATAAAAGAGTGTATATTTATTGCAACAAAAGTACATTAAAAAGATGTTATATTCTTTTTAAATGGATCAATCAAAATCATTTTACACTCTTTTGATAGCATATTTTAAACTTGATGATGGTGCATTACCTAGTTCAAATGTAGAGAAAGATTATATGAAGCAAGTTCATTACTTGAGTGTAGTTAGGAGTTTGATGGTAGTCGTGGTATGCACAAGACTAGATTTAATACATGTGGTTAGTGTGGGAAGTAGGTTATAAGTAATCTTGGAAAGCTCGCTAAGAAGTTATTAAGTTTATTATATGATTATTGAAAGTACAAGTGATATATGCTTGAATTATGGTTATGACGTTTCAACCAAAGACATGAGTTTCATACCGTATCTACCGGAATGTACCGTATTAGCTATAAAATGATACAAAATCAATGTCTTTTGTATTAGCCATTGATGCTAGCCAATATCGAATTTTTTGTCTAATACCATTGGCACCATAAATTTTTAAATCTTTAGGGACTAAATTGAAAAAAAATGAAACAATCAACGAAAAATTCCATGCCATTTTCATGTCTCTCTCTTCTCTACCTATTTTCAATGTTCTCCCTTCCTCCATTGTCACCGGCCACCTACTACCACCATGCCACCTCCTGCATCCACTGTCATCGTACTACTCCATGCTGCGTCTTCAAACCTACCAATAAAAGAGCTCCATGAGAGAGATTAAAGAAGGCTAAGAGATCTTAATAGACAAGACCCTCATCAAAAAGTGAATAAGGAAAAGCCAAGAGTTCAAATAGAGATGAGAAGAAAAGGTTAGGGAGTTTTAGTGAGTGTTTGCTTACTCTCGTAAACAAAATTTTGGGTTTTGTAACTATTGTTTCTATGATATGATGCTATCTCACTTTTCTTTTAAGTTAAAGGACAAAATAATCCCTCTCTTCCATCTAACCTAGTAAACATGAAATGGGTTCAATCAAATACAAAAAATGCCAACCAAATTTCTAAAATTCTTTTATGTTGAAAGTATTATTATGATCAATCAATTTCATATGACAAACATTAATTTCATAAATATCCCAAGCACATGTATATTACAATTTGTTTCTTTTTTTTAGTTGTATGTATCAAAATTAAAGTAAATATAAGAATATATTTTCTTTTATTATATTTTACATTATTTAGTGATTTTAAATTAAATAATAATTTATTTATAAATTTAATTTAAGAACAATTATTTTTTTTGTTTGAGGAATGATAATACACCTCATTTATTTTAAGAATATTTAACTGTGGGGTTCTATTACTAACCTTTAATAAGATTTTTTGGTTTCAATCAAATATAAATTATCATCTTTAATTCAAGATTGATTAAATAAAAATAAATAATTTTTTGTTATTTTAAATTTCTAGTATTATAATTTTTAAAGGTAAGGTTAATGTAAAATTATAAATTATACAGTACAATATATTGAAGCACTGTTATGTAATTTTTTAAAAATATAGAACTATTTTATAAATTTAAAAAAATTACCTAAAACATTACTCAATATTGATCGATATCGGTACAATACTGTACCAAAATCCAATCCAATACTAGTGTCACTATGGTATTCATAACATTGGTTTCAATTAGTGGCATTGTTGGCTATACTAATTCTGATTATGGTAGAGATCTCTTGAGAAGGAGATCCTTGACATGTTATATCTCCACCATCTTTATAAGTGCAATTAGTTAAAAAGTAACATTTTATCTATAGTTACTTTATCTTTGATATGATTGGAAACAACCTCTCTACTAGTTAGGGATAAGGCTGCATACTACTATAAATGTCTAGACCCTATATTTCAGTTAGATTTCATTTGGGTGTTGTTGGTGGTGGTGGTGTTGCTGTATCTACAAAAGAAGTATAATACATGTCATTGATGAAAAGGTAAATAAGGTATATAGTTACATTGTCTTATTAATTGTTTGAATATATATGTGTAAAATTATATCATTTGTTATGATACTCAAAGTGTATTAAGTTTGGCTAAAAATCTTATTTGTCATGAGAGATCAAAGCATAGTAATATCAAGTCGAACATCATTTGAGATATTATTGAGGATAAGTTATTTTTCAAGCAAAAGATAGCCATAACTAATATCCCAATAGATACCTTGACAAAGTCATTAGCTATATAAAAGTTAAAGTATACATTGGACTTGGTGAATGTTCGTATAACTTGAAGCCCTTAAGGGAATGTATGGTAGAGAGTGATTTCTAGTTTGAAGCTAGAGAATTCAAGTTGAGGTAGAGAATTATGAGATATGGTTTAAATTTTTAGTATCTAATTTAGTTTATGACTTGTCCCAAAATCCTAAATGCTACGATCTAAATAGGATTTTATTTGAGGAATCAGAGAAGAACCAGCATCGATATAATATATAGAACTAGCATTGGACTCTTTACGAGTTAGAGACAATTGAGAAGTCAAAATGATGTCGACATTAGTGTCAAGAGTGTATCGGGGATCAAACTTGCGGTATAAAATTCAAGAATGCCTGAAATATAATTTCACCTTAGATATCTTACAAATAATCTTAGAATATAAATACCTTGATTAAGGTTTATATTGTACGTGGCATGTTATACTCTTGACATTATATCATCTTCTCACAATATATCTCCCTAACATAGATATAAGTCACGTTGACTAAACTACTTAAATTTTGTATTTTTGCTTCATTTATTTTCTTCCTATATAATATGATTGTGCAGCAATTCTAATTAAAATTCATTAACGTTAATGTAACTTCAAGTTTAAAAGTCCTTTCATTCATAAACAAAGGTAAATACACTAAAGATGCATTTATTAATCCATCAATTTATTTAAAAACGAGATTGAAAGAAATCGATCTCGTGAATTCTACAAGACAATTCTAAATCTTTTTCCTTCTGCTATACTAGAGAAGAAGAAAATAAAGATTATAGAATATAACACCGCTCCCTCTATGTTTTATCTACTCGTTTTTCTTCTTTATTTCAATTTTTTATTATTTTTAAATGACGTGTTTGTATTGACATATGAAGTGATTGGTCTATATAACAAGCACATGACAGTCCACGTCAACACTATTAACAAAGCAACTAACTACAAACTATTTTTGTAAAATTTTTGATTAGATTATTTTTATGACAAATTGAAAATTTTGAGTAATTAATTGATTTTTTAATAATTTTAACTAGTATTATAAATTTAAGTAAAATTTTTAAGTTATCATAATTATAATACAGATTGTGTCTACCATAAAGTTTTTTAATGTTAAATGCTACTAAGATTTATACAATTGGAATAATTTGGTTCATAAGGAAAAGCTAATCTTGTTATAAAATACACAAGTAAATTATGTGTGGCACATAAATATACCGTTCTTGATAAGTGTAAATTATACTATGTTTTAATAGATGTTTAGGTGTGATTTTGAGTATTTCTTAGGTGATTATCATGTATATAGGTTTAGAATTATGTTATTATTAGTGATTATTTATATTCTAAGTGTTTGTGTGGTTTTAAGCATGATTTGGATTTTCATTTTATGTTTCAAGAGGTGTATGATGTGTGTTTGAGTGTATGGAAATAAGAAATTAAAGAAATGAGAAGAATTAGAAGTATGGAAAAAGGTCACGATTGTGACAAAAAACAAGGACAATAATTCCAACGAATTTCATTTTTCCAACACGTGACTCTTTTTGTAATTTTAATGTTTTGGGGCTATTTTTGGAACTAAATATAGTGGGCGAACCCTATAAAGAACCTAAAAGCCTCAAACTATTTAAGAACATAAAACCTTTTTAAAAAAAGTCACCATCTTACATTCTTGGATCAAAGAAGGAACATCAAGGAGAGCGTTGGAGATTTCAACATTTTGAGTTCAAGTTCCAAATCAGGTTCTTCTTTCTCTCTTCTTGTTATTTTCGTTAAACTTGATGTATGAATTGAATTTGATGATGTACTTCATGTTTCTATTCTAATCTTCCATATTAGGGTTTTTCTTGAATTATTATGTGACTTTGATTTCGATTGATCTGATACATAATATGTGTTGTGTTAATGGTGCATGCATATACTTTGGCAATAAATCGAGAGAGTGAGCCAAAATTAATATGATTAAATTGTGCAATGAAAGTTGATGATTCAATATGTCACGCCATTAACAAATCAACCATTATTTAAAGAGAGATCTCGTGTGAGAAACTGGTTATTCAATAGATCACGTCGTAACTAATTGAAAATGATCGAGAAAGAGATGTGAATTAAGATATTACAATTCTTGAATTTTCATATTCAATTAAGGTTAATTCAATCCCTTAGAAGATCTAGAATCAACACCTAATTGAATCAATAGGGGTTAAAGGAATAAAATAACAATAAAATAAATCCTAAGCTTGATCCTTAATTTTCTTCACATATTTATGGTAGCTCATTTGTTATTTGACTATTTGCGTAATTTCATTTAATTGTTTTAAATTTTTGATTTTTTATTTTCATTCGATCAATCCCAATACCTTAGACAAAGTTAGGTTCACTTAGTTTTAATTATTTCCTTGTGGGAATGACAATTTTAATACTACAATTTTACGATCATTATGCTTACAAATATTGAAGATTTTATTAAAGGTAAAACTTGCTCAACAATTTTTTGTTTCCAAAATTAATCGAATTTCATTCTTAAATATCTAAAAGAAAAGGGAAAATAATTAAATGTCAATTTGTGTCTAAACAATGTGAATACGAAAGCTAAACACTAGGGCAAGTTTGTTTTTATTTTTATTTTTAGTTTTCTATTTTTGTTTTCAAATTTAGTAAAAAAAAGTTTATTTGTTTGAGTTTTTATTTTTGTTTTTTGTTTTGATTTCTTTCAGTTTTCAAAAATTATGAACACCATAAAAAGTGGTGTTTGTATTTTATTTCTAATTTTCTCACAACTTGATTTACTATCAAATAAATTTATATTATTTAATTATTTAATATATTAATTATAAAGAATTATGAATAAATTAATTTAATATTATATGTTTAATTAACTAAAATTAATTATTAATATGATTAATGAATTATTTAATTTTATAAATAAATTTAATTCAATAATTATTAATTAATATAACTAAATTTAAAATATCTTCAAAATATATACATTTCAAATAAAATTTGATTTAATAATTAAAATATATTCAAAACAAATATTAATTTTAAATTATTTATTTAAATAAAATAAAATAATTTTATTAATAATTTATCAATAAATATTATAAAAGAGATTAAAATAAATTTATTTGATTAAAAATAATTTATCTTTAATTTTTATTTAATATGTAATTTTTATCAATGATAAAAATAACTAAATTAATATTAACAACCATTCAAACTTTTATTTTATTTGAAAAATAAAAATTAAAAATGAGTAACGAAATTTGAAAACAACAATAAAAAAATAGAAATACAACTAAACAATTCCCGAGTAGTTAAACAAGTGAATGTTGTTACTCGACAGTCAGATAAGAAAGCAACCATACGCCCTAGGCTTGAGCTTTCCATAATTTAAGAAAGTGGGTTCTCATCAACTTTAGTAAAGGGTATAGGGAAGGATAAACATAAGCTTAAAACAATAGAAATCAAATCCTTCTTTTTGCTGTTCTGTGGTCGGTCGATGATGAGCTCATGTTTAGGTGTCATTTGTTTAGCTTTTCGAATTCGAAGTTTTCAATCATTACGATTGGTATATGAGGTGTTGTCCATTTGTTGTTTAATCCAAAAGAACAAAAGAAAGCAACATACCTTTTGGTTTGGCTGACTTACCAAAAGGCATCTTGTTTTACACGTGAAAGCAGATTAGGCACAGTAAAGATGAAGCTTTCACAAGGTCATGAGGATTGGGCTCAATTTGACCCAAAATAGAGGCCGACCAAAGAAACATGATCTTTAAGCCTATAAACATTTGGACCAGCATCTTTTACATGATCAATGAGCAAAACCACCTACAAGGTTACATGCATAACCCTAATTCCCAGCATGCATGTCAAGGTTGTCTTAAGGATTTAGAAGATAGAGACTCACATTGAACAATAGAGGTATATAATGCACTATGTTTCTGGCAAGTATGAACGAATAATCCAGTTACATAGGAACAGTTTCTAATTGCTGTGACTTTTTTTCTTTTTTATGCTTTATTCTCAAATCGAATCTGAAGATGTGATTACAAACCCAATAGTTAAAAAGAAGGGCCTTCCTTACTGAACAGCCTTATTCAATATTACCTCTTCAACGATAAACTTTTTTAAATACGCATTTATGGCCTTATGGGTATATCGTAATTATGAAAACGGCCTTTGAAGTACCGAAGGCTCAACCTGGGAGAAGAACAGGAAAAAGGAAAACAAAATTCTGCTAACTTTTAGATGAGTTGAATATTATAGGATTAACTCATCAAAGCAACAGGATAAAATTAGGAAGTGGCAGGTGGCGATCATGCAATCATGTCATGAGTAAGTGGGCCTTTAGGAATCCATATTATGATATATTAGGCAAAAGCAAAACTTCTCAAGCGCAGTTCTTTTCAAGCCCACTAGTTTAGTTGCTGACAAGCAGGTTTGAGCGATGATGTTGACTCTACCCACTTCCTCCAAGTAAATTATTTAAAACCTAATGTCTATACTCCTATATGTAATGCTGTCTTTATTGCATTTGCCTGCCCTTCCTCCTCCTACACTGTTTCTTTTCGCTTTCTTTCTCCAATTTCTTTACATCCAGGTACCTAGTACATGTACTGCTTGTGGATTCCACGGGACGAATCTCTCTTATCTTAGGGCATCCATCTTGTGTTTTCTAACTGGTGGAACGCCGCTTTTCTCGTCGCTTGTCTGACCGCGCAAAACACGCCACGTCGTGTTTGCTTCGCCTCTAAGTAGAGAGAGGATAAATAAAAAGGTCGAGGCCACAGATCATACAAGTAATATATAATTACTATTTTTCGTAGATGTGACCTTCTCCACTATTAATTAATCGATAGATCAACCTACAATAACTGATTAAGACGGAAACCACTCGGTTCGTTCTCGTTCGTAATCATGCAAGGGTAAAAACAATTAAACAAAAATGGCTCTTTAAGTTGTTCCCATTGAGTCGTTGACACGTAAGAAATGGGGGGGAATATAAATATGTTCCTTTAATACACATAAATAATTTATGTACATACTTTTTGGTTTACTTAAAAATTAATTGAATTGCTTAAATTATCTATAATTAAGATTTCTATTTCAATAATAAATTAGGAATGATTTAGGCTATGTGAGAGTTAAATTCACGTGACGAAAGGGCAATTTGTTTGAGAGAATTGACAGAGCTTTTGGTTATTGCAATTGGAATGATAACTTCTCATCTACAACAGTGAAACATTTCCCTTTCCTGAATTTAGATCATAGACCTCTTCTCATTCAGTTTGAGCCGACAAGGGATCAAGCTATTGGCCATGAATCTTTTCGGTTTCAAACAGCCTAGACAATGCATGAGGAGTTCAAGAATTTTGTTGAGGCATGTTGGGTTTGTGAGAGTTGTTTGTCAGATAATCTTGTAAATTTCTCGGCAAAATTAAAGGATTGGAATTACATTGTATTTGGTGATAATTTTAAGAAGGAGAGAAGACTTAGCCGGTCGAACGGCATACAACGATCATTTGAGCTCAGGGATTCTTGCTCTCTAAGGAACCTTGAGGACATGTTGAAAAAAGATCTCGAGGACACTCTTCTACAGGAGGAGCTTTTATGGTATCCAAAGTCAAGATGTTAATGGATATCACAAGCAGATAGGAATAATAGATATTATCATTCGATAAAAGCTGCTAAAAGAAAAAAACATTTTGTGACTAAAATCTAGACCATTGATAGGACTTGGTGCTCCGATGCAGCCATGCTAAAAGTCCTAGCTAGAAATTATTTCTATGAAATTTACTCTGAGGGCACCAGTTAGGATAGGTCATTTCATACAATTGCTCGGTTTTCCACTTTGCCTCATTCAGATATTGATGGGTTTAAATCTTTGTTTTTCCAGAAATATTGGGAGATTGATGGTGGTTCTGTGTGCGAATAGGTAAGAAGAATTTTTAACCATCAGGAATGGGATTCACAGATCAACCCTACCTTGATGATGTTGATACCAAAGATTTAGGTCCCGTTAAATTTTACTCATTTTCGACTAATTTGTCTTTATACGGTCTTGTATAAAAACAATTACAAAGATCAAAGTTAATCGGTTGAAACCTGTGCTAACTCATTTAGTAGCACTGAATTAGTCTAGTTTTGTTCCTAGTTGACATATTACGGATAATATTATTATCACGCAAGAGGTGCTTCATTTCATGCGTGTTAAGACATGGGAAAAGAGGTATGCTCGCTATCAAAGTTGATCTAGAGAAAGTGTATAATTGCCTACGTTGGGATTTCATTCAATCTACGCTAATGGCTGCTAATTTGCCTACTGCCTTTATTAGCATAATTATAAAATGCATTTTTTCGGTATCTATGCAAGTCTTGGTTAATAGTCAAGTGTCAGATATTTTCTTCCCTTCTAGTGGTGTTCGACAGGGGGATCCACTCTCTCCTTATCTATTTGTGCTTTGTATGGAGAGACTGTGGCACTTAATTGATGATGTTGTATCCCAAGGGCGTTGAAGGCCTATTTCTCTCAATCGCGAAGGACCAAAGCTTTCTCATTTGTTCTTTACTGATGACTTGATTCCGTCTGCGGAGGGTTCTTTGGATCAGGTTGATGTGATTAGGAGTGCTCTGGATCAATTTTGTTGTGCTTCTGACCAAAAAGACAACACTGTAAAAACCAGAATTTATTGGTCAAAGAATACATCGGCGCATTTGGCGTAGACTATTAGCACCACTCTTGGATTTTCACTAGTTAGGAATTTGGGCAAATACATGGGTATGCCACTGCTTCATGAGCGAGTATCCAAGGGAACTTATCAACTTATCATTGATAAAGTGCGAGATGGATTAGCTGGATGGTAGGTTAGTGCTTTGTCTTTTTTAGGTAGACTCACTCTTGTTCAATCAGTCCTAATGGCCATACCCACTTATACCATCGAAACAATACGGCTATCAAGTAGATTATGTGAGGAAATTGAGCGCATTGTTCGAAAATTCCTCTGTGGGTCTTCCAAGTAGCAACGTAAATCCCATTTGGTAGCTTGACATACTATATGTCTACCTAAACAGTGTGGTGGATTAGCCCTCTGGAATTTACGCACGAGCAATGAAGCTTTTCTTTTGAAACTGGGTTTGGTATATGTTACCAAGACATGATCGTTTATAGGTTCGAGTTCTCATGGACAAATACCGATTCACACCTTCCTTATCTCATTTGCCCACCTTCCTTATCTGATTTTCCCAATAAAGGCGATTCCATGGTTTAGAAGAGCATTTCTAGTGTTTGAGATAAGCTTTTGTTCGGATGCAAGTGGAGTATTGGAAATGGAGAGTAGGCAAAGTTTTGGTTAGATGATTGGAAATGGAGAGCAGGTAAGGTTTAAGGTGTGGTCCTTTAGTTTGTCTATCGGAGGCATATTTTCCCTAACAAGCCATCAATATGACGGTGAATTCTGTTTGGGATACAACAGGCTAGTGGAATTGAGATTTGTTTCAAACCTCCTTCCTTCTAGCATGTGCATGAGAATTGCTAGCATTCTACCTCCCAATACGCAAATGGGTAGCGATAAATTGATGTGGAATTCTTCAGTATATGGACGGTTTTCAATTTTTTCTACTGTAGATTTTATTGCTATGGAGGGTAGAATGATACCAACTCATTTTGGAGACTAATTTGAAAGTAGACCAGTCCTCAACGCTCGTTTCTTTGGATTCTCGTGCATGATAGATTACTCACTAATAGCCTTCGAGTACATAAACACATTGCCAACAATGCTGCTTGTAATCGGTGTGGATTTATGGAGGAGACGTGCTTGCATGTGGCCTGAAGCTATACATTACGCCACTGGATGATTTTTTTCATTCCAATCTCCATGTTTAGCTTCGGTCCAATTTACAGGATAATTCGCGGGTGAATGGGTACCAATGGTGTAACATTTTAGGTTTCACTTGCTCGCTTCTTTGGTCTTAGAGAAATAAAATTATTTTCGATACTATATTCTAATGGCTATTGAATCCAACAGTTATTATCTTGGACCATGTTACATGAATTACATTTGCTCATTCCTTGCAATCACATATGCCTAATAGGAGCAGATGTAATGAATTGACGTTAGTTAGGTCGATTTTTCCATAGTTGGGTTAGCATAGATTGAATACAAATGGTGCCTTCAAAGCTTCAACGAGTACAAAAGATTTAATGGAATGTAATAGAAATATTATAACCAATACAAAAGATTGCAATGGAACTATTGATGGACACTTTCTAATCGTTTTAGATTAAGTTTAAGAGAACGAATTTTAGCTGCCACGCATCTGGAAGTAATTGGAAGACTACCATTTACTATAAGTTGACTTGAGTGATATTGCCGACCCAGGCAGCCAATTCTAAAGTTTTTATAATTAAAATTGAAAATAAAGTGTACCATTGACCTCAGGTCTCTTGAACACGGCATTGCATACCCTTTATCATTAAATATCAATGACTTCGGGTGGCTGATATTTATTCGCATATTTATTCTGGTTGGACTTTTCTTAAGGAAGTAGCACTTAGCTTCACATTTTCGTTGGAAAAACTCGTCTGATTGATGGAGGCCCATTTGACGAATAGCTTGGCAATTGGTCTCGTTAGGCGTGATTGTTACGGACGTGCAAATAGGTCGTTGCTTTCCCAAATTTTACTTAATATTTGAAGTCAACTTATTTTAGCATGATTATATACCTCAAATTGATTATGTGATATCGTCATAAATGGATATATTTGTTTGAGATTATAATTAATTTAATACTACATATTTAGCATGAAATAATATATATTAAGTATATAATCTGGCTCTAATTTCTTATAAGAAAATTATTTTTGGTGGTGAAATATATATATTAAAAGATAATAAACGGTTAATTTACAAAATTTCAAACAATAATAATGTCACTGATGCAGAAAGACGAGAAGATGGTGATCATATCTCAACTCTGAGTTCGTTGCGTAGTTACGCAAGTATAAAATAAAATAGATAATAAATAATTATAATAATTTGCATTAAATTTTCTGTTTTTAGTTTCTCAATGAATATTATATAACTTTCAGAAAAAAATATACTTTTTAAACATGTGAGAAAAAATTTAATGCAGAATTTCATTATTTATATTAAAAATGTATAATACAGTAATTAACTATATGCTTCTATTTTTATATAATTTGACTAAGTATACATAATTTAATAAATTAAAACCTTATAAAAATAATAAAATTTTAATAAATTATTTATTCAAATATATACTAGGAGAAGTATATTACAATATAAATTTAAAGCTGTCTCATAAGAATTTGATAAGTTTCTTGGATGAGACAACTATTAAATTAATAAATATAATCTCATTTAATAATCAATAACATCAAAGTAGTAAATAGTTAAAAGGTTATATTTATTTTTAGATCATTTAAAATTTACTACTTTTTTTGTTATATAGAGATTTTCATCAAAATTTGACAAATTTCACCTTTTGTGAAAAATGGTCAAATTTTACTATAAATAACTATTACATTTATTGAAGAAAGCTCCATATTCTCAACCATTGACGGCATAAACTTAATGGAAAGCTACAATTTTTGCAAACTGATAAGTTCTGTTTTCTTTAGGAACTCGAACTTCACGTACTATTCTGTTGAAGTTGTTTACAAGCCACACTATTCTAGATGATTTTTTTACTTTGGCACGATATGTGGAAAAGATAGTACATATGCTCTTTGTCCAAGAACGATCACAAGAATATATACTGTAGGGACTAAGTAAACATAAAGCAGCATTCGAAACACAATTTCCTTCATGAAGATGGGTTATTTCTATAAGGTAAACTACACGATTAGATAAGGTACTCTTCATACTAGAAAGAAGATTGGCAATAGATAAGGTAGAAGAAAGACGAACAAGGTCATTTGGTAGTGTATTCATGGCTTATGAATATTAGTTAGCCTTAAACTAACTTGCATTTACTCAATTTTGATAATATATCTAATTACCAATAGATATTGAGGAAGAATGATATAGCACGGTGACAATGACAATAAAGAGGTGCTTAATTGTTAGATAAAATGAAATTAAATAGCGACAACTATTTCCAAAATTCACTAAAATACCATCAATGATAAAAGGAGATCATTTGTTTCACATTTCCTGTGTCATCCTTGTTTGTTTCAAATTTCCGGTGTCATCCTTGTTCTTACCCCTCCTATCCCCATGTTTTACATTATCCTATTTATTTATTGTGAAACATGTGAATGGAAGGAATTGGCACAAGGATGGAATAGATAATGGGGAACCATCAATTACGATGTGGTATAGGGGTATAATTGTCTTTCTGAATGAGGTGTCTGGTAGGCTATTATGGATCAACATGGGAACCTTGTGACTATCGGTAAGTTCCAAGTATAATAGATGAGACAACAAAGCCCTTTTCTCTACGGGCACATAACTCTCATCTTTCCTTTTAGGAACCTTACACTCTTTACAACTCTCTTTCTCCTTTTGAAACAATAGTCGCAACAGTACCTACACTCTTTCCCCGTTAAACTCTAATCTCATAGTGGAATTGATTTAAACACAGTCACGAACTGTTTAGACTTTCTGGTACAAAAGATTCTTAGAAGAAGCGAGTGTAGAGCATACTTGTCTTTGTACCAATACACATAGTAAGTTGCTCAAAACTTAAGCTTTTAGGAAAGGGAGAACTTAGAGAGAAACAATCAAAATCATATTCATATTATCTCACTCAACAAACTACAATTTAGCGTAATTTTCTACATGCTTACAATGAAGGAGAAACCTTGCTTTTATAGGCAAAGCAAGAGGCATAAAAGTAAAACTTCCTACAGACACACTCATTACATCTTTTTTTAAAAATTACAATCATCACACCTTTAACAAAGCTACTTTAAAAAAGTAAACAACTTTTTACAAAAGCAAATGGTAAGATGATAAGAAGGAATCTTACACAGTAGTTTGTGGGCCGCAAAGATTCTCTTTCATCAAAAGACTCAAAAGTAGAAACAAACTCCTAAAAAGACGAGTTCCATAATGGAGGCATCTGATGTATTAGGTATCACAGATTTGGTCATGCCATGATTGCAAATTTGAAGGAGAGTCTGGATGACTGGAAGAAGTCTTTTCTTTACATCTTGCAAACTTAGGAAACTCTACTAGCTAAAAAAGATTAATAAAATGACGCAGAGAGTTAGATAGAAACAAGATAGGTTTAGTAGGATGAGAAAGAAAATCAACGAATGCATTGTGATGGCCTTTGATATGACAGATAGAGAATTTATAGCAAGAAAATCATTCCTGTCAACGATCAAATTGACTATTGGGAAGACGTTTCTTGGGTTGATCAAGAATCTTGGGGAAGGCAGTGTTATCCATTTCAATGACAAAGTGATAAGGTATGAGGTGGAAAGCAAACTTTTCAATGCCTCTTTTAACGGCTAATATTTCTTTAGAACTGATGTGATAATAGCATTTAGAGGATCGAAATTGTCTACTTGCATGACCACAATAATGTCGATTTCCATTGATTTCTTCAAGAAACACAACACCCAAAAAATTGTCACTAGTATCTGTCTGTAAAATGTGTTGTCCTTTATCAGGAATCTTTAAAGGTGAAAGGTCTTGACAAATGCACTTTAGATGCTGGACAACATTCGTTTATTCTAAAGTCCAAGGTGGTGAATTCTTTTTCAGTAGCGTAGATAAGCATGAAGTGTAAGCTGCCACATATGGTATGAACTCTCTGAAGCAATAAACAATCCCAAGGAATTGTTGTATATGCTTAATAGTGAGATGTTCTTCAAGAAAATGTAACAACTCTTATGCAATATGTGGACCAGGCTGGTAGAATCCATCTTTGAAATGCATACCCGGAAATTCAATTTCTTTAGTACCAATGATGCTTTTAGAGGTTGAAAGCATAATGTCATACTGCTTGGTAAGATCCAAGAATTGTTGTAGAAAAGTTTGATGTTCCTCATGATCGATGTAAATGATTGAACTGTTGAGGATAGACTCATAGATTTTAGTCATAGTTCTTTAAAATGGTGATAGGGTGATTTTAAGCCCAAATGACATAACAATCCATTGGTATTGTGCACTGGGAATACAAAATGTAGTTTTGTATCGTTCAGTAGGGTGAACACCCAATTGCCAAAATCCTACTTTAAGATCAAACTTGAAAAAGATAATAGCTTCTTTGAGAAACGGTACCTGTGTACTGATATTTGAAAGAGGAAACTTGTCATCTTGCGGGAATGCATTCAGAGGCTTGTAATCAATTACCATTCTCTTTTTACCACACTTCTATTTTAAACATTTGTTGACATAGAATGCTTAACAAGCCCAATATGACTTTGTGGGCTCAATAAGTCCTTGCTTCATAAGGATAGCACACTCATCTTGTGCGAGCTTTAGGTCATCAGGATCATCGCTGGATGTGTGGCTTTCGTAGGATTGACATCCTTATTCTTTTTGAAAGGTAGACTTATAAAAAAATCAACAATTTTCCAAAGAGGATATAGATGAGTAAACTATGTATGTGATTAAGGACAGTATTCCAATAATTTATCTCTCAATGATGTATACGGTGTCAGAACTTGAGAAAGTTCAAACACATTCTTTATTTTAGTATATGAACTGACAAACGATCGATACCTAAAGCCTGTAGCTAGGATCTGTAAAGGCGAGGCTTGCTATATATATCCATACTAATGAGAATATCTGGGTCACGTAGATTGCTTCCAAGCACTTTAGTCCAAACTGTACACTGTGGAAAGAATCGAATTACAATCTTTCTTTTAGTAATAAGCTTGATCTTAAATGAATTAACATCTGCAGCTATAAAATATTCATTATGTGAGGTTCGTGACTCAGAAGGTAAAATGTTAGGCTTCATGATCGTAAGACTAGATCCAATATCCATAAACCCAATAGCTTTGATAGGTCGATCATATTTATCTTGTCTAAAGAATTGAATTTGGACATATGGTTGTTGTGTTGAAATACAATCTAATTTCATAGAGATCTACTGTTGTAGTATGTATAGAGAATCATCAAATGATTCTTCTTCAAAGGTTGTGATAGAAACAGCAAACTTTGTATTTTCATCTTCAGTAGATTGTTCCTCAATAAGATCTTCAAAGTTATTGGAACGATGAATAGGTAAAATGGATTGCATTTGCTTCAATAACTTGACATATTTCTTGCTTTTGTGGGGACAAGTTCGTGCAAAGTGTCTTGGTTGTCCACAGAGAAAACACCGTTCATCATTTTAAGAAGGATGAGATCTTTTCTTGATAAATCGAACAAACTTTCTTTTTGTTCCATCTTTTCTCACATATGGTTTCCTTAAAGGCTTGTAGCCTTTCATTTGTCTACATAACTTTCTTTAATGATAGGCTTGTTTGAAATACTATTGTTTGCGATGAGATTTCTTCTTGTTGTTACAATCACATTTCTTCTGACCTTTGCACTTAATCTGAAGATAAGGTTTCTTAAAAGCCTCTTTGAGAATTGGACCACCTTTAACGATGTTCTTGAATAAAGTATGTTGATCACACAACTTATCAAGAAAATTTAGAGCAAGCTGGTATATTTCCCCAAGAGATATATTAGCCATATCTCTTTACAAAGAAACTATAGTCCTTTGTAACTCTGGTTACAGTTGATTTGGAAAGGATGAGATAAAAGTATATCGAAGATTAACATCATTCCATCCATTCAAAAGATAGTACCTTTCTATCATACATTTGTAATGCATCTGTAGATCATGCTTATCAAGTGAACAACATTTTATTGCAAAATACTATTGACAAATTTACTTATTTATAAGCTGAAAGTCACCAATGAATTCCGTATAAATTATTCCAGAAGAGCTGCAGTTGTAATGAGTCGGATATACTGAAGTTGTTGATATTCACTTATACATTACCACCATTCTCGTAAAGTACCAGTGAAACTAGAAGTGATTCAGACACAATATTTGGTAAAAGATTATTCAGTCTATTCATTTGAAGATCAATCCAAGCACCAAATTCGTGTAAGCGATCTCTCCATTTTTTTAGGGAAAGATCATCAAAAATAAACCAAGGTCCTGAAGTAGGCTTGCTCTGTGTAGTAGCCTATACAGCTGACTCATCTTGTGATGCTGGTGTAGGTCTGAAAGGTTCAGTACCTATGGATTCTACTTTGTTTATTTCTTATTCAACTTCAATTCATTCAAGCATGGTTATTAGAACTTGTGCTAAGTCTGGTAGATCAGCTAGCTATACTGAGGAATTAGATGACAGTTTAGAGATCTGTTCAGATGATGACTCAGAAATTGTCGCAGAGACTTCAGAGGTTGGGATAGACACTTCAAAACAAGCTTCTGACTTATCTATTTGAGAAGAAATATCTTCTATAGCATATGTAGGTGTTAGAGTTGCTATGAACTATGTCTAAGGTGCTTTATCCTTTCCAGAAGAAAAGAAAGGTTGTAACTTTGGTGGAGAAGTAAGAGGAGTATGGATTTGTAACGGTTTACTCCACTGGTTAATTAGTTCAGGTTTTTGGTATGAAGGTGATGGCTCAGGAAACTTTTCAAGCTTTGGCTTTTTAGGTTTTGCTTGACTTGTTTGAGGATGTATATACTGTCTAATCAAAGGATAATTAAACTTGAAGACCTTTAAATAATCAGTTCTTCTGGATACTTCTGATACAAAGGAGGAGTTTATACTAGCTATGTATTTAGAAATACTAAGGAGGATGAGCCATATAAAACTTTAGATTGTGCAGCTTGCACATCAGCTTCCAGTTGTCGCTCAATTCCTTATATCTTATGGATTTCTCTAACTTTGATGTCGAAGTCAGGTCCAAGATAATGTATAGCAATGTAATGTTGAAGATGAACATCAAGTTGCTTGATCTGAGCTTTGTAGGACTAGTACATTTGTTAGATCTGCTTAGAGATGACGTCTACTTCATGATAAGTAGCATAAGTCTGTTGACTTATTCCATTAAGCTTGGAATCAATTCTTCATAAAAATTTATTTTGTGTCATTGCATTAGATGTCTACTAGTTAAGAACTTCATGAGAAGGATTAGAAACAAGTGTTCCTTGTGAAGTTATTCCTATGGCTCGGATATAAGGGCTAGAGATAACCCTTGTTGATTCATTAGTCTTCTTGTGTAGAGAAGGAAAGTCTTCCTCATATAGCTTAACCATCATGCAGGGTATAGGAGTAGGAGTCATAATAGGAACTACTAGCGTTGTTTGATAGCTAGAAGATTTTAGCATCTCACGAAGAGATCTAGGTCTGAATCTTTCAATAGTTAGATCACTAGATTTGCTGGAATCATCTGGATCTGAATCATCTTTTCGTGGATGATATTATTCTATACCTTTGCAACAAGATTTATACTTTTTCTTCTTCCTTCGTCTTCTGGCATACTGCTTATCATCATCATCACTATCTGGCTCAAGGTTGAGACAGACTTCACAGTCAGGTTCGCACATAGATGACTCAACATCTCATACAAAATGTCCACGATGATGACTAACATAAACTAGATCTCCGTTAGATTTGAAATAATGAATAGGAAAACAAAATTTACTTTTCGTATGTGAAAATACGAGCTAGATCATAAATATAGCCCCAAATGTAGAAGTTCCAAGTGAATCTTTATTGAGTTATGCATAGATGGACTTCACCGTTCCATCTTTTAATGTCTTCAAAATCAAAGAAATTATTGTATGAAACGAATGTCGATGAGGCGTATGGAACACCCTTTGGTAATTAGTGATCCATTCAGTAGGCATCAACTTTTCAAGCTCCACTGCTGGTAGTTGCTTTAGGATCTGGATGATAGCATTCTAATCATTAGAACAATCGACAATCATGTAAAGAGCATCCGAAGTAGAGTTCGGAAAATTAAGGTCCAAAGCATGATTTTGCAGACGATAGATCATCTGGTGATATAGAGTAGCCATGATGGCTATAAGATCTTGATCTGAACTTGCAGTCATTTAGACAAAGTGACATAATCCAACCTGATGTTGAAATTAGGTGCTATAGTCAGAATGACACTTCTATTATTAAGAGTAGTCAACAAGGTACCAATCAAGGCATTTTGGTATGTTGTATAAGCAGTGTCTAAAAGAGATATCCTAGCTGTAGCAAGTATTTCCTTTCTTCCATAAAGTGTGAGAACAAGGCATATAGCTCCTATATGAAGATGTGTAATGTAGTGTTCTCTCCAAAGAGAGATCAACTCCTTTGGAATCTCAAGCTTTAAGTATTGTTCTGCTGTAGTAGATCTGAGTCCACATTGTTTCATTCTGAAACTCTAGATGATTTCATTGACTTTGGACGAGATGTAGACAAGATAGTACGTTTATTCCTTGTTCAAGACCGATCATGAAAATATATACTATACGAACTCAACAAAGGTAAAAAAAAGACTTACAAACACGGTTTTCTATAGGAGCATTATTTATTTCTACTAGGTTTTCGATATGATTAGATAAAACATGGTTTACATTAGAGGGTAAACTAGACATAGACAAAGTTGAAGACAAATGAATAAGGTCGATTGGTAGTATTTCTATTACTTATGGTTCTCTCCCTATTCACTCAGTACTTTGAGAATATTACTGTCGACCAAGATACGATAGATGGCTCTGATACCACACCGGAGACCTCGAAGGGCACACAAGGAAAGTACGACAACCATCAAGCTAAAATAATACTTTTGAGAAGACCATCAACTAAGCAAAGTCAGAAAAGTAGGATATTGAGGTGTCTGGTTGATAATCTAGTGGACAAAACCAGTGACATGGTAGAGAATGGAATGAAAAATGTCAGCAAGTATTGGGAATGAAATTGGAATATGTTCTAATACGACCAAATTTAATTTAAATTAATTAGCAGAACAATTGAGAATTTAGCTTTTAACAACAAATTTCACTATATAATTATATATATATATATATGTTGATAACTATTGGCGTTTCATTTGTACAAACTGCAAAGTGCTTGTTAGTTTTCTTTATATATATATATATATATATATATATATATATATTGATAGCTATTGGCGTTTCGTTTGACAAACTGCAAAGTGCTTGTTGATTTTGTCTTAAGCATCTATCTTATTCTTATCAGACTCGTGGAAAACCGGCCTTTTCCATCTGTGTTCTTGTTTTTTCTAAACGCCCACGCACAGAGCACGCTACGCGGTGTTAGCTAGCTTCGCCTCTAAGTAGAGAAAGAGGCTAAATAGGGCACGTATCATACAAGTTTTTTCCCAAGTGCTTACAATCTGCCGTCTCCTCTGCTTTGACACTTAAATGTCCACATGTTTTTGACCAATATTACAATTACAGGAGAACTTTGTTTTCGTAAAATTTATATGGTCAACTTTTTTCTTCACCAATATTAACTAATTATGTTTAAGTTTGATAACGGAAATTTAATTAAAGGTAAAAATATTAAATAAACTCTTTTCACTTTATTATGTTTTTAAATTTTTTAAATTCATCATTTTAATAATTTATTATTGTACATCATTTTAATATCTGAAATCTAAGACTGTTAATAAAAACGTAGCATCCATAAATTATTGTACATAAAATAATTATTACGTGAAAAATGAGTACAATACTAAGAATAGGAACAATTCATTACTTCTTATTGAATTGGCATAACTTATCTTCATATAAGATTTTGTTTTATATAATAAAAAAAGAAAAAAAAACACAAAAAATGATGGACTTCTCCTATAATAGAATATTAAATTGAAAGAACAATAATAGGTAATTAGAGGAGTAATTGGAAAATTTTTAGTGTGAATTAGGAGAAAGATTAAACTATACCGATAAAAAAAAGAAGCTTTCTTTGTTAAAAATATTAGAAATAAGAAAGAGTAAAAGGGGGGAATTAGTATAGATATCATAAGAAAAAACTTATGATTAAAAAACTAAACCAATTTGACCAATTTAACTGTAGAAATCTTGAGCTACTTTTAAGTTCGGTTTTTAATTTTTTTAATTTGATTTACTTTAATAACTCTTATTGTTAAATAT
>JAOSBN010000001.1:5887905-5898791 GCA_027563595.1 Erythroxylum suave
TATACCGACGAAAATTAGCTTCTCCGTCGGTAAACATGAAGACAATTTTTCGACGGTAGTTCTATTTCCGTCGGTAATTTTGCAGACAGAAAGGATTTCTTGGTCGCTAATTTACATACGAAAATTGTTCTGACGATCGGTAAACAGTACCGACGGTAGGTCTGTTCCGTCGCTAACTTTAGCGACGCTTGCTTAATTTCTGTCGGTAAAGTTAGCTACGGCCGAATCAATGACATTTTCGCAGTGTCAGTATATTCCGTCGGTAACCTTAATACTGACAGAATTTTTGGTTATTCTGTCGGTATTTTCCATCGCTAAACTGCAATTTTCTTGTAGTGCAAAAAATTTTTTCGACACAAATAATTTGTCCGTAAAAATTATAACTCACAAAAATAATGAACGTCGTATGTAGTTTTGTGCAACATTTCTCTTTCATAGCTAAAAGTTTTTTCCTACTAAACTATATTCTTAGGTAATTATTTTTGGTGATGATTTCATTTTGATAGCAGAATAGTTTTAGCTACTAATTGTCTGTTGTAGGGAAATGGTTTAGAGATGCTTTTGGAAATGTAGGTAAAAACTTGTTGGGACGATTTTGATTTTGGTAGCTCATAGTTTTTTGTGACGATTTTAGTTTTGTAGCAAAATACTTTTAGCTACTAATATGTAGTTGTAGGAAAATGGTTTTAACAACGTTCTTGTATACGTAGTTAATGACTTTTAGTGACGATTTTGTTTTGATAGCTAATATTATTTAATGGAAAATTTTAATTTTGAATTTAAATATTATTATAATTGTTAAAAATGAATTTATTTTAATTTATTAAAATTTTTAAGACAATTTGAAATATTAAAATTATATATTTTATAATTAATATTAGTGACATATAGAATAAGAATTAAAAATAGAATGTATTTTATAAAAAAAATTACAAGTTATACGCAAACTAAGACTCCTCATTATCATCATTGCTACTAAGATATGTTGAGCCTCGTAATTGTTTTAACATCTTTGTAAGCTTGTTAATTTCTTTTACATTACGATTTAACTTCTCTTCTGTACATTGTAACTTATCTTTCGTACATTGTAATTTAGTCTTTAGTACCTAGTTCTCCTCTTGAAGTGTCGTGACAAATGCTAGTCGTGACGAAGAGGCACTAACAGGCCTAGGGCCATATCCAAGATCTTTGATATAGTCCGATCGTGTACTAAGGACATTGTTGCAAATGTCACCAACATTGGGCTGATTCCACTCAGCCAATGACGTCTGCAACAAATCCTGAATCTTGTCCTACAATTTAAAGTAGAAAATCGAGTTAACTTATAAATTATTACTTACTATTACATAGAAAAATAAATTATAATATTAACTTATTTGTACTTATATGATCACTTTGTAACTCTTCAGACGTCCAGCCTTGATCTTCCCTGTAGTGTGTGTGCTTATACAGTGGGATCTTATCACACTTTTTGCCCTTGGAGTTGCATTTGACTATATAACATGAATTTAAAAAATTATAACCAATTAGAATTTATTGTTTTAATAATAAAATAATAAATTGAAAGCGTTACACTTACAAATTCTTGTCGGGCAACGACAAATGATTTGGAGCCGATGTTATGAGGAGTCTTCATTTTTGCTCTATTGGCCTTGGCTTTCTCACGCTTTTTCTAAATTAGGAGAATTAGTTATGAGATATATAAACATAATTAATGAAAGGAAATATGAAGAGAAAGAAAACTTGAACTTTCGCTGAAGCCCAATAGTCACACATTTTATTCCAATTTTTTTCAGTGAGCCATTGCGGAACATGTCTCCTTGCCTCTTTATTAGAAGGGAAAGACCAATAATATTTATGAAATTGATATCGATGATCCTTTACCTTTTTTTTCAACAGTGAACTAACATTGCATGAAACCTCATGCATGTAGATATTAACGATATTGAGCTTAATCTGTGAGAAACGCGTATAAGTTAAGTTATTATTTTAGTTAAGTAAAATTGTAATACATATAATGAAATGAATTAAAATATTATCGAAACTTTGTCCAAACCATTTTGCAGTAAGTTTTCTTCCTTCAACTGCCTAATATGCTGCAGGCAAGACAACTCATTCTGAACAATGATGCCCAACTCATTGGCCAATTTTGCAGCTTGGATCTTATCCATTAGGCATTGTTGCGTAGGGTTAATTGTCACTAACAAGCTGGTATTCATTGCAACATTCATCCATTGCAACTCAGCTCCTTTTGTCTTACATTTACCTTGTTTTCTGATGCCAGTATTTGAACATCTACCTTGTCTTCTGATGCCAATATTTGAACCTAAAAAATATATAATGAGAAAAACACACTAAACATGTAATGAGAGCATAAATGTAAATATGTTTGGTTATCAATAACATACCTGAAGATCCCTCATTACTACTAGACAATGTTGGTAAAGGTTGTTGCTGACTTTCCTTATTCGATGATACAATTGTTGTTCTGTAAGAGAAACTTCATCTATTGTTACCATACTTTTTCCTTTGTTTCTACCAGGTGCCAATAGAATGAACCTATGTAAATCATCAACAACATAAGGCAATTATCTTCTTATCATTTCAAACAACAAAAACAATTTATTTACAGAAATTGTCATGATCAAGATTTTGAAAATCATCAACATCATCATTTACATCACAATCATCAACATCATTATTGTAACTGTCATCATAAGATGTACTGACACTTTTACTACAACTTGCATCCTTACGTTCATCATGATAAAGCCATGGCCTATAGAATTTGTCTACTTATCAGATGAGCAAGTGATTATATATCACATCTTGACTTTGGAAGCCCACATTTAAGCCATCAATGCATGGACAAAGAATACTATATTCATCACCCATTTGATCTTTTACAAATTGCATGAAACTCTTAATCCTTCTACATATTCAGTTGACATTTTCGATTAGACGTCTAACTGTTATCTATTTAGCTATACAATATAAGAAGATAACAGAGTTATGACTTGCAATTTTCATTTTATATTACATTAAAAAAACCTATGTTTAATATTACATGCAGTCAACAATGTCGTATCAGTTTATGCTCACCAATTAAGTAAACAATATACAACAAAATGAAATGAAAACTGATATATAAAATAATAAAAGTTACTACTTACTTGCATACCTAAAGATGTATAGTTGTATATAGTTGAGTTGTTTATGTTGTTGGAATAGAATAGGACACTTTGATACAAATTTACAAAGATAGAAAGAAGAAAGGGATTAAAACTGAAACAACTTTCTTAGTTTTGCACTAAATGTAGTGGGCAGGGAAAAATGTACCAGAGGATGCCACATAAATTATGTGGGGTTTTGGCTCCAAGCAAAAAGAGGAACACAAAATCTTCAAAATAGACAAAGGATTTGGTGAACACCAAAATCTATTATAAATAAATTGAAAAATGTGAATTAAAGGTTAAACGACCTAAAATCATATTTAATATGCATAGACATTATAATAACATAATTTATAAATATCTAAATTGTCCATAAAGAATGAAGATTAGGATATGCCAATAATTAAGACATGGAGGAAAGAAGGTTAAAGGATATACCTAATTCATTTGGATGGCGGTTCTTTTTGTACATAAGAGTAGTATTGTTTTGATAAGGTGGTAATGTTTTTTATAATAAAATTGATAATTGTTTCAGAAAATAAAGAATTGCATTAGTGGCCACAATGAAGCTTTCAAAGGTTCTTATTAGCTTAATTGTGAATATTAAAGTTTCTAAACTCAATCTTTAATTTGAAGGTAATATAAGTTTCTAAACTTTATCTTTGTCAACCCCTATTGTCATTTTAAACATGTAGCATCCTTGTCAAAATCATGGCAAAGTGAAGGATTAGTGGAAACGAAAATGAAAGTATATCATACATAACAAAAACAATTGTTTTTATCTATATAGGATTTTAAGCTTATCAATGAAGCTTTCTAAGGTTTCTTTATAGGCTCTCTTCATTTTCTTTAATTTTTCTTAAATGTTTATTTATATGGAAAACTATATTTTCAGCTTTTATGATGTTTGAAATTATGTTTATATTAAGTTGTTAGTTAGTAAAATCTTATAATAATAAATATGAAGTAATTATGTTGTTTCATAAAGCATATGAATTTTGTTGAGCATTAGTTAGATACAAAGATAACAGTTCTAAGAAAGTGAGGAGTTTACAATATCTTTGATATAATTTTTAATATTAATAGTATTGTCAAACACGTTAATTACAAGCCATTTATATAAGAACAAGAATACGCTAATTTTTGTAATTATAGAATACTATTTATTTATAATCTATCATAATATTATTATAATAAAATTAATATTTTTGTTAATATAAAGAATTGCATTAGTATCCACAAGTCAGAATTTTGTAAGGAATAAACCAAAATACAACCTTCATAGGAAGCTCAAATTCCATGCTAAGTCAAAATGGCATTAAATTATTTCAAACAAATACATATTAAAGAATAGCTATTGCACTAAGTAATAAGCTTGTCTATAGTTGATAATAAGAACAAAAAACACTTGGCCTCCTTCATTAATAGGTCTCCATCTCATCTTAATGCCTTAAAGGAATGAGACAGCTGATCCACTTATAAATGTCTTCTTCATATATAAAAAGTTAGAAATCCAATCAAAACATTCCTTTATGTCTGTCTTTCCACCGACGTTAAATGCTTAATCTCATCAAACATTTGTTTCTGCATTGATGAAATTGTTTCAAAAGTATTTTACTTTTATTCATTTCAGTTAGTAGTAATATAGAGATATATAGATAGTATTATTTTTCTGTACGTCTAGAATATAGTCATGTCTATTATACTTTAATAGACATTATTTTGCATATGATTCTAAATTACACAATAAGTGCTAAACTTTTCAAATTTTAGTAAGGGTAAGTTTCATATCATTAGGCACATTGAAGATGTATAAGTGTGCTAAATTGGACTAGTTTCATTTGTCATTGAAATTGGAGTTAAACATATCATCATTTTATTCTAAATTGTCTTTTGCAGAATATACCTCTTAACATTATTAATCAAGGAATGTTGACATGGGGACTAGTTCTGAACGGCACTAATTGATTCTGTTGGGAGGAATGTGGGAAAATTGTCCCTACCGAAAAAACTAACAATGTAAAATCTCCACTTCATACACTAATAATTGTTTTCCTTCCATGGCCGATCTTCTACTTTAAGGTGTCTAGTATCATTCGAACAACGTCACTTTCTTTATTATGTACATCTTCAATACCTTTTATGAAGCTATTATATATATTCACATTTGATGGTTTATACTTCATGTTGTTTTAAGCTTCCTTGAGTCTCGAAGATGACATGTATGGCCATAGAGGTAGGAGTGATGTCACAACAATTCGTAAAGGATTAGGGAAATTGGTTTTTTTGGAAAATTTGTCAATTCCACGTACTTCATCTACTCATTCACGTATGCATGTCACTCTAATTTTAATTCATTTAATGGTTTACTAATATGACAATATCTAAGTTCTATATTGATTGTGCTTTAGGTACTAAATCTAGCGACTCATTCACTGTATCTTCTATAAGTTTAGCTATAGCAGAAAAGCTGTTGCAAGAGGTTGTGAACAACCCTACACTTGAGGGAAAACTGTTACTGTCTTAATTGGTCTGTTCGAACGTGGAAGGAACCTTATGGGAAATCCAGACATCAGGGACTCATTTACGTTTATTGACTCTCATGTTACTTAGAATCCAAATAAATAATTATATTATTGTCATTTAGTGAGTCAATCAATTGAACTCAGGTTTATACTTTATTTATTGGTGTATCTGTAATAATTTGTCAAACAACATATCTAGGGGTCAAGTTGTGTACTGTTAGATAACTTCTAATTCAAAGTTCGTACTATTCCATATATCATATTATTATATTGATAAAATTATTCAAAATTTTTACAACTAATTTTTGCAATGTCAATAAATACTAATGATTAATTGATACTACTGTTTAACACTTAAAATTATGTTGTGAGTTTTTTTTAATAATACGTTGTAAACATTTAGAACAAATCTCCCATAAAACATATCATAATTATGATAGATTATAAAAATGCTAGTTTAATAATTTATGAAAATATCAACCATTTGGTGACGATTTCTTGTATCATTCAGCAATCGTTTCTAGAATTTGTCATTGATTGTGTACCATTTAGTGATGATTTTGGAAATCGTTGCTGAATGTTTGACATTTAGCGACGATGACAAAAAATCGACACTGAATGTTTCACCTTTTGCAACTAAATGAAACTTTCGTCACCAAATATTGACCTTTTGGTCATGCTTCAAAATATCGTCGCTAAATGTTTGATAAGTTATGGTGACGTTTTCTAAAATCGTCGCCATTAGATTATTTAGTGATGAATATCTGTCATCGTCACCCATTGTGCATCATTTAGTGACGATTTTTCTTAATCCTCACTAAATATTCAGCATTTGGTGACGATTTCCTTTATATGTTGCTAAAGGTTTTTCCTTTTGTGACTCTTTTTGTTTTCGTCGCTAGATGGTTAGTTTTAATGGTGAATTCTTTTAATCGTCGAAATATGTTTTCTTTTGGCGACAAATTTTGTTTCGTCGCAAAATAAAACATCACGAAAGGGTATCTTTGTTGTGGTGGTAGCAAATATGCTCAAATCTTTATATAGATAATTTAATCATGTTCAACAATAATTATTTAAAATAATAAAGAGTATGAAACAAAGTTTATAATAAAGATCGTAATGAGTATAAATAAAGGGAAATTCTTGAAAAAAAAGAGTAGTTATTAAAGAAAAGGAGAATCTAAGAATATATGGTGAAAGAATCATGATATTACTATTATCATATGATATTTAAAAGGTTCAGATTACACTTCTTACCATTATTTATAGTATCATGTTATATCTTAATATTATCAAAATAGTACTGGTTCTATCCTAAATTCTATCAGAGTTAAGATTTCCAATTTCTAGTATATGGATCATCAATTTAGCCTATTTAATATCTCAACTTGGGAATTTGGATCCATCAAATGCTGAAGTGCTTTTAAAAATAATTTTTTTAAACATCTGCTAAAAATTGTAATTTTCACTATAACTTTTCACAAAAGATCCCTAGTGCTATCTTTTTTATTTTACTCCCTATTCAAGGTACATGATTATTATTTTAGTAACATTAGGATGTAAAGTAATACGAAAATAACAACATCAACTTGCTTAAACCATTCATAAAACATTGAGGAACAAATTACACCTTTGGTCAATTTTATATTAGTGAGATATTGAACTAAATCATCATCAACATATTTGGTTGTTTGTCCTTGTTTCGTTAATAAGGTCAGTCCATGGACATATATACCATTAAAATATTACTTACCTATCATTGTTTCATTACTTATTATACCATTAAATTTGACTATTCCAGTAATACTTCAAGTTTTTAATTTTTTTAATGTTCTCTTCACCTGTTTCTTCTCCTTAATTTATATTAAAACCACTCAAATTCAGTTAACATTATGATATTTATATTACGGAACCTAGATCACCTTAAGTTTAGTAATGTTTGCAATTAATTTTTAAAACATGAAAAGAATGCACTAATAGACTAATGTAAGTACATTATAATTATATCAAGATTAGAGAATTCAACCACTAAGCAACTTAAAGTACTTAAAGGTTAAGAATTAAACAATTGATTTAAAACATACTTACTACATAATATGAGCTTCGAAGGATGTCATCATCATTAATGCCTTCAATCATTGCCTCATACTAAAATTGAGAGATGTTCTAACTTGTGACCATTACATTATTACACTCAGTTTGCATATTATTGGCTAGGATAATTTCTTATATTTTAGCAATGTTCTCAAGATTGAAGTTTTACATTTTTTGTTCTATGTCCTAGAAGATATTTAAATTCTTTTCAGTTATTACATGCTTTATATAACTAAAAGTAGTTTTAAATAGTGTAATCCCTCTATATAGCTAATGATGCCGTGCAACCCATTAAATAATGCTGAATTAATCAATCCATTAATATTGAAGATTGCATAAATGCTAAATTTTCCTTCATATGATTGTTCAAAACTAACATTGTAGTTAATTTGTGTCTACTACTACTGCTACTACTACTACTAATAGTAGTATTAGTATTAGTATTATTATTATTATTATTATTATTATTATTATTATTATTATTATTATTATTATTATTATTATTATTATTATTATTATTGATTATTATTATTATTATTATTATTATTATTGATTATTGATTATTATTGATTATTATTATTATTATTATTATTATTGATTATTATTATTATTATGACTACCGTATGGGATTAGGGATGGAGAGGCAACGGCGACGGCGATAGGCGGCTGCTTCTCCTTCTTGCTATCTTTTAATGGACTCACCGTTGTTGTCTTCGTTGGTTAATGAGTTTCTCCAGAATGAGATCTTCAGGGAGCGTCTCCATCAGCTGTTTGCGTCTTCGGCTTCACGTGTAGAGATGTCGTGTTTGTCTTCGTCTTCACCTGCAGCGAGACAGCGTACGCAGACACACGTTGGCGGTTCCATGGCTGGTTTGGCGTCTGAGATTTCACAGAAGTTGGTTGCGACTGTCGTTTCACAGCAGTTGGCTGCGTTTGAGATTTCGACTTCCGCGGCTGTCGTTTCACATGCAGAGACGCCACATACGCAGTGCATTCATGCAGACATAGACCAGGTGGTTGCGACTTCGGTTCCACTAGCGACGTACAGTACACAAACTCATGCATGCGGCTTTCCCTCGCAGCTTCCGTCAGCGTCGACCACGACGTTCAGTACACAAAAGCATGCATGCGGCTTTCCCTCACCAATACAGGTTACTTCTTTGCCATCAGCGTCAACCACATCGTCGTTGGTGAAGCTGGGGCAAAACAGTGTTGTTTTACCGGGGGCAATTCATACGGATGCCATTCGTTCATCCTCTTCCTGGGCTGATCCGCTGGTTACTGCAGCTTTCTCAAATCTTCGTGGAGTCTTGCAGGGGATGCCGAAGGAGACCACGTTACAAGGTAATTCTGATACCAAGGTACCAGGTAATTCCTATGCTACTGCTCTTATGAATAATTCTGCTTTTAATGTCATGCCACCTTCGGTGGTTCCGATGAGAAAGGGTTCTACGGTCTCGATTCCGATAGATTCTATGGCATTCCGATCTCGACTGCATGATTGCCAGCAGTCTTTGATTGCCCGGGTGGTCTTGTCTAAGGGAGATCAACCTTGGAAACTTTCGTCTTTGAAGACCAGGTTGTCTGCAGTTTGGGAAGTTAGTGATTGGAAATTGGCTTCTCTGGGTAAAGGATATTATCACTGCTTTTTTACAACCCTGGAAGTCAAAAATTCGGTCTGGAGTAAGGGAGTCATTGATCTTAAACCGAGGATCGTGCGTCTCCAATAATGGGATATTAATTTTAATCCTTTGACTCCACAAAGATCTTCTCATGCACAGATTTGGGTTAGGTTCTACGATCTTAATGGTATATTTTGGCATCCTCAAATTCTTTCGGACATGGCTCGTGGTGTTGGAACACCGTAGAGGTTCGACTCAAATATGACTTCCGGGGAATTGGCTCATTATGTTCGGGTTTTGATTGATGTAGACATGGCTGAGTCTTTACCTGAATATGTTATGTTGGAACTTGATCAACGCGGATTTGAGATTGAAATTGCTTACGAGAATCTCCCTTCCTTTTGCACTGTGTGTCAGAATGTAGGTCATGCCGTGAGTATGTGTCGTCGAGTGAATAAGGCGGCTACTAATAACTTGGATGCTAAGCCTAAGAAACCTAAGCAGGTCTATGTACCGAAAGATTCCCGAGCTTCTGGTACTAAAGTTCCTAAAGCTTCAGGAGGTGATATTTCTGCAGGATTAGAGGTCTCGGCACCTTTGGAGTTGACACACACAATATCGAATGCCATGATGACGACGGCTCAGGTTCCTTCTATGATGTCGGAGGTTGTGTCAGTTCCAGTGGAGATGACAGTGACTTCTATTCCTGTTTCTACAGCTTCGGGGGGTATTTTCTCTATAGAGGTTTCAACGAATATTATTTCTAAGGTTCCTGCATCTACTTCGGTTCCTTTATTGTCGGCTGATCCATCGGATTTGGTCGCTTCCAATGTTATTGTTCCTGCGGATTTGCCTTTGGGACGCACGGGGGAGGATTTTACATCGGACAAACTGGGTATAGATGTTACGGTCTCTTCTGTGGACTATCAAGGGGTTGTTGCACCAGTGCAGCGATAGGGTGATATTTCTGATGATGATACGGATGTTATGGTGGCTGTTAATGCGGATTCTCGGGTTATCTTTTCAACAGATCTTACGGCTGCTTCGAGTAGTCTGGTTGCACATGCAGATGCAGATTTTGTTGTGTCGGATCCGTCAGATCTAGCAGCTTGGACCAAGGTTAAGCATAATAGGAGAGGTAAGCCGACGAATAATGTGAAAGTGATGATGCATTAGGAACAATTACATAAGGGTGGGGTTCGCCTCACTCGGGTTTCATCTAAACAATCTTAAATGAAGATTTTCTTCTGGAATTGTCGGGGTCTTGGTAATATAAAGACTCAACGGGCTTTACGTGAGTTTTGCATTACGCATCGTCCTGACTTGCTTTGTATTGCTGAGCCGTTTATTGATTTTGGTGATCTTGCTGCTTCCTTTTGGGTTTCTTTGGGTTTGGTTTTGGTGTCTTTTAATCAACGTTCTTTGACTCGGCCGAATATCTGGGTATTCGCTGCGGTCTCCAATCTTCAGGT
>JAOSBN010000001.1:5908657-5920445 GCA_027563595.1 Erythroxylum suave
AGGGTAACCAAATAATATTGTCTTGACTTAAAGGACCTCTTCCCTGGTCCCTTGACTCTGTCATTAACATGTATAGAAATTGGTGTTTTACGCCATTTGATGGTTGACTGACCTGTTCAATTATAACCATGACTGATTCAAACTCCCGTTATATGAAATAACCAATTATTGACTAGAGAGCATAATTTTTTAAGTTTAAACAAATATACTGCCAATAAAAATAACTAGAAGCTGATCTTATATAAATCAACATATATGCCTTCCAATCGCAAGCATCTTATCATTTAAATGACTATTCTATTTCTTTATCAAGGTAAAATAAGCTTCTATTATATATATTGGCACTAAATATGAGCAAATGCTATTACATGGTGCCCTATTCTCTGGATTCTTTGTTATCTAATATTCTGTGATTATAGAGAAGTCGCCACGCGTTTTTTTTTGTTTATAATACCTTCCCATGTTGGTTTTGAGCGTTGTAATATTAAATTATTCCGTAACATCTGGCGATTATCTATTGCCCCTACCATTTGAAACTATTAAAAGGAATCTCAACTAGTTTATAACGTTGACAGCTGCACGTTACGATTCATAGCACGTAGACTTAGTATCCCTTAGGGCTTAGGTTATCTTTGGATCGATAATGCGTCAGGAATAACAACTTATTCATTGTAGTTATATATTTAGATTTGAGGGTAAACAATTTGAAGTTGAAAAAAAAGTACTATATTATCACAGAAATTGATAAATAAAAAAAAGGGTTGTATTAAAAAAGTACTTGTACACTAAAAATTTTACTTTTTATTAATAACTTTATGATAATTATTATTTTTTATTATACTCTGAACTAATAGAAAGTAAGTCTAATTTATAAGACTAATAATATATTTTTATAAAATATTTTATTTATTAAATTTATTTTATATATATATTTAATTTAATATTTTATTATTTATAATTTTAAATTTATATAACTAATAATATATTTTATGAAATATTTTCTTTAATAAATATTTTCTTTATATTTTTCTTATTTTAATTTAATATTTTATTATTTATAATTTTAGTTTTATATAACTAATAATATATTTTTAATTATTTATACAATAATTAATAGTTTATTAAATCAATAGATTTTTTAGTAATTTTATCTCTTTTCAGCAACCGCAATTACACTTACTAAATTCCTATTTTTTAGTTTCAGTACTTACCAAAACAACAATCCCAAATACATAAGTACTTATTGAAGCGTGTTACCGCTTTAAAAAAAAAAGTCTTAATTGTTATCTTACTGGTTTCGATTTCTGAATCTTGTTTTGGATGTGCAAATTTTGATCTTAATATGTTCCTACCTAAATAGATAACTATCAATTAGCCTTAGCCTAATTCGCATTTACTCAATTTCCAGAATATATAACAGCTACCAATGCCGTAGTAATATAGCACAGGCACATAGATAAATGAAGAGGAGCTTAATTATTAGATAGAATTGTAATCGAATAGCAACAACTATTACCAAAATACCAGCATCGATGTGGCGTGGAAGGAGTAGGAAAATTACAAGAGTTCAATGGCCTAGCGTGAGCGGGCACAGCGAAGAAAAATGGGAAGAAGAAGCTTAGCTAGATCCAGCCCAAAATGCCACGTGTCCAGAGGACAACAATGTTGTACCCATTTTTTAACGTTGAAATCAGCACGTTGAATTTTGGTAAATGACATGGAATTAAATGACGATTATTGCTAGTAACATTATTATTGTTTAGTAATAATCTCCACAAACTTGGCGGAGACAAAATCGAGAGAGACACGACACGGCTGTCTTGAGCGGGTCAGGTCAAGAGACGCGTAGGCGTAGGGTAGAGACGACGCAATCATTTACCAAGGTACCCATGGACGAGTCCTCCAACGAGCAAATAAATAGGGGCGTTATAGTCAAATAAAAATAACGATTTTTTTGAAGGCTTATTTTATATTGTTATATATATACTGGACATGTTTAGTGGGTTTCTCTTCCATTGTAAAAAACGAAGTGCTTTGTTTCCAACCGGCCCCCATTTACACAGAGGCCACAACAGAACTCCTTGTTTTATTGTTTTCGTGTTTCTATCTCTCTGTAGAGAGAGAAAGAGAGAGGCTGACTGAGCCATTGTTGAGTTTTAGTTTATTCAATTATTATAAGCTTTGAAAGATCGTTATTTTGGAGATTCCTGAGGGAACCCTCTGTGGCAAACCCGCCGTTGGTTTATAAAAAAAGCAATCTTCTTTTTAGATAGTGAAAAAGGGTGGTGGAGAGAAGAGGGAACGGCTACTTCTTGCGTGCTCTGCTGCTGATAAATACCAGAGATCGAGGACGCTTGACGGCGGAAGAGACTGCACTGTTTTGCAAATTCGCCACCGGGTTTCGAGGTGGCATTGCTTTGTTGGGTGGCGTGAGCGTAGTGGATGTTTTGGACTTTTTGTGAAGAGAGTTGATATATTTGAAGTGGGGAAGGGGTTTTGAGATTGGTGGGATTTGATTCTCATTATCAGGGATTTCAACGAACAAGAATGTGTTGGATGATGGGTGAAAGTGGGAGCCATTACTGCTCAAAGAAGACTGATGATATCTGTGGAGAGGTTTGTGGCCAGGTAATTTTTTCCTTTAAAATAATGTTGGTTTTTTGTTTGTTGTCGAATTTGTGGGATTTCGGAACCAATTGATCTGTCTGGTGGGTGATTGTGATTTGTAATTTATTTTCATCATCTAAATCTGGTTTCTCTCCGATGGGGAAGTTTGGTTTTTTCGGGGGGGAAGGGAGGGTTTTTGAGATGTAAAGTTTGGATCTTTGGATTTCCATATGAAGGGGGATGTTTCATGTGCTTGTCCACAAAGATCTCTGATTATAATCCCTGCCGTTTAAACTCGGTCCAATATCGATTTGAATTTTAAGTAGTTGCAATTTTTGTGCTATGCTTGTGAATTCATGGACTTCGATTTATATTCAACAAACCGTATTACCGAAATTCTTGATTTTCTGGATTTTAAATTGCTTTTACATGTTTTGCGTCTTACTGCTGGAACCATTGGTCATAAATATCGTTGTTTTCTGGGGTTTATGGGGCAACTGTAAAAGGTTAATGAAAATGATGAAAAATTCATTTTAAAGAAACCACCTCTAGATGAACATTCTTTATATAAACCTCCTATCCTTTAGTTATAAAAGAGGTTTCGTAAGGGGGTTCACATTACTTATATAACATGATTATCTGAGATTGGCATATGGAACCTAGTTAATTACGTGTACAAGTATCATGAATCGAATTTGTCTCATTCGTTTCCTTTCATGCTTAAAATTTTGACTTAGACTGGGGATTTTCCAATTATGCAGGATTCAGGCCGAGTTTTGAGCATGTCCAGAATTCGCTGTATTCTCCGTGGTGTTGATTTGAAGACCTATTTGTTTCTTTTTATACTGGTGCCAACTTGTGTGTATGGTATATATGTGCATGGCCAAAAGATCTCATACTTCCTAAGGCCACTTTGGGAATCACCACCTAAACGTTTCAATGAAATCCCTCATTACTATCACGAGAACGTTTCTATGGAGAATCTGTGCAAGCTCCATGGTTGGGGAATTCGTGAGTTCCCAAGACGTGTTTATGATGCAGTGTTGTTCAGCAATGAGGTGGACATTCTTACCATCCGATGGAAAGAATTGTATCCATATATAACACAGTTTATTCTCCTTGAGTCTAATTCGACATTTACTGGGACTCCGAAGCCTCTCTATTTTGCCAACTTCCGAGATAAGTTCAAATTTGTTGAACCTAGATTAACTTACGGAACCATTGGGGGCAGGTTTAAGAGAGGAGAGAACCCATTTATTGAGGAAGCTTATCAAAGAGTTGCTTTAGATCAGCTTATAAAAGTGGCTGGGATTTCTGATGATGACTTGTTGATTATGTCAGATGTTGATGAGATACCAAGCAGACATACTATTAACCTCTTGAGGTGGTGCGATGGCGTACCTGATATCCTTCATCTTAGACTCAAGAATTATCTCTATTCCTTGGAGTTTCTTGTGGATAGTAACAGCTGGAGAGCTTCAATTCACAGGTATCAGACAGGGAAGACACGATATGCACATTATCGCCAAGGAGACAACGTCTTGGCAGATGCAGGGTGGCACTGCAGCTTTTGTTTCCGTCGTATAAGTGAGTTCATATTCAAGATGAAGGCTTACAGCCATCATGACAGAGTTAGGTTTAAACGTTTCCTGAATCCTGAAAGAGTTCAGAGAGTGATATGCGAAGGTGCTGATCTGTTTGATATGCTTCCAGAGGAGTACACATTTAAGGAAATCATCGGGAAAATGGGACCAATTCCTCGTTCCTATTCAGCGGTTCATCTTCCATCCTATCTTTTAGAGAATGCTGATAAATACAAGTTTCTCTTACCTGGGAATTGCTTGAGAGAAAGTGGGTAATTTTCATTAAGGCTAGGAGGCGCTGCAGCCTGAGCGACTCTGTACTGTGAGGGGTCCAACAGAACATCTGAGGTGATCTGCCACCAACGTCGTCGTGCTATATGTCCACCTAGGTTTGGAAGACATATCCGGAGAGTGGGGCAAATGCTTTCATAACTACTGTCAGATTATGTACATAGCTTCTTTGGTTTGATTTTATTCAAATTGGTGCATGCCCATCCGACTGGGCAAAGATCCACATTATCTAGCACTGATGCGACTACATGGTTCTCCACATACTCTAAAATTTAGTCTGAGGTTCGGCGAATTCCCCTTCAGGGAAGTTTTGTTCCGAGACAATGTACTCCATATTCTAACTCCATGATCGATAGCATTCTGATTTTCCTATATGATTTTTTTAGGACATTAATGTTTTATCAAAATTGATGCAAAAGGACTCCCTTTGCATGTAAGATTGACGGATAAGGACAAAAATCACCTCATTAGTGAGAGAAATTAGAAAAAAAAACTAACAAAAACTTCTATGTGGCAAATCTTGTACGTGTGGGCCAATAAAATTTATGTGACGGTGGATTCACATTTTAATTAAATTCAAAACTTGCTATTTTCCCTGTTAATCCTTTAAACTTAAAAGAGTTAAATCATCCTAAAAAAATCTATTTTTAATCTAATTTTGCCAAGTCTCCACACACTTTGTCCTTATATTGTAGTTGTTAAAAGAGGGACGTGAAGAAGAGCTCCTTCTTCGAATAAACGCCATAAGCAACTAAGCAAGAGAAACCACTGAGGAATACCATAATCAAAGTAGAAGAAGCCTAAGGAAGCAACTAGTAGACCCTTAATTTGAAGATAACATAATCATGCGGACATTGGCAAGTCTTAACCAATGTTTGATTTGCAGAACAATGAAACAAAGGTAAAGACTTGCGAGAAGGCAAGAAGAAAAGGAGTAATGTCAAGGTTAACGTACATTGGTACACATTGACAGAATTTTTTGACGGGATGCAAGATTCAGATATGAAACCAAAAGAAGGCTTGAGATGGACATCAGGTGAAAGGTTAGCTTCACACACATCACGGGAATATGCTAGAGTTCCAATGTAACTTAGCAAGTAGATCAAGTATGGTGCGAATTTTAGGAAAGTTTCGGACCTTGTGCGAGCTGACTTGACTAAGGTTAGGTTCTTGAAGGACCATTGACTTAGTGTATGCTCAAATAGACGGACTATAACTAATGAAGTTGGCACGAGAAAGGATTGGATGGATCAGTGTGCTATTAGCTTATCATCAACGAATAAAGATGAGGAGATCTTGGATGATGTGACAGATAAGATCATAGTGGATGAACATTAGCTCTAAGAGATAAAGATCATCTGGAAAGATCATTTGAAGATAAACGAGATCTTTGTAGATATGGATAGATCATTCCTAAGTAGATGTTATCTTTTATCTTGTTAGTTGTGATGTAACTCAATCATATCAAATTGAGTCCTAATTGGATGGGGATGTCATTTTATTGATTATTGTGATGTAATCTAATAAGGATAAGATCTGATCTTAGGTAGTAAAGTTCCGTTAGGATTTTAACTTGGTCATCTAGAGGTGCATATAAATAACTCATTTGAACTTGCTCTTCTTAGACACATGGAGAGAGGGAGATTGAGAGAGCATCCTGTGTATATTTTGAGGGAAGTAATAAAGGTTGACGTTTGACATATCTCTTTATTGCTCTTATTGTTGCCATGAATATTTAGTTCTTTCATAGTTTTCTTACAAAAGTGTGAGAGTGAAATATTGTGAGGGTCACGAGGCGTTCAAGAACAAGTAGGTTGGTCAACGGTCACGAGGAAAGGCTAAATCTTGCTTTAATGAACCTAACTGAGATTATCGTGCAAAGGGGTTAGAGCAACTAGTAGATAAGTTGGTGCTTTGAAGGAAAACCTTTGTAACAACTCGTATTAGAGCCAAATTTGATATTGGCTAGAGATAGCAATTTGGTGGAGCGTGTCAACTGATTAGAGGCATTCATTGGGCCGATTCCTCAAGGGGAAGAAGAGGTCACATTTTGCAATACTCAATTTGAGATGTTGGAGGCACGAATCCAATAGTGGTAACATTAAATAGTGAAGTTGATGAATGCACAAGAGGACTATAGATTTGAGATCATGATCCTAAGGAGTGTCGTTACAACATAAGATGTTGTAAGTGAAGAAAGCACTTTGGTAAAGGTGTGACAGCTACAAGTTTTCAACTGCAAGCAGAGTATCAAAGAACTTGAAAATTTCTTGTGGGACATGGAGCAGTGCTTTACAGTGGTAAAGGTGGCTGATTCGGAGAAGTTATTGATCACGACGATGTATTTAGGGGAGGATGCAAAGCTGTGATGGGGAATGAGAACCTCCAAAGAAATTAGAGCAAGTAGAGCTCCCATCAACACTTGGGAGAAGATTAAGGAGCTAACGGATTAGTTCCTCTCCAATAACACTTTATGGCTTGCGAGGGAAGCTTTAAAGAAGTTGAAGCAAGATAACTCGATGCAGGAGGATAAGAGAAAATTCACATCTTTGATGTTGTCAGAGGAGGATAAGTTATCCAACTTCATAAGCGGCTTTTAGGGTTTGGCACAAATGGAGCCTCAAAGGCAAAATGTGAAAGACCTTCCAAGTGTAATAGCGACTACGGATAACTTGGTGGATCTTCAAATGCCACCACCAATTCGAACTAGCTACGAGAGCAAAAAGAATGGTGGGGGACATAATGGCTTGGAGAAAGGCAAGAAGAAGGTAGGTGAATCTTCTCAAGGTAAGTCCAGAAATAATCAAAACGAGATATTGCTTGTTTCATTTGTGAAGGGCCAAATTTTGTTTATAAATGCTGAAGATGGAAGGTGGGTGAGGAGTAAGTAAATACCATGGTTGCGAAGGATCAAGGAGAAGGAGAAGAGGACTCGAGGAAAGAAATCTACCTTAGTAGTTATGCTATCTTGGGCGCAATGGACCTTTTGAGGGATTGTTTGAAGCAAGCAACGAAAAACTTGATAGAGAGGGAATATGGTACGTGGGAAAGATGCCAATGACAAAGAAGTCTTTGAGGAAACCATACTCAGATGAGTGTCTACAGGCTATTTCGACAAGGGTGTCAAGTTTTTCTAGTGGAGGTGGTTTGTCAGACTCCTAAGTCTGAGATAGCAGAATCGTACAGGCATTGGCAAGCCTTGGCCAATGTTTGATTTGTGGAATAATGAAACAAGGCAAAGACTTATAAGGAGGCAAGGAAGAAAAGGGACAATGTCAAGCATTGGTGTATATTAGTAAAAATCTTCAACAAGATGCACAATTCAAACGTAAGACCAAAGAAGGTTAAAATGGACATTAGGTGGAAGGTTAACTCGATCAAACGTATGACGGGAATATGTGAGAGTTCCAAGGTAACTTAGCAAGTAGATCAAGCATGGTGCAAGTTTTGGCAGAGTTGTAGACCTTGTTTGAGCTGACTTGGCTAAGGCTAGGTTCTTAAAGGATTAAGGACTTAGTGTATGCTCAAATAGACAGACCATGACTAATGGAGTTAGTATGAGAAAGTATTGGACGGACCAATGTGCTATTAGCTTTGACAACTCATAATTAACGAATAGAGATAAGGAGATCTTGGATGATGTGGTAAATAAGATTATAGTGGATGAACGTAAGCTTTAAGAGATAAAGATCATATGAAAAGATCATCTGAAAATAGAGGAGATCTTTATGGATATAGATAAATCATTCCTAAGTAGTTTTTTTCTTTTATCTTGCTAGTTGTGATGTAACTCAATATTATTAGATAGAGTCATAAGTGGATAAGGATGTCATTCTATTGATTAGTGCGATGTAATTTGATAAGGATAAGATGTGATCTTAGTTAGTAGAATTCTATTAGGATTCTAACTTGGTCATCTAGAGGTGCCTATAAGTAACTCATTTGAGCTATGCTCTTCTTAGACACACAGAGAGAGGGAGACTGAGAGAGTATCCTCTGTATACTTTAAGGGAAATAATAAAGGTTGGTGTTTGCCATATCTCTTTCTTGTTCTTATTATTGCCATTAATAATTAGTTCTTTCGTAGTTTTCTTGTAAGAGTGTGAGAGTTAAATACTGTAAGGGTTGTGAGGCGTTCGAGAATAAGTAGGTTGATCAACAGTCACGAGGAAAGGTTGAATCTTGCTTTAATAAACCTAAGTGAGATTATTGTGCAAAGGGGTTGGCGCAACTAGCAGATGGTAGCACATCGTAATACTAGACAAAATAAACTAGACTACTACTATAGCAGTGGTGAGTCTGAGTCGATCCCATAGAGAGTGTATGTAACGTTGTTAAAATGAATTAATCAGTGTTTAGATTTTTGGGGGGTATTGGTTTTAAAAATAAGAAAATAAAATAAATATAAAACAACTAACAAAAGCAATTTAAAGAAAATATGTAAAAAAATGGGGAATTTGGTAAGGACCTAGTTCTTTGGTTCAATCTCAGCCTGCACCCTAATTAAATATATTTCAATAATTTGTTGTTCTCAAATTTCTCCCAAAAACTGTTAATCGTGGGTTAATAATTAACCTAAGTTTTCTCTGAGCTATTGTTTAATGAAGGTATGATTGTTAGTTAACCTTAACTACTGAATAACCTAAGATATGATCTATAGATTCAATTAAGTACTAGCATTACGATTTAAGAAAATTGATTAATCAAGACAATAATCACATATGATGCGTCATTTAACTTAGGTTATGTGTTCTTTAATGATGGCGAACCATTAGTCACTACAAATGAATTTCAACATATCAATTAATGATTACATTAAATATTCTAGCAATGAGATTGTAATAAAACGATTCAACAAACATATTAAAATCGTCTTTTCACAATACCCAAATCTATACACATCGGATAACATAATCAATCTCTAAATAAAGACATAAAACAACAAATAAAAGGAGAAATACACTTAATCGGGTTGTCGGCATCGATATCCCCATTGAACCGGTGTTGAAAAACCTACCCCTCCATGGGTCTCTCATAATTGGGAGCTTCCATAGCCCTCTTTGTGTTCTCCTAAAAGCACCTTTGGTTCAGCCCCCAAATGAAGATGTTTTATTTTTTCATCAGAAGTGCCACCGTCGTATGCCTTTCTCTTATATTAAAAACGCTAGGGTTCTAAAGTTTATGAGGTTTCCCTCTCACACTCTTGGCTGTTCTCCAGTTACTTTTGCGTTTTCTCCCCAATGTTTGTGTTCATGTTTTGGCCCAACGTATGTGTTTCATGGTTTGTCCCAGCTGTTGCATGAAATGTAAATGTTGCTTATGTTTTGCCCTCCTTGTTTTATCCCTTAATCGCTTAGCGGTTGTCACACACCTTCACTTTTATTCTCCTTTTGGCAGCCATCTCTCATACATGTATTGAATATATAGCTATTTTGCTCCTTTCCACCTGAGACACCATGCAGTACCATACACAACCATTTTGCTCCTTCCCAGCTATTGACATTTTCTTGATCTACTATTGTCACTTCCCATCTGTGCTGCGTTTTGCTCTTTCCCAGCTACTGGCATTTTCTTCATCTGTTGCTGTCATTTTGGTCTTCCTTGCTTCCCATCTGTGCTGCATTTTGCTACTTCCCAGCTATTGTGAGTCCACTTTTTCTCCTCCTTATAAGCTGTCGTTTTCTTCTTCCTTGGCATTGAATTTTTCAAATTTTCTTCTAGCCCAACAAACATTATTTTGAAGAGCTTTTCTTGTCTTCTTCTTGCTTTAATTTTCTTCTTATTACTCCATGAAGATAAGTGAGTGTGATTCTTCAAAAAATGACCCAAATATAACGCAGTCAACTCACTTTAGCTCCTTCGATTTTGAATTGTACCTAAAACCATATATGAGTCGAAGTGAATATCTTAAACAATTTTATGTCTTTAATCACTAAGTGTTATGAAATAATTATACAATTAATTAAGCACATGTCAATTTCCCCACACTTAGCTTTTGGTCGTCCTCAGGCAAAACATCAAAATTAAGCTCATAGATCTAAAACATTTACTTAATTCCCATATTTTTGAAGAATACATAATTATAAGCAAAGATGAATAACTTTAAAAAATCATAGGAAGAATTCAACATTCAATGCTTCTACTCATGATCAATCGACATTCATCATCTTCAAAAACTGAGTAATCTAATGGTAGACTTGGAAAATGTATTTAACTAAAATATATCCATAAGTACACTTAACACCATTCGTGATTAAGACATTCCACAACTTTGCATTTCATTTCATTTCTCCACTATTGATGTTCGTATGCAAAATCATGAATCAAATGACTTTTTAAGGTTTTAATGTAAGTAAAGGTAATGTGAGATGTATTTGGGTAAAGTAGCATCAAAGTCATCAAGGTTAACGAAACAAAATTAACACTCAATGAGGTATCAAGTGCATAAGTTAACATTAATGAAAAACTGGGTACCGTCAGCATGACAAATGTAACAATTATATTTCACAACTCAATTCAGCTCTACATTGAAACTATAATGAGTGAACCTTCCATGACAACATCTACCTGATATTCAGTGTACTCAAATAACCCATTCAATACATCTTTAAGAGGAAAGATTAATCATAAACAAATTTTCAACACATCTACATTTATTCAAACTTTTATTTGTTTCTTTGTTTCTTTTCCTTTCGTTTCCTTTCCTTTTCTTTTCCTTTGTTTTTCTCTTTTTTTTCTTTTCTTTGATAAAAATTGAAAGAAACTACATCAACATGGGAATTTCAATGATAAGACATAAAATAACATCCCAACATTGCAACCAACCCATACAAATGTTCACCCCTACACTTCTACTTTTGTATATCTACAAGCTCAACAGTCAACAAATGTTCCACTAACGTTAAGGCTTAAGAAGGACATTTGGTTATGGTTAAAGCATGTAATGTGGTTAATACATAAAGAAAAGGCAAATAAAGCTCAAGGGGTTTAACAAGGGATAAATAATGTCAATAGGGTATGCTATTTGACTAATGTAGTTCAGGAAAAAAAAAAGAATGCCTAATCATTTCCATATTAATACGTGTGATAAAAATGTGTTTTTAAATAGAAAAATCAAAGCAAAGTTAGGATGTATATGTCATGAAGGTCACACATAAACAAAGACAATGAGACTGATATGAATGTATCAGTCTACTAAGACTCAAAATCTCACTAGCTTTGTTTACCACTAGTCACTACTCTTCTAAAGATAATGCACACTAACCAATTACCAAAGTAAAAGTACATGCTCAAGTTACCACGAAATT
>JAOSBN010000001.1:5920545-5937083 GCA_027563595.1 Erythroxylum suave
AAGAAGTGCCATTGCTGGCTCAACTTTATGCTTTCCTCATGTGAAAAAATTATGGTCTTCAAGTATCACAGTTTGAGCTATCTCCACGTGAGCTAGTCCAGAATAGGGCCTTTGTTGATAATCCTTCATATTTTGCATATGCCCTATCCTTAAATTCTCAATCTTTATTGAGTCCTTGTACTCTTTGAATAACTTGAATGTCTCTTCACCTTGTTCCTCCTCGTTTAATTTCTCTAACATGCTAGGAAAAGGTAAAAAGTCGATCATAACAAAAAATTGGAACTCAGTATTTACCACAGAGCTAAAAGATGTATCCTTTTTTGCTTCAGACTCTTCCTTTGCTTCTTCCACACAAAATATTCCTTGAGTATTACACTCAAGCTTTTAAAGCTCTTCATCACTTTATAAGACTTCCATACTAATTTTTGTTGGGTACACATCGGGTTGATATGAGTGCTTCTCTTCAATTTGTGATTCTAGGCGTTTGATCCTCTCTACCATCTCAATTGTTTGACTTGCCATGTTCTGGAGTCTAGACATTGTATCCTAGTGGAATTGCCTCATATTATGTTGAATTTGCATTATATCCTCCTGGAGTTGCTTCAACTATTGTTTTACACCCTGTTGAAATTGCAAAGTATTAGCATTCATAATACCAATCAATTCTTTCAGAGATGTACTTGAATCTTATTGGCTCTTTACATCTTGGACATTAGACCTTATATTTTGCCAGCATTGCCTTTCATCTTGTTAGAATTGCAGAGTATTATATCGAAATTACAGCATACTTTCTTAAAGCTGATGCTTACCCTGTTAAAATTGAAGATTGTTAGCATTATAGGTCTTGATATAATTGTTTAGAGAGGTACCTAAGTTGTGATAAGAAACTTTTGATGGGAATTGCTGTGTGTTCTGCATACTATCAAGGAAGTAATTCTGTTGATTATCCCATCCATAACTAAAGTTAGGTTGATTAGTTCAAACATGATTATAAGATTAGGAATACGAGTTATAGAAAAAATATTTATGTCTATGTCAAAATATTTTTTTACAACAAACGCTAAACAAAAAGTAAAAAGATTGAGAAATAACTAAAAAAACTAATTAAAAACAAATATGTACAGAACATCGATTAAAAGCAAGAACAAAAACTAAAACACCCACTTCCAGACAACGACATCAAAAATTGTTATCGTGTCATAACACTACACAAAATAAACTAGACTACTACTATAGTAATGATGAGTCTAGGCTGATCCCACAGAGAGTGTGTGTAAAGTTGTTGAAATGAGGGGGGCGGGGGGGCGGGTTGGTTTTAAAAAGAAAACAAAATAAAACTAAAATAACTAACAAAAGCAATTCAAAGAAAACATGTAAAAAATGATCAAAGTGGGGAATTTGTTAAAGACCTGATTCTTTGGTTTAATCTCGTCCTATATCCTAATTATACATATTTTAATAATTTGTTGTTCTCAAACCTCTCATAGCAACTATTAATCGTGGATTAATAATTAATCTGAGTTTTCTCTTAGGTATTGTTTAATCAAGATACGATCATTAATTAAACCTAACCACTGAATAATCTAGGATACGATCGCTAAATTCAATTGAGTAGTAGCATCACAAATTAGGAAAATCGATTAATCAAGGCAATAACCACATAGGATGTATCATTTAACCTAAGTTATGTTATCCCTAATGACCACGAATCATTATTTGCTATAAATGAATTTCAACATAACAATTACGAATTATATTGAATATTCTAGTAATGAGTTTGTAATAAAACTATCCCATGAACGCATTAAAATCATCTTTTCACAATACCAAAATCCATACAAATAGGATAATATAATAAATTTCTAAAGAGAGAAAGAAACAATAACGACAATGAAGGAATGCTTAACCGGGTTGTCTACGTCGATGTTGCTTTCGAACCGACATCGGGTTGTCTACCCCTCCATGGGTCTCTCCTAGTTGAGAGCTTTGCCCCTTCTCTTCATTAAAACCAAGAGCTCTCAAGAAAAATTGCTTCAGCCCCATAGAGCTTTCCCCACGAAGAACACTTTCTAATTTTTCTTCAAACCCTAAAAAAAAAAAAACCTCTGCTACTTCTACATTTTATGCTAATGCCTAGTGTCTGCGTTTTGGTCCTCCTGTCTATCCACTTACATTGTTGTTTTTCTTGTTCCCAACTATTGGTGTTTCCTTCATCTGCTGTTATCGTTTTGGTCTTCCATGTTGCCCACCTGCGCTACGTTTTACTCCTTCCTAACTGCGGTGGTTCCACTTTTTCTCCTCCTTATGTGCTGCTATTTTCTTCTTCTTTATACTGAATTTTCCATATTTTCTTCTAGCCTAAAAAATGTTATTTTGAAGAACTTTTCTTGTCTTCTTCTTGCTCTAATTTTCTTCTTCTTATTCCATGAAGGCAAGTGACTGTGATTCTTTAGAAAACGACCTAAATATAGTGCTTTCGACACATTTTAGCTCCTTTGGTTTCAAATTGTACCTAAAACCATATATGAGTCAAAGTGAGTATTTAACCAATGTCATGTCATTAATCACTAATTGTTATGGAATAATTATATAATCAATTAAACACATGTCAGTAGATAAGTTGGTGTTTGAAGAAGGAAAACCTTTGTAATGGCAACCAAGGTGGGAAAAAGGAGCCTTTTGGGGGGATGAATTTGAAAGAAATTAGGATACAAAAATTGATGAAATATATGTAAATTTGGGACTTTAATTGTTAGGTTTGAGCATTTTAACTTGAACTAGTACAACCTATCTCTTTATTTAGGTTTTGCTTCCCATATAACTATCAAGTGCTCGTTTGATCATTTAGAATTAGAAAGAATGATTTGTAGCTAATGATTCTTTTTTTAATTAAACAAAAAATTTTATAAATTCAACAGCTTTGATTTTACAATAAAGATAAGAGACTATTTATACTCATAAAGAAGGCTAGAAACTCCAAGTGTAATGTCAGATGTTTGTTATTTTTCCATTTTTAATCCAAACCTGAGAATGAAGATATAAGTTAGAAGTCGTTTTCAATCCAATTCTCTTAATTGATTGGTGTTTTCAAAATAATTAGCATAATTACTTAGAATCCAATTTCTATTGCTTGAACATGTTCTTTTAATTTATACTTAGTTAATACCAATTTATATTGCTAAATAAAAGAAAAGAGTCCATAAAGTGCCTAGTCAAGTTTGTAAACTTTGTTCTCTTAACCTATTACCATATATCCTTAAGATTGTTTCACATATACATCCTTCACCAAATCACCTTTAACAAAAGTTAATTGTATATCTAGTTGATAAATTGCCTATCCATTATAGGTTGCTAAAGAAAATACAATTTTAATAATATCAAACCAAGTAACCAATACCAAAAATTTGACACGCCCTTTTACAACTAATTAAGTTTTATACCTTTGTAAAAATCCATGTAAAGTAGGTGGATTTATAAATCCATTTAAGCTTTATAGTTTCTTTTCCTTTCGGTAAATTCACTAAAGTCTTGTCTTATTTTTTTAACTGACTTAATTTCTTCTCTCATTACAGCTTACCATTCTTCTTTGACGATTGTGTTTACAAAAGAACTAGGTTTCGAAACAAAAAATGATTATGATTGATAGATATTAGCAAGGTTCCCTATTCTTCTATAATGGTTCTATTTTTAATTAAATAACTTTATAGCCTTTAATTTCTTTATTGTGGCTATTAAAAAAAGTTAACTCTTATCATCCAATTTCTTCCATAATTTAATTGGTATAAGTGCATAGTCAATGCAACAAAATGTTTGTATTCATTCTGAAAGAGTTGATATGTGTTTAATTGTTGATACATTTAATCATTTACAGTTAGTGATTAATGATAAAAAAAATACTTAAGATACTCACTTTAATTCATATATGATTTTAGGTACAATTTGGAAGAAAAGAAATTAAAGTAAGTCGAAAGCACTACATGGGCTGTTTTCTAAAGAATTACACTCACTTATCTTTATAGAGTAAGAAGAAGAGAATTAGAGCAAGAAGAAGACAATAAAATCTCTTCAAAATAATGTTTGTTGGATTAGAAGAAATTTTATAAAATTTAGTCCAAAGAAGAAAACAAAGAAGTAGCCAAGAGAAAGACCAAATTCAAAACGACATAATAGCAAGAAATTAAAGTAGTAAAATGCAGCAACCATGAGATCATGTGACATGCATTACAAGATAAAGCAACTTTATACAGTCATTACATGCATTACAAGACAAGAATAAAGTCAGCTCTCCACTTGTCTATAAAAACCTAGCTACCATATGCTTTGGAACATAGCTCGGGGATAAAGACAAGATAAAAATGTGTGTCGGGTGGTGTGGGAGAGTAAGGTTCAGTTGAAGTAAAGAATGGGTGAGGGCTAAGAAAAATGGTTGAAACAACATATGCATAATGTTACACCTATACATTTGTCCTATATGAAACTATCTATCCATTTAAATCATGAGAAAAACCTAGTTTTTGGAGGAATCAAATGTGTGATGGCTACAGCAACATGAACCGAAGACACATGCAACACATTACAAAACGAGACACCTTACGCTTCCATTTAAATGCCACCTGTCCCTTCCATTTAACTTAGCATTTAAGGTATAAAGAATACATAGATAGGGGATGAAAAGGGGGGTTGGTGATGAGTAAACAGTTGAGAGTGAATAAGGGCAGCAACTCCTTCGGTTTTGAAGTAAGTGGAGCAACTGGAAGACCTATTTTCTCTTCAGTTAAGCCTCATCTTCCACAATTTTAAGATATTTTTTATTATAATAAAGGGAGGTATTAGCTGGGAGGTGTGTAAAGAACCGAGAGTGAAAAGAAATACATCTTATATATTTTATACTCTTCGATTTTGGAAGATAGGAAAGGAGAATAGAGAGCTAGGAGGTGGTAGAAGGAGACGTGAATAGTAGGGTAGTCCAACAATCTTAAATTGTCACATCGTGGAATAGTGGAGAGAAAATAGAAGAGATTAGTAAGTGGTTAGGGAGAAATAATGAGAAGAGAAACAAAAGGAGAGCAGGGGCGTGAGAAGAGAAGAAAGAAAGTTGCATGAATAGTGTAGATGGACCGCCATCTTTATTTTCAAATCATGAACAGTGGTTAGGAGTAAAACAAAAAAAAGGGAGGCGCAGAGAAAGGGGTCTTCAGCTAGGGTATTTTTGTGGGGGCTGAAGCTTTTTCTTGGGAGACCCGTGGAAGACTAAATTCTCGATGCTTGTTCAGAGGCGACATTAACACCAATGACTTAGGTTAAGTATTTTTTATTTTTGTTGTTGTTTATTTCTCTCGTTATAAATTGATTATATTATCTTTTATGGATTGATTGCGTATTTGAATGATGATGATTTTAATGCTTTATTGAATTGTTTTTCATGAAAACCCCATTGCTAGAATCGAATGCAATATTTAATCGTTATATTCTCGATTTATATGTAGCAACTAATGGTTCTGAATCATTAGAGATAACATAACATATGTTAAATAATCCGAGCTTGTGTCATTGTAACCTAGATTGGTCTATTGTTGTGATTTGTAAGGTGATTTTCTGGATAAACTTAGAGAGCTTGTTCTAGGCTTCTTGATAGCTAAGGTTAATTATCGAGCGCTTCGTAATTAAGTAGGATCTAAGAAAAAATTGAGATTAACAGAGCTTGCTGTTAATCTACGATCGATAGTTGCTAAGAGAGATAAAAGAACAACAAATCAACAAACCAATTTTATCATTTTTCTTATGTTTTCTTTAATTTGTTTTTATTAGTTAGTTTCATTTTATTTTCTTATTCGAAAATCTAAAACCCCCTCCCCCTAAATTTGTCCTAATCACTGATTAATTTCGTTTCAACAATTTTTCACACATTCTCTGTGGGATCGACCTAAACTCACCACTGCTATAGTAGTAATCTAATTATTTTATTTTGACTAGTGATATAATGCGTCTGTCAAAAGTATTCCCTTTAAAATCTTTTATTAGAAAATTTATATTGTGTGATGCTTATTAATTCATGAATTTGATATGAATAAAATTGCATGTGGATTTAGCATGTCATTAATTTGATAACTAGCTAAACCTTTTGGATTAATTTAATCTTGTACTAAACTCTTTTCCTCCTATTTGTTTAAGATTGATTGAAGTTTTAATTAAATACTTTATAAATTATTTTTTCCATTTTGTTTGTCTTTGTTATTTGACAGATCCCATAATTGAATTTTAGTTTTGACCTTATGTAACCATTAAATTTACCCCAACCATGTATTATGAAAGTGAAAAAATGTATAATTTTAGATTAGAGCTGAATCATTTAATAAGCCTAAAGTTTATATCCACAACAAGGGACTTAGGCTATGAAAGGTTCTAATTTTTAATTAATTTTCTCAAATGTCTTTTTAGAATGACATTAGAGACCTAAGAAGTGAGGCGTATTTCATCGATATGATTGGTTTAATTAAAAAGAAAGAATATGAGATTGTGGAAGGAATTTTTTATAGCACTGAATATCCCTTGTTGAGATATAAAAAATGATAAAAATGATGTTTAGAAGAGGGTGAACGGGTTGATTGTGAGGCTGTAAGGGGTAATTAAGATACTATTGGAGTAGGTGAACAGGTTATTTATGTTGTTGGAAAGGGTGAAAAAGGTGATTGTGATGTTATATTATTGGTTTACTTTTAAAGAGGGTAAACAACCCACTATAAATGATGTAGTGAACTTGACAATCTAACTTATGAGGGTGATAAAGAAGTTAGTGACCTTGATGATTCTAGATCTTTTGATTTTGAGGACATATATGATGAAGTTGTTGATGAAGAATCTGTAAAAGAAGTTAACTAATTTTTTATGGTGGTGCACAAGATGTCCCGACAAATAATATTCCATATATGCAGACAAATTTAGCATATAAAGATTCAAATGAGCTTAAGAGTGTGGATGGTAGTTCATATAAAGAAGAAAGAAGATGATATCAGTTTCCAAAATTTAAAGTAGATAATGATCATGATAAGGCTAATTGATTTAAAGTTTCATATGAGATTTTATTTGATGAATGTATTTAGAAGATTTTTATTCCAATATAATATGTAGAAGGGTTCTGATTATATGTATATCAGGAATGATAAATATAGAATAACTGCTATTTGTAAAAAGGGTTATAGTTGGATCATACATTCTTCTCCAACACAATATGAGATTGTGTTCAAATCAAGACAATTCAATCCAATCATGAGTGTGGTAGAGAAGGGTGCATTTTTCAAGGACTTTAATGTTGAGATTACAAACAAGAAGGCATATAAGCGAAGAACTTTGCATTTGTGTTATTAACAAATGAAAAGTGAACTCAATTTGAGAAATTAAAGAGCTATAGGTTAACTATATTGAAGTATAACCTATGTAATTATTTTATAATTAAGTATCCAAGATGTATTTTTGATTCCATGTACATATGCTTGGATGCTTATAAGAAAGATTTTTTGAATAGTTACAGGCTTGTTCTATATGTTGATGATCGTCACTTGAAGGGTAAGCATGGAAGGAAATTGTTATCAATCATTGATTTAGAGGTAAATAAAAATATATTTCTAATCATATAGATTATAGTTAGAATTGAGAATCAATTGTTGTGGAAATAGTTTTTTGAATTTTGACAAGAAGATATTGAACACTACAAGGATCATAATCGGGTTTTCATTTTTGATTAAGAGAAGGTAAAATTGTGTTATTGGGCCTTTATTTCATTTTATAAACATATATTTATAGTTATATACATTTATAGTATATTAACATTTAATGTGGTTTCTTTGTAATAAGGTTTGGAGCATGTCTTTAATGTTAAAATGGCTAGTTTCAAACATAGATATTATGTTAGACATATCGATGAAAACCTTCAAACCAAATTTAAGACAACAAAAGTTATGAAGAATTTAGTGTAGAATATGACTAAATCATATTCTTTCTACGAATTTGAAATGAATATGATTATTTTATTTAAATGCACTTAAATATATATGATTGTTAAAGTTATGAAGCAATTACCTTTGAGTTTTTACTTTCAAAAATACACAAAACAGTCAGAAGGTAATGACAAATTGATCTATGATTAGTTGAACAAAGTACTCACTAACAAGTGGTATAAGTATAGTCATAGTGTTGGACTCAAATGTGACATGTTAGTGAACAACTCTTATGAAAGATTTAACACTTACATCAAGGAGGTTAGGGGCAAGCCAAATATTACAATCTTTGATATGATTAAAAGATCAATGATGAAGAGATTTAATAAAGAAAAGGAGGGGATAGAGAATTACAATAGATCCACTTGTCCTAAGATTCACAAAACCACAGAGAAGTATAAGCAACTTGCCAACAATTGGATGCCATAATTTAGTGGTGGGAGACTATTTGAAGTGGAGCATACAAATTTTTAATAACATTGAATGAAATTCCTTATCAATATACTTATACTACAATTAAACACAATGGTGACAAACCAAAAGAATATATGGACTACTTTATAACAAAGAAAATTTTGAAAGTGTTTATGTAAGTCAAAATTTGCTAATTCTTAGTTAAGACTTGTGTCCAAACCTAAGTAAAAATTATGGTTATGAAATCCTTCCATAATAATATAAGGGAATGTCAAGAGGCCCAAAAGAAAGGAAGGACTAAACATTTAAAAAACGACTAAAACCCTTATATAGCTACTTAAAAAGGACTTTAGATGTCTTATAAAACGTGCAAGCAATATGATCAAAAGGCAAGAACATATTCCAAGAGAATACATGAATAAAGTCTAAAGAAATTAAAGGAACAAATTGATATAAGAACCAACATATAGGCAAAAGAAAAGGACATACTAACTATTTTTATTTGTATAAGTTACATATTATGGATAGCTATTTTTTTTGTATATAGTTCACATTGTGGATAACTACATTTGATTATGGTGTATATTGCAAAGAGTTACTTTTGAATATGGTGTACATTCTAGAAAACTACTGTTATATGTGCATATTATTGATATCTATTTCTATATATGGTACCATTTTCGATCATCAATTATGGTTTTCATATACACTCTTTTTGATTATTAATTATGTTTGTAGTTGAGTTTTATAGAAATTTCAGTCATCTTTAAGTGCATACGAATTTTGCATTATATATATATATATATAATGAATTCATCATAAGATTTACTAAAATTTCATATATGATTTTTATATATGTTGTATATGAATTATTTGAATACAAAAGTATTGATTTTACGTGAAAGCAACTTAGCATTCTAAAATAAAAGGAATAAGTTGAAAAGATTCGAATAAGATGATACATTTTCATTAATACGGTAAATATTTGAATATAACACTATCTAAAATTTATCCATATAATTTGACCATAAAGTGTTGTAGATTCTAGATTTGATCAAACATAGATAAACATCACAATATCAATTCTGAAGTACATGCATTTTTTATAAGTAAATTACTAAATAGCACTTAATGGCGACAATAAAAATGATCTAACTACAAATCAACAGCTCCACAATAATAAACGGGCTTCTTATTTTTTTAGTTTGTCATTGACCTCTCGAAACTTTGTGACATTTAAACTTCTTCTTATGTATTTTTCGTCATGCCACATAAAGTAATAACATTTTAGTTTTCTCTTCAGTATTATGTAACAAAAAATTTGATAACTCTCCATGATATAATCCAATTAAATAAAGTGAATTTTTATTCAAAATTTACCCTAAATTGAGCATGTCCATAAAATTGTCTTTTACTATCGTTTATACCGACGGAAATTAGATATCCGTCGGTATATTGTTATCGAATATACCGACGGAAATTAGCTTATCCTTCGGTAATGATGAAGACAATGTACCGACGGTAAGTGTATTTCCGTCGGTAAGTTTACAGACGGAACGCTTTCTCGGTCGCTAAGTTACAGACGGAATTGATTTGGACTGTCGGTAAACGTTAGCGACGGTACCTCTTGATCCGTCGCTAAATTTAGTGACGCTCACTAAATTTCCGTTGGTAAAGTTAGCTACAGCGGTATCGTCGACGTTTTCGCGCTGTCGTTATATTCCGTCGGTAACCTTAATACCGACGGAATATTTGGTTATTCCGACGGTATTTTCCGTCGATAAACTGTAATTTTCTTGTAGTTGATTAATCTTGGTATAAGAATTTCTCATAGGTGTTATTAATCCGCATTTAAGATAATGTAAGTTGTCTTTAATATTCTTATTGACTATATTAATAGACAAATTTGTAGTCTTTATTTCCTTAACTGAAAAAATAAGTGAACACAATAACTAAAAACTAACCTTAAAAGTAGACATAAGAACTACATCAAAATGGACACCAAGATCAAATTTCATCCTTCATTACCAAGAAAAATTTTGCAATCATGCATATAAAACAACTTTATAGTTTGAAATGACAAGCAACCTTATCCAATATAAACGCTTGGAACTTAGAAAAGAAACAAAAAGTAAGCCATCTATAATAGGAATAAGGCCTAGATTCTCCATTCAAAGTTGGAATATCACTCATTTAGGTGCTATAAACTTCCATAATAGATAAATTATTAAGGGAGTAAATGAATTTTTAATATTTAGAGTAGGAATTTATGTGAATCTAATGATTATATTTTGCGAATGTAGCACGAGAAGTTTTGTGTAAACAAATAGTAGATTTTCTATTATTATGTTTACAATGGTGAGCACAATATATGACTAATTCATATGGGTAAACAACAGTCTTTTACTAAATGGTGCAACAAACATGGTGCTCATCAACCATAAAAGTTGAATCAAAATCAATAGACATTCGAAAAGTTAAACCATATCCAATATGGCATACACCAACCATAAAAGTTGAACCAAATTCAATGAACACTCTAAAACTATATCCTAAAACCTGAATGAGATCCTTTTCCATTTAAACTATCATCATTACTAGCAAAGCTAAAACAAAGATACGAGCATAACAATAGGAAGCTAATCATTCTCATAGGTTAACTATATACTTTACAATTATAAACAAGCATTAACCAACATTAAAGATGCAAAAGTGGATCGATCGATAAGAAACTGAAAAACAAATCTCAAGCCAATCAACTTATATAATAGATGAGAAATTGCTTTAAGTACAAAAATTAACAAAATGACAAAAACATTTAAAAATGCCAATTTTAGGGTAATAAATCCCATTTTAAGGTAGACTACTTCTAGACTATCGCATATCAGTAGTGCTATGTCAATTGGAGCGCTTTGATTGCTCATTCTCATAGGCAGCCAATTCGACATTGTCCACTTTCCAACAATATCTGACATTACTTAATTTTACATACTTTTCATCCATGCAATAGATATACGGAGATGAAGACGAAGAGGTTTGGAAAAATTAGGTTATATCTTTTCCTCTATGGCTTCTCTTGCTTAGTTTAACTGAAAAATAAATTCTTATTCTCGCCCCTATCTCCTGCTTAATCATTACGTCCCTCCTATAGCAATTGACAATCTGAGGAGGACGAAGATGAAGAAGAGGCTTGAGAAAATTAGGTTAAACAAATTTGAGAATTTTTTAAGTTGGTTGGATCGAGCTTGAAGGGTTAACAAGGTGAGAGCTAAGTCCGCATGTACAAGGTTTGTATTAAACTTTTAACGAAAGTCAATATTGACAAGTTCTTCTTGAAAAAAATTAAATTGTAAATTTTTTCTTTTGAGAATAAAGTTTAAGGGATTTTAAAAATTTTTTCTAAGAGTAGTCTTTGTCTTTTATTCTAGGATTGACTGTTTCGATTAAGCCGGGGAGATGCTCCATCGCTCGCTGGCTACGGAGATGGTGGCAGGTGCCAAGTTATTTTCTCTTCTTCTTCGGCCCCACATGACTTAAATTTGTGCCACCCAAGTGGCCAAGTGTGCCTTTGACAAGAAAGAGAATAATATTGTATGAACGCATATTTATTTATCGTCATTATTTGGCTGGACATGCCTAGGCGGATTGGTTTTTAGCACCTCCAAGTGGTTGGGATTAAAATGATGTCGATCCATGACGTGACATTTACGTGAAGAATGGACTTTATTACATCCGGAGGGAATGGATACCTTGAGCCAGATTTCACAAGTGTTCGCTTTATGTTCAGGGAATAAATCCTGCTCCGGATACCTTGAACCAGATATCACAGGTATTCGCTTTATGCTCAGGGGATAAATCCTGCTCCTGTTTTCTTTCCTTTTCCTTTAATACGTGGAATAAGAACAAAAGGACATGAAACAGTTGAACTATAGAAACTTCCTGGTGTTTGTAGTTAGTACCTTTGGGCATTTACCTATTCACTTGGAACAATAATAGGACATGAAACAGTTGACAACAGAAGCTTCCTTTTTCCGTACGTAGCTTACCTTTAGGCCTTTTATCTATTTGCCTATATATATAATAAGTGCACGTTTTGTGTTTGTTTTATTCTGGTGCTCCCTGGAAAAAGAAGAAAATCATGTTAGCTCGGTTGGTTAATGGATATCGAGTATAGAGATGGACATTAATATAATCCAATATTTAACAAAGTCGATTTTAAAATTAAAACCTCTTTTTAAGGCTAGATTACTGTCTACTCAGCAGGGAACAAGGTAGAGAAAATAGCATGAATGGAAAATGATTTGCAGGGAAAAAAAAAAAAACTGTAACGTGGGATCATTCGAAAATATGAAAGTGATTCAAGCATTCATCTAGTTATCTGATATTAGTCCTCAAGCCTTTGAATTTGACATTTGGGTTTGCAAAAATCTCAATCTCAGTCTTCTTGTCAGGCATCGGGAGAGATTTTCATCATTCGAAGAGAAGGAATTCTGCCAGTTGCTTAAAACAAATGAGATTGTTAGAGCAGATGCTCAGGTAGGCCCTCAAAACATCAGAACCTGATCCACCACAATTGCCAGAGGGGTCCGAACACATGCCAGCAAAAGAAGCCTACTTTTTGCGCAGAGGTTATCAATTATTGCTCTGGAAAATGCACAGCAGTGCTATATCTCAGGATGAATTTGGAGTTGGAAAGGTTCATGAGGTCCAGGTTCTAGCATAGGTTATTTGGTTCGATGACAAGGCACTTGAGTAGAGATGCTGGGATGCTCATGGTGGTCTTTATTGGTAGGACCCCGGAGTTTGACGATGGTTAAGATTAGAATAAATGTATTAAAATAATCTTTGGAAGTCAAACTTCATTTTTTCCTAATAATGTACATTAATACTATTTCTACATGATATCAGAGTCTCCTTTGTAACAAAAGGAGTAAAAATTCTAGGGCTTTCTTCATTCTTTCTTGTAGCATTTTGTTTTCATAAATCTAATCCAAAAACAAATTTTCATATACCTAATTTTTCCTCTTCTTGAGATGATTACAATGGTGGTGCAAAAGTCATTTCCAAAAGCCTATCCACTCGTTGTCTCACATCAAGAAAAGTTTCTAGACTTTGAAATCCTAATTGCAGGTGTTTGAATAAAGAAGATCTAAAGGATGTCGTTTAACTTCCAAGAAAATGACAATGTTTAGTTTGAAAGGGTTAGAAATTAAGGGATTCACGTTTGCTGCCATGTCATCCAACATCCTAGTCATCACTACACCATCTGCCACATCATTTGTTCATTATTAGCCACGTCATTGCCATCTTAGCAAATATTTACATGTCAATTTCCATGTATCAATACTTGATAATTCCATGTCCATTCTCTTCCTTAGTTCGATTCAGACCTGCCAATTTGGTTAAGTTTAAAAGGAGTTGTTTGATACTTTGGCTGCCAAGTTTAGTATATTTTTATTCGGGTTCTCTACAAATCAGACCAATTCTTAAAATTGTATGACGTTCTAAATCCAATTATAAGGGCAAAATAATCAAGTTTTATATCTAATTAAATAAGTTTTCTCTTATTTTATTTTCTCCATTCACTATGGATGCCTCTAAACTTCCTAATACATTCCTAATCCTATTAATATCATCTTTGATGGTTTCAATTATGATCTTTAGGCTAAAGAAATGTGTAGCTTTCTTAAGTGGAGACTCCTTTAGCGTATTATTATTGGAGAAATACCTAAACCCATTCCAAAGAAAGACAAAGACATTGTTGTATTTATCAAATGACTGATGCTATTTGATTGAATGAACCATCAAATCTTAACATGGTTTTGAAATACATGTGTCAAAGCCATCAAACTTGCCTTTAAATGTTTTGACACAACCCATAAGGTATGGAATTTTCTAAAAAAATTTTATTTTGTATTTAATGATATCCAGTAATTTTAGTCGTATGGTAGACTTCATTACATGTAACAACAACCTGGACAAACAATATAAAGTTATGTGTCTGAATTGCAAAAACTTTAGGATCAATTAGTACTTGGCGATCTTGCCTAGCCTAGTCCTAATGGTGCTGTGATCTACACAAATCTTCAAGATTGTTAACATATATGACATTTACTAATGATTCTCAAGGATGAATTTAAACCCATTTACTGTTCTCTTCTTTATAGAGGAACTCTACTCAATATTGACATTGTCATTAAGAGCTCATTTTAGAGAAAAGTTGTCTCCATATGCTTTGTATAGAAAAGTTTTTGCCATCTACTGATATTATTCTTGCAAATCATACCTCTTCTCAAACTTCTCACAACTCAAATAAGACATTCTGTAAAGGATCTTGCAGCTATTGCATAAAGCCAGAAATCACATCTTTGAATGTAAAAAATAACTCAAACAGAACTTTAGACAAGGTAATTCTTCCAAATCTCCTTAGCCTGCTTCCACTGCTGCTACCATTGTGGGACTAATATAAAGCGCCTTTCTCAAATTCTCTTTAAAGGACCTCCACGCCCTTCTTCAACAACTTTAACCAAATTTTGGTACGGTCTCCTCCTTTGTCTTATATGTCATATCAAGTATCTGAAATTCCTGATGTCTTGATCCAACCTATTGCAACCATATGACCTCTGATTCTTTCATCCTTGAATCTTTAACAATACCATAAATTTCACATGTTTTTCACATTACTGATAATTTTACTATACTGTACACCATATAGGTACTATTCACACATGCAAATTACATTTACGTGAAACCTTTCTTATTCCCAAGATTTCATTAAATCATATTTCTAATGGACAATTATGTGAACTTAGTGTTAACTTATCCTTTTTGAGTCGTGGTTGCATTGTGCAAAATCTATAAATGAACAAGATCCTTGAGAAATGGTGTAAGGTTAGATGATTGTTTGAACTTACTTGACTAAATCTTCCTTCAAAGCTTTTTATTAGTTATGTCACTTTCGATACATAGAACTCTCACTTGAGTCATCTTTCTACCTCTAGATTAGGGTCTTTAATCTCTAGCAATACTTTACCTTACAAGAAAATAGTGAATTAGCGATGAAAAATACCGACAAAATTGACAAATATTCTGTCGGTATTAAACATTACCGACAGAATATACCGACATACAAAAACGTCGGAGATTTGGCTGTAGCTATCCTTACCGACGATAAAGAAATTTTCCGTCGGTAAATTTACCGACGGAAAAATATGACCGTCGGTAATTTCAACCAAAAATCTCCCGACGCCACGCTTTTTCTGTCCGTAAGTTACCGAAGGGTTATAATTTTCCAACACTAAATTTACCGACGGTATGTTCTTAAACCGTATATAAATTTAGCATCGGAATCATTTAATTCCGTCGGTAAATTTACTGACGATATAGTAGTTTCCGTCGGTAAATGATTTGCAGTTATTGATAGAAATTATTTATTTTCTGTTGGTAAATTATTTGCTTTAATTTTTTAAAATATATATTTTCATTATATTTAAATTATAATCGTTAGAAAATTTTAATAATTAAATATTTGTAATATATATTTAATTTGATAGAAATAATTAAATAGAAATTTTGATTAATGATTAAAAATTAAAATATCTTAATTGATAATAAAAATGTTACATTGTAAATAATAATATCTGTAATACAAAGCAAATGACCAATACTATACTATTGATCTGAAGCTGGTGGATCGTCTGGTTGGTGCGATGATCTGCTACCCTTACCCTTCAATTCATCTATCTCCTGTCGTAGCTCAGCGTAGAGATCCAACAACTATTGTTGCGATGCTATCGTCTATTGCATCTGCTCCAACAATTTTTGCACTGTGCTCTCAAGCACCTCCACTTTATTATTGATGGACCGCCTAGCAGATGCTGCTGTACTAGATGTGGAGGATTGTGAATAGCAAGTATTCGTAAATGATCCGAGTTCGAATATCCTCTCACGACGATCCCTACCACCAACTACTTCAAAGTAAGTGTCAGCCTCATCAACATTTTTGGATTGCTGAGACCGCCGCTCAATAGTTTGCTGTATTTGATTCTATCATAAAGCAATATTTATATATTAGTAAGTGATAATTATGAAGCATATTATTAATATTAAATCATAAATTTCACTTACATT
>JAOSBN010000001.1:5937183-5959684 GCA_027563595.1 Erythroxylum suave
GGGGCGATGGGGGATGGGGGCACCCGAGTTAAAGACACCAGATTACCGACGGAATGTACATTCCATCAGTAATCTAGGTTTTCCACCGACGTATTCACTATGTAACTACCAATAATTACCGACGGAATACAATATTTCGTCAATAAAAGAGCGGAAATTTTATACGGTGAGAAACTTAAATACCGACGGAACACTAATTTCGTCGGTAATCTAGCGAAAGTTGCCGACAGTTACCGACAAAAAATGGATTCCGTCGGAGACTCAAGCTTATCATCTTGTCTTCATCCAAACGACGACATTTGGTTACCTATTTACCGACGAAATTGCGTTTCGTTGGTCTTTATGTTTAACATCTATTGCGATGGAATGCAAGTTCCGTCAGTAAATAGGGTTGGCTAACGCTTTTATGGACTGTAAATCGTTCTGTCAGTAAAGGGGCGAAGCTAATCCCGCATTTATTACCAACGAAAGTATGTACTCTATCGGTTATCTTACCGCGGGAAGGTTTCCGTCGGCATGTTTTCGACGCAATAAAAATGCGAGAACAGTTCCCGTAATTTTTTTCGATGCCGTACGTTTTGTCGTCTTGCGTGAAATTCCTTCCTTCAGTGTTACTAACGGATGTATGTTTCCGTTGCTAACTGTACGTATTACCGACGGAATGTACATTCTGTCAGTAATCTAGGTTTTCCACCGTCGTATTCACGACGCAACTGCCGATAATTACCGACGGAATACAATATTCCGTCAATAAAAGAGCGGCAATTTTATACGGTGAGAAACTTAAATACCGACGGAACACTAATTCTGTCGGTAATCTAGCGAAAGTTGTCGACAGTTACCGACGAAAAACGGACTCCGTTAGAGACTCAAGCTTATCGTCTCATTTTCATCCAAACGACGACGTTTGGTTACCTATTTACCGACGAAATTTGCGTTCCGTCGATCTTTATGTTTAACATCTGTTGCGATGGAATGCAAGTTCCGTCGATAAATAGGGTTGGCTAACGCTTTTATCGACGATAAATCGTTCCGTTGATAAAGGGGCGAAGCTAATCCCGCATTTATTACCAACGGAAGTATGTACTCTGTCGGTAGTCTTATCAACGGGAAGGTTTCCGTCGGCATGTTTCCGACGCAATTAAAATGCGAGAACAGTTCCTGCAATTTTTTTCGACGCCGTAGGTTTTGTCGTCGCTATATTTCGTCAAAGATATTGCGCGAAATTCCTTCCTCCAGTGTTACCGATGGATGTATGTTTCCGTAGATAATTGTACGTATTTACCAACGGAATGTAATATTTCGTCAATAAATAGCGTGGAATTGGTTCCGTCGGAAATATTTCGCCGCTAATCAGTGATTTTCTTGTAGTGCTAGATCATGTTAAGACTAAAAATTTTGATTGTATCCCTTGTCAACTATCTAAAAGTCATACTTTACTTTTTTTCTTTTAATGATTCTATCTCGTTAGCACCTTTTGATCTAATTATTTGGCTCCTGCACCTTATGAAAAAACATGAAATATTATGCGATCGCCGTTGATGATTTTTCTCCCTATACATTGATTTATTTAATATGACTTAATCTAAACTATTATCCATTTACTCTCATTTTACTTATATGATTCGCATTCAGTTCTCTTGCAAGATTAAAGTATTTTGGACTGATAATGGCATGGAATATAAATATACAAAATTCATTAATTTCCTTAATCAACAAGGGACCATCATTTATAGATCTTATCTAAACACTACTTAACAAAATGGTTAGGCCAAACGCAAACAAAAACATATTCTTTACATTGCTTGAGCCTTTTTTATATCATCTTCTTATCATGAAACCCTTTGGGGAGAAGCAACCCTTATTGTTGTGTATACTATTAATCACATTCCCTTTCCTATCATAGGTAGTATCTCTCCCTATAACTGCTTATTTAATCATGCTCCTGACTATCATTCTCTTAAAGTTTTTTGGATGTAGTTACTTGTTAATAGAACCTCATAAGCACACCAAACTAAACCCAGAGCATGTTTGTGTTGTTTTCTAGGTTATGGTATAGAGCATAAAAGACATAAATGTTGAAATCCACGATCTTAAAGACCTTGAATCTCTCAACAATTCAGTTTTTGTGAACATAAAATGATTTCAACAATACCAAAATTTCAAGTTATCGAAAACTTATATGATTTTTTATATCCTTCCATATCTTTGATTCCTAATATTTCCTCTACAACCTTGTTTTATAGCTCTAATAACATAAGACAATCAACATTTGATTCAATTGTATCTTCTCTTACTACAAATCCTCCAAATTTTCACCAAATAGCTTTTACTTTTCTATTCATTCACCAAATAGCTTTTCCTCTTCTATTCTTATTATCGTAGTAATTAGTAAGCATTGGGAATTATTCTAGATGGATGTCAAGAATGCCTTTCTTAATGGTGATCTTCATGAAGCAGTATGTATGCAACCTCCATCTGGTTAAGCTCATCCACTTAATAAAGTTTTTGTCTTTGTAAAGCCTTGTATTGTCTTAAATAGGCTTACTAAATTTATTTAGATTATAAACCTTCTTGGCTTTACATCTAACTCTTATGATCATGTTTTATTTATTCGAAAAATAGATCAATAGTGCACTCTTCTCTTTCTATATGTTGATGACATGATAATAACCGACAATAACCCTCAGGGGATTGCTACTCTCAAATCTTGTCTTCATCAATAATCTAACATGAATGATTTAGGTCCCCTGAGCTATTTTTTAGGTCTTGAAGTATCTTGTAATGATTTAGGCTACTACTTATCTCAAGTTGAGTAGGCTACTGATCTTATCTCTTGTGTTGGTCTTACTGACACTAAGATTACTAGCACTTTACTCGATTCTAATGATCATATCTCTACAACTGATAGAACTCCTCTAAGTGATAGTACCCTTTATTAACAACTAGTTTTATATACCTTACTATCACTAGTTTAGATATTGCTCATATTGTTAACATTGTTAGTCAATTCATGTCTGCAACTCATACTTTTATGATGTTTATTATATACTTCGATACCTTCGAGTCACCTTATTTTATGGGCTTTACTTCAGTCATTCATCTTCATTAAACTTACGTGCATACTTTGATGTGGACTGGGCTAGAGACCCAACTAATCGTTAATCTAATGGTGGCTACTATTTCTTTCTTGATACATCTCTTATTTCCTAGCACAGTAATAAGCAAACGATTGTCTCTCATTAAAGTACTAAAGTAGAATATTGAGTCGTAGTGGACACTACCTCTAAACTTTTAAGGTTATGGTGGGTACTTCAAGACATCGATGTCTCCTTTTCTTCAATTGTTTCTCTCTTTTGTGATAATCATAGTGCCATAAAATTTCTCATAATGATGTCTTTCACTAATGAACTAAACCCATGGAGATCCATTATCGTCTTCTGAATCATCATGTGCTTTAAGGAACTATACACCCTATCTCAATCTCATCTTAAAATGTTTTCAAGATCTTCTCTCCAAAATCAAGCTATTATCTTCACTACTAGTTCGAGTTTGAGAGGTGATATCAATGTAATCTTTGTAAGTAAAACATCAACATATATTTAGCCTTCATTTTCTCCTAGAAACATGTACATTAATACTATGTAGTTATTTAGTTTATTTGTTTCTTTAGTTGGAGTCTCCTAAAGTGTATGAATAGATGGATGTACATAACATTGAACACATACGGAAAGACATAAAGAATTTTTTCTTTTTTTCTTTTTTCTTTTTTTCTACAAAATGCAAGACATATAAGTGGTTAGCAAAGGGAGGTAACCAAAAGATATTATAAGAGTTTCATACTACAGCAAATGCCTTTTAAAATAGTTCTTCTTTATGTTTTTAGTAGGCTAAATTGAGTGAAACAATTCCATTAAAGTACTATACCTGTCAGCTTTACTTTATATAACTGAATACAATATATTATGATAAAATTGACATCTATCTTATAATGTTGCCTTTAAAGTTTATAAGTTTTTCTTCAAATCAAAATGTCACTAATTCTTATCATTTATATAATATTGACATATCTCTAAAATTTTGTCATCAAATACTTAATAGGGGTTGATAGCAAGGTTGCATAATGGATATATAACATCGTTTCCTAACTTTGAAAACTCTTTTTACACCTAACATATGAGTAAGAAAATTTTGTTCATTAAAACGTATTATTATCTATACTAAACAAAGTGAGTTTCTACTCATAATACATAAATAAATACACACACTCACACACACACACATATAAACAAGTAATAGGTTTATGTCATGGCATCCAATATATATATATATAAGTAATAGGTTTATGTCATGGCATCCAAACAGATTAGTGGTTAATATATATTTGGTTACTCCTAGTATTTTATTTGAAATAATAGCCCTCATTACTATTATAAAAATATTACTCTAATCTCTCTAGTGGACTAAAATATTATCCAAATTTAGTTGACCTTGATTTTTACCGTTAAATTAGTTAAACTTAAATTAGGTAGATAACAATTTTATCAATCACACCTTATATGTTATTCTAGATCTATTAAGGGACAACTCCTATCAAAGGTATCTCATATGATATTATTAACCTTACCTCTAAATTTCTATGACCATGAATTTGCTCATCCAATTTATACATATTTAGTTAAGTAGGATCTATTATTATAAAATCAATAATTTTCAGATTAAAACAACCTTATGTCTACTTAAGAAGCCTACTAATAAACAACTAATTTATTTTTATAACAATAAAAGGTAACAGTCATGTTCTAACCATGTATTAATTTAAACATGTAAAATTAAATATGTACTTAATAAATTACATGTAAAATGTCATACATATAAACTTGTAATCTAATATGCACAAACAATATATCAAATATATAAAAATGTGTAAATTATGTATATGTATAAAATATCAAGCATTTTGGTTCTAGTAATTGATATAATTTTCATAATATAAAATAATATTTTTAACTCTTTGAAAAAATTAAATTATATTAAATCGTTGATTCTTAAATAAATTAAATTCCTTTACAAACAAAATTTTATTTGATTTGTTTTCAAATTCAATTTGAAAACTATTTTTTAATTATTTCGGATCATTTAATAAATTTTTACTAAAAATAATTTTCAATAATTACTCTTCTTACTTATTATAATTTAGAAAAACTTCCCTTTCAAAATTTAAAACAAGGCATTCTAATCTAATTGAAATAATTCTATCTTAATTAGAATTTTTTAAAATAGAAGTAAATTAATATAAAAATCCCCAAAGAGGGTAAACTGGGTTGGCCCTAAACCACAATGACAATCTATAGTTACATGGAATGCTAATTATGACAATACAAAGGAAACTAGCTAAAAGTTGTTATGTCTATGAGTTTAGCATAACGAGTAATTCATATTTTTGTTGGTAATACCAACATTCTTGTGAGCAATATGTAAAAGGAATTGTTTGGTCAGAGAGTCATTAGATTCCACACCTGCATGAGACTCCTCAACATGAAATCACTGCGTCAGTTCCTAACTTAATTATGATTTGTGATTCCTTTGGTAAAGTTGTCTTCTTTGGTGTCTCCTTCCGTGGTCCTCCACTCTTGTTTTAAATTAGGAGTTACTCACATTTTATGTTGCTTTCAAATCTTTATCTTTAAGATACAAATTCTTGGGTGAGATTGAGATCAAGGAACATTCCATTTGCTAGCCATTTCTAGGTTGAGATTGATCTTAGAGGCACTTAACTTTATGATTTCTCTAATTAACCTAATGGTGTTCCCTTTCCATGTTTGTTTCTCCGTTTTAAGTTGCTCGAAAATTCTAGCATTCCCCTCCTCCAAATTGCATAAATTGTGCAACCAAAATAAATTAAAAAATCTTTTGGTTATCTTTGTTTATTTTGTGTGGTTTAGAAACCTCATGGCATAATCTCATTCCAATTATCTTGCAAAAAGTATTTATTGCAAGGTATTGAATTTTCCTCCAAATTATGTTATTAAAATGACATTTGAAGAATAAATGTTTAATACTTTCTAACTCTACGTCATAAAGTCCACAATTTGGATTAAGATTGCCGATCATTCCCCTTTTTTCAATTTATCCTTAGTTTTAAGTTTGTTTTAATGGTTAACCAATGTACAAAGGATGCCTTAGAAAGTTCCTACTTAAAATATAACAATATGAACTAAAGAACTTTTTGCAAAGGTATTCTAAAGACATTCCGACAAGTATTATTTATGAAACATTTGGACGAGTGTAGGAGCCAAATAATTATGTCCTCTGTATGTGGGTTTGGTATATGATTTGGGAGATTTCCTATTACCAAGCATATGCCTCTTATATTGCAGCATCATTCCCTCTCTTGAATGATTTATATAATCATAACGTTATCTTGAAACATATGGCTCATACTTAATAATGTAGGGACTTGATAGAGGAGTCTAAAAACACATTCTAATTGTCAAATCAAAAGCATATCGAGTAGGACTCATTTTAGTATTCATCACCACATAAGTTGTTCCTTGTTTTAAAAAGTTGCACAATTGACCAAGAGGAGTTAGTTCTTTTTTTTTTCTTTAGTAAAATTAACTCTCTTAAGAAGGGTACGTGGATCGATTTAACCTAAAATGTTTCCCTACATATATATATAATATTTTCCATTAAAACTATTTGTTATTCTGATAAACTTTATGCCTAATCCTCCCTCCTCCTTGGTAAGCATACATCTTCCCATCTAACCTAGGCACCTTGGGAGTTTTAAGCTATTCCAAACCTTAAGAAATTCTTTAGTAGCTTTTCAATTTCCATCATAAGGTTGTTTGGGAGAATGACGTGTAAAGACTAATACATATACATGTTATCTAGAATGGAAAGAATAAGTTGAAGTCTCTTAGAATGATAACAATTTATCGTTTCATTGATTGATTCTCTTATGGATTGTATCAAAGTCTGTTTATGGCTATGTGGATTAATAGAGCATAACACCTCCTTTAGTCTATTTGCAATCTACTTGAAACGATTGATTCTCTTATGGATTGTATCAAAGTCTGTTTATGGTTATGTGGATTAATAGAGCATAACACCTCCTTTAGTCTATTTGCAATCTACTTGGAAATGTAAATTAAGTTGCAACAAGAAATATACTTAAAGTGACCTAAAGAGGAGGGATTTGATATTTTGGTTACCAACGTAATGAAAGTTCTATTCATTTCTTTTAGCGTATTCACATTGGTGAAGAATTCCATTATGCATTTTGTAACTTGCTCCTTTACCAATTCCAAGTCTTGGAAGAAAAAAAACTATTTAAACTACCTAGACAAGGAAGAGATTTAATATTTTAGGTACCAAAGTGATGAAATTCCTATTCAATTCCTTTACCATTTTCTCATTGGTGAAGAATTCCAATATGCACTTTATGACTTACTCCTTTGTTAGGTGCAACGACTTTTGGAAGAAATAAATTACTTGGACCATTTGGAACAGGGGCTTTGTTAGGGTTCAATTTCCAAGTCATTTGAGTTAATTGCTTTGTTCTCTTCAAATCATGTGAGTGAAGAATGATTTATGTCTTACATAGATGAGTGGGAGTTAGTCTTTCCCTTAAGGAACTTTGAAAGGAATCATGCACCCTATGTTAATCTCCTTTTAAGTTATATCTCCATAATGGTCCTCGATTTTTTTTTTAAATAGTGAGTGATGGTTAATGAAAGCTTGAACACGCTACAACATAATGAGCTTTTAGCGATGAAACATTTTGTCGCTAAAAGCTAAAAAAAGCGTCGCTAAATATATTTAGTGACTATTAGAAATCGTGACTGAGATCCTTGCAAAAACCCGGTAGCAAAATACTATACGCAACATTATTACACAATCGTCGCAAAAAATTTTTGGGCACAGGCATGATATATGCGTAGCAAAAATGTAAAGGTGACGATATAGCAATTTTCACAAGTTATTTTTATTTTTGCTTCTATTTTGTGATTAAATGTTTCAAATGATGAAAATGTATTGGTCAGTGAAAATTATTTGCGATGAGATGTAATTAGTAAGGAAACTATTATAGCCCCTTTTTTTTTCAGCTTTCTTCCACCCATTCTTAAGATCTAAGACTGCTTCTTTTAATTTGGATTAAGGCTTCTTCTTAAAATTTGAATTGTTACGTTGGTGTTGCAAATTCTATTTTGATAGAGTTTCTTCGACTTTTCCTTTGCAATATTAAGTTTCCTTCCTGATTTGGATGCTTCAAAATCTTGGCTGTTCTCCTCCATACCCTTTTTATCTGCTTTTATAAAACCTTCAAACTTGATTAGATAATTACTAAAACTAAAAAAAAACATTTTTTTCCAAACTTTTTTAGTTAATTCGTGTATTTCAACAGGGCAATGCTCAAAGGAGAGACAATTGACGAATTTTGCTTTACTCTCTAAAAATCTGCATTGCCAAGCCTAATTCACTAAAGTTATATTCAGAAGTCTTTTTTTCCTTATATATCCACTTTAGTTGTTGTTCTAAGGAAACAATTCTCCTCAAAACTCAAAGTCAAATACCTAAATCACTAGTGCATTTACCAAACTCTTCACTGTTACTCGTCTGATTATGGGAATAAAATATTATTAAAAATTCCCCAACCGTACACCAATTTAGTCGTTGTTCCAGTTTACTTGCCAAAGCTCCACTTCTTCAGTTACTGGTGTATTTAGATTGTGAGGAATAATTCTCCAAGACTATCCATAGTCAACCTTTATCATTCCCTAGCCAAAGAAAACTTCAGTGAAATTTTAAATTTGTTGCATAAACAATGATGCCAATCTTCATAAGATGAAGAAAAAGAAAGGTTTGTAACATATGTTAATATATAAAATCAACTTTTCGTTACATTAATATAATTATAAATAAAAATAAACAACTCAAACACCTCTCTGTCTATAGATTCTATTTGTGGTCCTTTCTGCGTTATTCCTTGGTTCCTTCTTTTTCCATGGAACTAGGTTTCTACTTGGAGCTCTAAACAAAAATAAGCTCAAGACTACTTTTTGAGGCCGACAACTGAAAAAAATGATACGTCAAAATGCTGCCGTATGGCCCAATCAGAAGAGTTTTTGTTTTTTAACAAATGGGAGCACTGCTAGAATTAGGATATTGGGCCATCCACAACAGGGCATTCAAACTTGGAAGTCACCTGTTTCACTTTAAGATCAGAACAGAAGGATTCGTGCTTTCGACGTAAGTTGCATTAACTGCATGCTTTTGTTTGATAGACGTAATTTTCAAGTCAATTACAAAGAGGAATTTAACACGGGCATCTAGGCTGTTTCATATCAGGAATCTCGAATGAGCATATTTTGAGAAGATTTAGTACATCAACAACTTGTTCAAACGAGATATTCTGAGAATCATGCTTAACACCAGGAAGGTATTCCAAATATAAGCTGAAAATGATACAATCCCTCTGAATCTGGAGTTTTGTACATGTAAATAAACCTAGCCAAATGTAATAGGTGCACAAACTAGACTTATATGGGAACTTTGTAATTTTGCTAAACAATTCCAGCCAGGAGTAAACCTAAAAGGAAATTAATATTAGGCAACGGAATCTGGAATATTACTTATAACATCAAAAAAAAAAAAAAGAGTGAACAGAATATGCCCTCCGAATAAGCTAACTTTAACGATGCAAAAATAAAAAGAAAAAGAAAAAGAAAAACACAAAGCTAATTAGAGGACAGATCGACAAAGAGGGCAAGTCCTATGATTGTTATCGAACCACTTGTCTAAACAACCTTTGTGGAAGAAATGCTTGCAGGACAGTTCACTCACCTCCTCTTCAGCTTCAAATCTACACAGACATACACAGCATTCAAGTGTATTGACCCGACTATTGCCACAGATACTACGAATACCACTAGTATTATTATCGCCGCTACTGTGGCACAAGGACTTGAACTGGGTTATAGACACTCTTCTTTCTCTTGCATTATCTTGTGAATTCTCATCTGGGTCTACCTCAAAATCTTGTCTTTCCATTGAATCCGCACCCATCTCTTGTAGAACAGACCTGACCATGTTCTTTATCAGAGCCAGCGACAAAACAGTATTGACGACTAATACAGGTAACACTCCTTCCGCTGCTACTGAGAAGCTGGAGAGCCCCATAATGAATTCCAAAAAGCCCAACAAGGAAATGACAAAAACCTCTTGTCTTGGTGAATTGGTACCAAAGAGCAGGTAATTAAGTAACAGACTGAGAAAATCAGAAGCAAGCAGATGGTTTCCAAGACATCACCACAAAAGCTAAAATAAAATTAGCCTTCACCAGCACTTTCAGGGTCGGGACGTAATGATGATAAATACCCATAGGCCCAAGACTTAACCACTGATGGTTCAAAAAGCTGACCATGATAGTTGTTAATGTGGCGACACGTGCAACGTGGCTGTACGATGCTCATTTTCTCTGATTTCGACATTTTCACTAGGACTAACGATGGAAAATTAAAATGGTGACACGTGTCCTATAAGCTTTGCGGTGGGTGGGCGCACCAGGTTGTACCTGGTGGCAAGCGAAGAGACAGAGAGGCTTGAGTTTGATACGTGGAAGTTTCTTGATTTCTGGCAGCCGCGTGATGGTCTCATGGCCGTACGATTTGATTGAGATCTTTTCATATAAGCGTAACGGACGGAAATAGAAGCCAGCTTGAGTAGGGACCACTTGATGGTTTGTGATTGAATGTTGAAACGACATTGCTCGTTGACAGGTTGGTGACATTTTGCCACTTAAATATCTACATTGGATTGGATGTGGAAAAACAAGACGGCTAAGATTTAACAGAACGATTAGTCTTTTTATTTTATTGGATGGGTTAGGATGATTATGGGCTGGCATGGCAATTAGCGTGCCAAAACCCTGTAATGGAAACACCAGCCCCAGCCCCGGTGAAAGGAACAAGTCCACTTGCAGTAACATAAACATGCTTGGATGGGTGGCAGCGGCCACAAGGTTGTTTCATTTTAGCTTTCTCTCAGCCTCTGTTGTTTCCAGGTCTATCATTTGTCAAACGAACAATCGACCTCATAAAGAATGTGAAAACTACGTTTTATTGGGATTCTTAAGACCAGCTGGCCTCCAAAAATCAGTCAGCTAAATGGAAGGAAAAGTTTTATGATTTTCTTTTTTTTTTGGAAGGATAATGATTCTCAAAGTGAAAATTTTATGACCAGTAACAACGATTAGCTGTTGGAATTACAAGTAAAAAATCACTCTATCAGAATTACATAGGGGCCTAAGATGTGGTAAATGACAAGTATACAAGTGGCCATCTGCTAATGACCTGTGCTGGTGGAAGGATCAATTCCCACTGCTCTATAATAGGATGCTTCAGCATTGGCCAATCGAGTTTGAAACATGGTCCATTCCTTTCGACACCTATCTCTCACCTGTTACAGAGGAGGATAGCTCAGTCGAGTCACGTATTCTTCAGAACATGAAGTGCCAGCTTTATTACGTCCAAGAACACACACGCTTGAACAAGTATAGCAATTTTATAACAGCGCTACTTACCCCTTGCCACGGAGCCTTTCCATTTTGTGATTCACCCTATTAACAAATAATTCCACATCAGAAGTTGCAGAGTTCCTATGCTATTAATGTAGGAAAAACACATGATTTGGACAATTGAAGAAGACCAAAGAGTGTCCTCACCTGGTTCCCAAGTGAAGGAACGGTTTGATGAACAATCCACTGAGAGTCTACGACTCCAATCTTCTCGTGAGCAGGCTGTTCAATGGAAAATAGTTCATCATAAGACCGTCATGATGCGCAATTATAAGAAATGAAGTACAATAAGCCAAAATGGATAAACTAAAGACGAGGAATAGAAGAGATTCTTGCCTCTACACATTTTCTTAGAGAGAAATCAAGACCCCATCCGTGCACCAAGTCATTCTGCAAATTCCAACACAAGGTGATTACACTTACTGTAGCATCACACCAACACACACACACACACACACACACAAAGAGAGAGCTGCACATTTTTCTTTCAAGTCCAAAGATTAGAACAAACTTCTTTACCTGAATCATATGCCATACACAGCGCCATGCATCTCGTGAAAACACTGGAGCCATGATTTCAACAAATCTGTATCGGCAACCCAAAAGAACCCAGAAGTAAGCCTACAGCTCTGAACAAATTGATTCTACATAAAAGGTAAAGAAAACCAATGCATTTAAGAAGAACAAGATCAACATAGGCAAATCTATCCATACGCTGCACAAGGAGGTAAAAGTGGATCTGTGCACCACCCAGGTTTCTCCCGAGTCTCTCTGATAGGAATTACAAAGAAAAGAAATCTTATGTGTTAGCAACACAGATCTAATATTAAGAGTCAAGTTCTGACTTTTCTGTGTGTACATTATACAGTTATTGCATCATTCTTACTTGTGGACTTCACGATCGCCTCTTCTCTTTGTCATCTGCCATGTTAACCCTTTGTTGGGTTCCAATCCTGGCTGAGAAATCTCCAAGCCATGTTTCTTCACAAGTTTTAGGTATCTAAGAGTGCAAAAAAGGGTGAAACAAAATTTTCAGTAATAATGAACCGAAGTAATTGTAGCAAAATTCCCAGACTTAAAACTCACTCTTCTGCATTGAAGTGCTCAACTCCCAAGTCTTCGTCCCATATAAATATGTAATCATATGGTGCGACAATATCAGGATGTAGAAAACGTTTTGCATACCACCTAGGAGAAAAAAATTCATGGAATTGTATCTTCAAACATTGTTCAAATTTTGGTGTTAAGTATACTCAAGACACTAGGACAAGGAAAGTACAAATCTATGAGCTTGGAAATCTTTAATCCCATTTTCTCCAAGAGGCTAGTTATAGTTCATTACCATTTAGTCTGCTTTCGGACACTGATATGGATAGCCCGCTTGGACCATTCAAATTCATCCCATTCAGTCACTCGTCCGTCATAGTGGAAAAGAAGAATTGTAAAGTTCTCTGAAAACTGCAAGACAGACAAATAAGTCATATCGTTACTGCAGGTAACCATATCAAGATATTTAAAAGGAAGAGAAGAAAAGCAAAGGAGTTGTACAGTAGAGGGGCAGTTAGGCAGTGTGGCAATCAGGATACGAGTGTGTGTGAGCGTCTATTTGCATGTGTATATGCACACAAACAGAGAGAGAGAGAGAGAGAGGGGGGAAAAACCTTCTTTACACATGAATCAATATTTGCTCTTTGATCATAACCAACTGTGAAGGCCACTAGATACTTAGGTGTATGAGTAAAGTCCTGCATATCAAACACACTCAATATTCAGTCAATTTATCATGTTCTCATGCATCAACAGAGGATTCGAGAGGAATGTGACAGATCTAGATTTTTTATTTAGTGTGGAAGATTATCTAATAATAGATCACAGTTTACCTAATCTAATCAAATTTTTACTGCAGGGCAACATGATACTCACAGCCATGTGGCTTGTTCCTGTAACAGGACCAAGAGAAAGCAGGGGGAGAGGGTGATGATACTGTGTCAGTTTATGCATTTCTAGACAATGTCTACCATCATAGAAAATGTCAGGTAAACTGAAACTTCAATTGTTAAGTGCGCCCAGGAAAATGCCACACATTTTTGTTTCTCACGATTCTTGTCAGAATGATTTGGCAATATACATAGCAAGGAAGTTCTACATCATCACATAACTATCAAGATATTTCACACCTCGTTATTCTCCGTATATTTAAATTGCTTCTAGATTCCAGCATAGATGAATTCCTTTGTCCCCATTTCTCTTGGCTTAAGAATCAATATACAGTTACATCTACTTCTTTTGTACCCACACCCTTGTTCCAATTACAAATTAGTATATGCTAGTAAAACGTTTTATTCACAGCTAGAGTACTTTTTAAACTTAATTGAAGCACCAGTTGCTTTTTCCCACTTTAAAGGCATAGTAAATCATCTTTTACGCATTACAATAATTTATGAGAAGGTTCAGGCCTAAAGTCATCTTGCATATATATATGAAAGACAGCAGAAGGCACACCTCACTAGGCTTGCCCCACAATCTTCGCAAATAGAAATCAGACTCGGCTGCAACTATTCCAGGTGGGAGCATTTCTGCACCTCGGGGGTTTGAAGGCACCCATATCTGCATACAGTAACAGGAAAATCATTAAATCAAGTAAGAAAGGGGGCATGCACATAGCATATATTTCCAAATAAACTAGCTGCTACTCAAGCTATTCAGTTATTCTCTAACATCAAACCCACATATAAAATTCAAAAGTCCATCTGGATGGAGCTCTGCAATGACCAATTTTTTACCATTTCAGTTAGATGTGCTCTTTTAACACAATATTTACTATAGTAGACTAACAGAAGAAATGGCTCCATAAGAAAGCTCCCATCGGTTTTTGTTTGTCAATCCTTTTTATAACTTAAAATGGCTGACAAAACTGTGTCTTCTTGAGTGCCATCTCAGTTGAAAAGCTAGATAACATAGTATAGTTTGAGTATCATGCCAACTAGATGGGCCAATCAAGCTCTCTAAAGCAGAAAAAGACCTCAGGGTATGTAAAGGCTATGATGATGGAGAGTATCATTCACCTTAGCAGTATCATTCAAATTTGGAGGCCGACTGGTGTCTCTACGATAAGATAAATCATCCAAAACTTTTTGTGCTGATAGCCCTGAACTTTTGTCTTCAATGTCAGCAAGATCAGCGGAAGGGAGAAAATTGGATGCAATATTTAGCTGCAAGAGTAAAAGAAAAAAGTAAAAACTAGTATTGGGCACTAGGAAAACTCATCAATACAGCCAAGGAGATTACTAGAAGAGGAGAAAAACACTCTGATATCATAACAAAGAAGAAAAAGAGGAGATATTCACAAATGGAAGCAGAGGAAAACACTAGATAAGCTCAAGAAAAAATAGACAGAAAAAGTTCAAACATCTGCATACCTTAGTTAGAGATAATGAGGGAAACGATACTCCTATAAAGAAGCCAAAAGCTATTCCCAGAAATGTGGTTATGATAAGTTTCATACTCTCATTAGGTTTTTTTGAAGGTGTACTACAGAATAAACAAGCAGATTTTTCAGATAAGCAGTCCACTCTTTCAAACGAACTAATGATTTTGCAAAAAGAATTTAAAAAGTAAATTTGAACCTGCGTGAAAGGATTCCCATTCTGTTTAGAAACTTCTTGTAAGTGACGATGCAGTAAAACTCTGAACTAACAGGCCCTGAGTTCCCCGTGATAGAAGCGGGACTCAGAGAAGGAACGCAAGACCTGACCCAAAAAGGATAGCAAATTGGAACGTTAGTCACAAGTGTGAATATTTATAAATGAAAAGTACATAGAACTAGTACAGTTATTTTGCAGATTCAAATAATTATGAACTACTGGACTGAGTTAAAGGATGAACTCAAGACTGCAAAGAATGCCAATATTTAGGCTTAACAAATACAGCTGCCAGCAAACTGTAATACTCTCTTAAAGCAAAGATCTTCTATCTAATGCCTAAATTAGCAAGAAGGTAAAATGAACCGAAACACAAGGGTTTCCTTTTCAAAAGTGATTAGCAAGTATTCATCAGCACCTGAAAATATATCTAATCCTACTAGCAACTATCCATTCTAAAGTCAAGTTTGGTAATAACTAAAAGAAATCGTGACATGAATTGGCATTGTAGGAACCCACTCAATTATATGAAGAGGCAAATTTTCTTAACAGAATAGCAAGCATGAACGCCTTCCATACATCGCTGCACAGGTAACTACGAAAAAGAGGACTGAGCGCCAAGTTGATAAAATAAACAGAGTGAAGATCCAGGAAATAAACAGAGTGAAGATCAAGGCAACGTCCAAGAACAACTTGTCAACTCCATCCTCCATTTTCAAGCAACTCAATGCAGCTTTTGACTAACATTAAAATACTAATGTACAACGGACTAGAAATACATATTCCTTGTAGAAAAATTAAGAGAGGGAAAAAACTGAACTAGCTTCGATTCAAAGGGAAGGAACGAAACCCACATGAAAATAAATAAAACCTTAATATTAAGTCAACATACTCAATTAATCCTCTAACACGTAAAGGGCAAAAATTAAGTTACTGATACATGAACTTTGATGACATCAAAGACAATAAACTAGATATCAGTGAACGTAACAAAAAAAAAAAAAGGGAAGAAAAAGAATGGTATGTTGATTGCCAATGCCAAAAGTCGAAGAAATCAAAGATGAATAGCCTGAAAAACAGCTGAAAACCGGCCCAAAAGAGAAAGGCACAAGAATAATATGAACTTTAACAAAAATACGCAACACCCAAATCCTGAATTCACTCAAAACAGGAGGGACAATAACATGCGACCTCAATACTTATTAAACAACACCAAACCCAATACGCAAGATCAGAAGACCAAACCCCGTAAGATCGAAACTGCCTAAACCCAAAATGAGAAAGCGAGATCAGGAGCATATAAAAAGGCATGGTACCTGCAAAAAAGATCACGAGAACAAGCTGCTTGCTCTCAAGAAATGGAGAATCAGAAGTCCCTGGGAGAAGACTAACGCTTGTGATCAACTTTTCGGGTTCTAAATAAAAAATCCCCAGAAAGAATAACGCTTGAAAAAGTTGAGATAATTAACGCGAAACTATAGATTTAGAGTCTGAACGTGAAACCTTTGAGGTTACAAATGAAAGAAGTTGGTGAGAGAAAACAACCAGTGTGGGCGTGGTTTGTGGGTTTGAGTTTGGGTTTTTAGATTTTCAGGGAAAGGTATTTAATAAGATACACCGGAGGATTTAAGAGATTAGGCGAACAAAGTTGTAGTTATTGGTATATATCCACTTTCCGATTATCATTATCTGGTGTATTTTATTTAAATCTGAAGTATATAGGATTTGAGTCGGAGGGAGAAATTTTAAATTTCAGCTAGTTGGACTCGTAGTTAAGTCTATTCAGTGCATACACATTTCCTAATTTTGAGATCAACCAACCCTGGAAACGATGAGCAGTTGCGTCAAGAAATGATCCTCTTAAATTTTTTTTCCAATTAGAACATTTTGCTTTACAGTTTCTCAACGACATAGCTCCAACACGCGTGCAATTAGTCTACAAGAAATATGTAAACTTTCCATCTTATGTTCTATAGACTTTTCTTAATTCATGCACTATTCTTTTCGCATTGACCCGACTCACTTTGTGTAAATTTCCATGATGTCCATTCATTTTGTACCTTAGACTTTTTAAGTTGGAATTAAAATAAGCTTTCAAATTGCTGCATTTTGTAATTGCAAGTATTACCAAATATTTGATGATCCTAACAACCATAATTTAAACCATATCAGCAATTAATCCTAATTAGCAAACATGGATAGCATAATACTAAAGTAGGATCGAGTCAAATAATACAAAGTTGCCTATATCATGCATTTAATTTGTCGCTAACAGGTTTGTACATAGTATGTAGTTTTGATCGAGTCAAAATAAGAGGACAAAGATAAGTATTGTATTAATCGAGTCAAAATCAGGGAAAGTAAGATGACAAGTTAATTAGCTTAGATATCTAGGATAAACAAAGAAAACAACGTTAACGAGTTTGTGACTTATTGGCCTTGGATAGTTGCATCTAAATACAAGTACAAATTTACCCGAAATGACTCGGTACAGGGACAAAGGCACACGGAGTTGGGGGGTTGCCCGCGACGAACGGCGGCGAGGACTTTTGACCTGAGCAAGTCAACGCACATCAACTTGTGGGTTATGCTCTTTCATCTCGCGAGAATGTTAAATGTCATGTCGTGGCCAACCGGGCAACGGGACGGGGTCATATGAGTAATTGAGTTCTCACGTGGCCAGATCACTGGCTGGCTCCTGCAATTTGGGGACGTTGCTTGTCTAGTTTTTAAGTATTCATGTATTCTTTTAATTGCCTTTCCCTTGAATCACATATGCATTATGCCAAGGTAGTAACATTAAAGTCATACATCTACTTTAGGGCAGTTTTGTATTGTTTTGTTAAAAAAGCTGGGTCTTGGCTTTATGAATGTCGAAAAATGGGGTGTTAGGTAGCAGAACCGAAGCCTCCAATTGAATGTTTTCTAACCTGTAAGATAAAACTCTGCAATCAATTTCTGTCATTAAGCACCAACACGTGATGCGTTGGGTGCACCTTCCTTTGGCTCATACGCATGCATGTTTCTTCAAAGGGACGGATCAATTTGGTCTTCTAAGTTTTATTCTGTATACTATCGTATTGATAAATATATACCGTACTACCTTAGTACCTCTACTAGAATGCACCTATATGTGCCTGAAAACTGTCTCTATACATCAAATTTTGACTTATAAAACAAAAATAAAAACACCAACTCTTAAATCTTAACCTCCAGAGAGAACTTGCAGAATTTACACGTTTCTATGTGTACCAACTACCAATCCGGAAAGCAAAATAGTATGGATGTTTTCAGTTATAAGAAAGCCCGTTATTGAACTTTGTCTCAAGCTTTCTTACTTTGGGCTTAAGTTGAAAACAATTTCTTCTATTCCATTTCTATTTCGGCCTATTACTATTTTAAAAACATTTAGGGTATGATTGATTTGCATAGGAAAATGGTAATAGAAATAGGAATGAAAATAGCGAAGAATGAAAATGGATATTATTATTATAATTATGATGGTTGGTTAAGAGGAAAAAATAATTACCATTATCATTGACATGTTGAAAAATAAAAACTTATTATATTTTAATTAATTAATTATATTTTAATTAGTTATATTTTAATTAATTAATTATGTTTTAATTAATTATAATGTGTTTAATTAATTAATAATAATACTCATTCTTCCAGAACAATGATACTCATTTTTCTAGATTAGGAGAGAAATGTGGTATTACCCAAAAATGAGTAATCAAAATAATAACTCTATAATCATAGTTCATTACCAAACTCAATCTTTAATTCCACATCCATTCCCCTTTTTTCATACCCACTAAACAAGCACGCCCTTAGTCCGAGCTTTGTCCATACCTAACATGGTCGTGTTTAATCTTAGTTAATTAATTGCATGACATCCCTTTAACAGATGGAGCAAGGGAGATCAGAGAATTAGGCTTATCAAGTAAGCATCTACACGAATGTACCATAAGAACTCCAATTGGGCATGTTTCTTATGACTCAATCACAAATTTTTATACTTAATATTCAAACATCAATAAATAAATCATTCATGTTCATTAGATCTTGAATATAATAAAAACTATATAAATAAAACAAATAAATCATTTATTTTGAACTAAATTCGATATGATATAAAGAGAGCTTTCAACAATCACAAACTAATTTCTCTCCCTTAAGTCTCTTTCTATAATAGATAGCTTGATGGATAGTAAAATATGTTCGTTCTATATTTTATTTTGTCTACGTACTCTATTAGGGTGGAAAGAGGACTAGTGTATGTATACTTGTTAACATTAAACATTGTATGTCCATCAAGTACTAAATTAACAGTCAAGATTTAACATACTGTTAAATTAAGAAAAAAACCCTAAACCAAATTTAATATAAGCCTACAAAAAATATAGGCCATAACATCAGGCTATATTTCTTACATTCTCCCATTTGGCCGAATATTTCATCATTACATTTAATAGTATAACATAAGGCTAGTAAGAACATAAATCTTATAAATCGTTAACATCATAAGAATCTCAACACAACAAATCACATAATGTGGGTTATGGTCATATACAATATAGTCATATACTCCCTTCTATATACCACTACATTAGGAACTTATTATGTTTAGGTTCATAAGTTGCACATAAACAACGTACAGTTCACGTATTTGTTATGAAAATACATAAAAATTTCTTATTAAAACAATCATGTATACATAAACATAATGAATAAGAAATATAAAATTCAGAAACACATTATTATTGAGCTCAAAAGTGTTAAAACATCATCATCAAACATTATTATCAACCATTAATACAACCAAGACCCATCCTGAGCACATGTTCTTTGAATGTCTTTGATTACAAACCCTTAGTTAAAGGATCTGTAGCCATGAGATTCGTCCTCATATGTTCTATATAAACTCTTTGTTTCTGAATCTCCTCTTTAACAACAAAATACTTTAATTCTGTGTGTTTTGCTCCTCTAGAGTAATTGTCATTTTTAGAGAAGAAAATTGTTGCAGAATTATTATAATAAATTTTCAGTGGCTTGTCGACAACCCCAAGCCCTGAAATAAAGTTTCATGACGATATTGTATAAATTGTAGGCTCATAACAAGCTAAAATTCTACTTCCATAATGGATGAGGCAATAATAGACTGTTTGGTACTTTTTCATGTGATTGCTCCTTCAACTAATAGGAACAAATAGCCAAACGTTGACTTTCTACTATCAACACACCTAGTAAAATTTGAATTTGAATATCCAATCACTTCGAAACGATTAGACCTCTTATAAATGAGTATGTAACCCTTTGTTTCTTGAAGGTATCTCAATACTTTCTTTGCAACCTTTCAATGATCAATACCAAAATTAATTTGATATCTACCCAACATCTTTACTATAAAATTGACTTTAGGTATAGTAAAGGTTTGTAAGTACATAAAATTGCACACAACAGAATCATATGGAATTGCTTCCATTTCCTTAAATCCATATCATTCTTTGGACATTGCATAAGACCAAATTTATCTCCCTTTTAAATAGGGACTACACCTGCTAAACACTTGCTCATGTTAAATTTCTCAAGAATTAGTCTTTTGAGACAATCCTAATGGACCTTCTTATCTTTTACGAAATATTGAAATTTGAATCAAATAGGATGCCTCTCCTGTAACTTTCATTTCAAAACTCTTAGAAAGAAATTCTTCAGTCTTATATAACAAACCAAAATCATGAGCAACAAGCAAAATGTCATCACCATTCAAAACTAGAAATGTAAACTTACTCCCACTAATCTTTAGGTAAATACACTAATCAACAATGATTTTATGAAAACCGAAAGAAGTAATGGTATTATTGAACTTAATATACCATTGCCTGGAAGCTTGTTTAAGTCCATATATTGACTTCTTCAATTTACACACCATACTTTCTTTACCTTCATTGAAAAAACCTTTAGGTTGATCCATATAAACTTCCTCCTCAAGATCCCCATTCAGAAAGATTATTTTCACATCCATCTCATGCAACTCTAAATCAATTTGAGTCACTAATGGTAAAATTATTCTTAATGAATCTTTCTTTGAGATAGTTGAAAAAGTCTCTTTATAATCAATGTCATATTTTGAGTGTAACCTTTGGTAATAAGTCTAGCTTTATATATTTCAACATTGCTATTTAAAGTTACGTTTGGTTTTAAAGACTCCTTTATAACCAACTTGTTTAGAACCTTTTGGCAAGTTTACAAGATCCCATGCATTATTTTGAGCCATTGATTTCAACTCTTCTTTTATAACATCAATCCATTTTTCAGACTTATTACTATCTATGGTTTGTGAAAATGAAACAGAATCATTATCAATACCACAATGAAAATTTGATCTTGCAAATAAACTACAAAATCATTAGAAATAGTTAACCTTCTATCCCTTACAAGTTTATTTAAAGTTAAACCACAAAAACATTAGTTATGATTGTGAGTTTAAGAACATTTGTATGTAATAGAACATCAACTCTTATTGCATTAATAACCACAACTTGATTTTCAGTATTCCCACTAATCTCACCATTCTCTAAAAATTTGGCATTGGTTGTTTCAACAATTCTAGAAGTATGATTCGGACAGTAAAATCTATACCCTTTGGATTTCTCGAGGTAATTAATAAAGTAACCACTAACTATTCGAGAATCTAGGTTTCTTTCATGTGGATTGTAAATTCATGCTTCTACTGGACCTAAACATGCAGATGTCTTAAGCTAGGTTTCCTTCTAGTCCATAACTCAAAAAGAGTTTTAGGAAATGCTTTACTAGGACCTCTGTTTAACAGATACATCCATAAACTTTTAGGTAATGAGGAATTACTCATCATACTTCTAGCCATATCCATTAATGTTCTATTTTGCCTTGTGATGTGCTTGTCATAGTATACTATGCACATATGTCATGACTTTCAAGAAACTTAGCAAACGGATCATGACACTGTTCAGATTCATCATACTTTCCATAATACTCACCACCTCTATTATATTTTATAATTTTCACTTTTCTATCTAATTACTGTTGGATCATGTATGGCCCAAGTATTCACAATACGCTGCGGAAAAGAACATAACACAACACGTTGTATAATAGAAAAATATAGGATGCGCAAAATACCTTTTGACACTGATTGACACGGATTGATGATCGTTATTTTCGGATTCGTAGACACTGCTACACGCGAATGTCCTCTACCGGTATCCACACGAGCATGCACGATCTGGGCTGCGGC
>JAOSBN010000001.1:5967062-5979463 GCA_027563595.1 Erythroxylum suave
TCATTTATACATGAGATAACACAACATTCTAGAATAATACAATAATTGCAATAATGATAATCCCTGATTATAATCTACAATAATGATAATAGATATCATTCCTAATTATACTCTAACAGGTAATGAGAAAAAATAAAATTATTATTTACCTTTGATATGGAATTGAAATTAAAAACACAAAGAAAGAAACAATTCTCAACTAATTTTAATACACAAAAGAAATTAGAAATTGCGTAATTTGACAACAATATTTACATGATAATGACCCTACCCTAAAGTTATGGGTTACCAACAATCAAACATGTGGCTTTTTCGCATAATAACTCAACCTTTGACCCTAAAGGAACTAAAACATTTTCTCTTTCCCTAAGACAATGTATTAGGTTTCTTCTAGTCTAAATAGTGATGGAGCTAAATTATCATCAAAGTGCATATATTATTGTGATTGTGATGGTTATTAAAAATAATTCATAAAAGAAAGAATTTGTAATCATTAAAGATATGTTATAATTCATAATTTGAAAGCATCTTAGGCTTTGAATTATATTTACTGTCTATTAGCCATTGGTAATTTGAAAAGAGTAAAAGTTTAGTTAAAGAAAAATGTTTATTTGGGAATAATAATGACAAAATAGAAAAAAGAATAAAATAAAGAGACACACAACTATTTACGTGGTTTGGCGTAATGCTTACATCAATGTGCGAGAGAAGAAAAAAATTCACTAATTAATTTGAGGAATACAAAATGTGGAGCAAGTTGTTTTTTCACGCTTTCACGTATTACATCTCTTAGTAATGCAATTCTAACAATTTTTTATTGACCAATAAGTCTCTCGTTCTTTTATGCCTGTCATTCTTTTGTGTATTTGCGGAAACTGAAAAGAGCAAAAGAAAGGAGATTACATGTTTTTAAATGGTTCCCAAGCATATATAGAAGAGGGAATGGCATAATATCAAATAAGTCCTGTGTTTATTGGTAAAATTGTGTCTAATTATTACTGAAATTGAGAAAAAGAGAACAGTTAAAGAACAGTTAAAGAATGATTAAGTAATGATAAACAATCAATTCGTCCAAATAGAAACGAGACTATATTATGTTTTCCTTGCTAAGAGGCACAATCTGACCTTCTCTAATCATGAATTTTAGGTTATATTTACATTGCAACTAGAATGTATATCTCATATTTATTTTATATTAAAAACAAATTATTTACAATTTCATGTTTTGTTACCTTCGATTGACAACTTTTTTTGAATAAGTTGTCAACGTGTATTGACAACTTGTTATTCATTACATCCTTCATTCGTTACAATTCACAACCTCTAGTTATACCTCTACATCTTTTTTTTTTTAATTGACAATGGAACTTGACAACAAATCAGTAATGATAAAAAATATGCATTCAATATTTAAATATATATGTGAGCATAAGTCTATTTGTAGATGTTAAAGATTAACAAACCTGCATATCCCTCTGTGCTAGTTGATTCATTGTTGTTTGAGGAAGAACGAGGTTGTGCTTGACTAATTTCATTGGTGGCTGAGGATGACTGTTGATGTTGGCTAAAAACCGATTGATCTAGTTGAAGTTGCACATTTCTCTATTCCACAATTTCAATACCTGCCACCTTTTTTCTTTTATTCTATCAGGTGCCATTATATTGGATATCCATAAAAACAAATATAAATTTTATTAACATTACAATAGATCCAATCATCATTACTAACATCCTTCAATCATTGACATTAATCGAATTAACATAACACAATCATCAATAATCTGCACCAACATAACTCAATCATCAACAATTCACATCAACATAAGTCAACCATTAAAAATTCACATTAATATAGGCAGGAAATTAGGTTCACTTATAGAAGTATACCATACAATGCCAATGCATTTTTTGTATAAAGGAAAATTATGCTTATCATAATGAATCATTACTCGAAGTTATCAACAGTCCACATATGACATTAAATTTTAGACATGAAAACTTCAATACTCATGCATCATCTTTTAGGTCTAAAGGTAAAAAGAATTTCAATACTTTTACATATCAATATTAATGGTAAATTACAATAAATCAAAATTGTTTATATTTGACTGATATAATCTTAAATTATAGTTAATATTGAGATTTTGATAAACCTATAGATAAAAAATAATTTATTCTATTTTTTGATATTTTAATTATTTAATATATCCTTATGATATGATACTCAATTTTTACATATAGTGATGACGGTTTAGGTTAGTTGGTGCACTTGTTGTTAATCCTCCAACATCATTCCTTGATTACATTTAGTTGGATCCACTTGACCTTCATTCCCTGTAAATATATATAATTGCAAAAATATGAATGTTAAGTAATTAGGATATTACACTTTCTTTCTTTCAATTGATTTCGTCTCTCCAAATCTTGGAACCTAAGATCTAGTCTACCTTTTAGCATGTTTTTCAATCCTTTAGTCTATAGCCAAGTTAGAGCACAATAAGAGTAGCATTGAAGCATAAATTTCCCGACTAATATCAACTTCTAAACGAGTAATTTTATTCTTCAAATTCACCCTACACTTCTCTCCATTTTTTAACATCATTTATACTTTATCTATTGTATACAACCTGATAGAAAAACCTATCATCCTTTTTGGAAACAATCCAATATGTGTTTTAAATTCTTTACTAATTTGTCACAAACAATTCAAACAAAAGCAAATCATCTCCAACAAAACTTTGATCAAACATGTTATAGGCTATCCTCAAAGAAGCTTCCTAATCCATCTAAGCCTTAATGATCCCATTCTGGACCAAACAATAATACACATTCACCATCTTTCAAACAACAATAATCTTCCAAATAATAATACACAAATTTGATACCTCCTTACAAAACAAAACCCAAACACAAAAACTCAAACAATGAAAGCAAAACATAAAACTAAACATAAGTTGGACAACTTACCTAGATGGACAGACAATCAAAAACAATGGACAGGGAACGACGAAGTTGGACGAGGAAGATCGGCTTCGTTTTCTTGTTTAAAATAACATGAAAACAAAATCGTTTGTTATGTCATTTTGTGTTATATTAAAAAATATAGCTAACAGTTGGCGATGATTTTAGAAAATGTCGCCAAATGTAGACCATTGGTAAAGTTTTTATTGCAATGTTGCTAAATTAAGGATTTGGAGATGATTTTATAAACTGTCGCCAAATCTTATATATATATATATATAAAATATTTTTCATATAAAATAGTATAGAATTTATATATAATAAATAGAGTTTTGTGACACCACATAAAATTTTCAAATTAAATATTTTAAAAGAAATAAATAAAAGTATAAATCTATGTAATATTAATTAATTTTGTGTTTTTAGTTTTATAATTTTTTAAAATGATAAATAAATTTATTTTTAGATTTACAATCATTGTCAATAATATTAAATTTAATTTTTAAGAATATGATATTAGTATTTAATATTGATTTTTAATGTTTACCATATTGCAATTATTTTGTATTATATTGCAACAATATAATTATATATGATAATTAATATAATGATATATGAATGTATAGATAATAATTGTAATTAGTATAACGATTAAATAGATAATAGATATATTTTCTCATATCTTAGTTATTATATTATTTTATTTAATCATAATTCTCTATCTATTATATATATATTTTCTATACTATTGTATAGAATTTATGTATTATATATAATTTCTACAATATATAGAGTATAATATATAAGAATACAGTTTGATGACGAATTATAAAAATCATTGCAAAAATTTCACCTTTTTGCAACGATTTTTGTATTCGTCATGAAAGGTGAAACCAAAATTATGTCTTTTTATGAAATTGAAACCCAGATTACCCAAAGATAAGACACAAATTGTTTGGATAGAGCATGCAAACCCAAAACAAGGCCCATTTCTACAAGCAATAGACATTCTACTTACAAAGTAACAAAAATGACAATGCAAACCATAGCTACTAACAGAGCAAAAAAATGACAACGTTGTTGCAAGTAGTAGACAAGGTAATCTATTTATGATGACCTTTTATAAATAAGGTAAATAAATCCTCTCCAATCGAAAGAGTCTCCAAATGCTTCCCAATTGGGGATGAACCATCGAAGGAGACCTTCTTCTCTGAGCTGGTCGAGTTGCTAGTTATGGGTTCCTCTATCTTGCTTCTTACCTTTTCTTCTTCTTTTTACCTTTGGTTATTGTTTTGGAATAGCGAGTCATTAGCTTTCTCTTGGAGGAGTCAAGGATCACTCTCATCCTAGGTGAAAGCTAACATTAAGGTATGAAATTACTTGATTCTTTTATACAAACTCATTGTCTTATTGCTTAATCTAGATTTCCAGTTAGTAGCTAGAGATCATAAGGTCTTGTTTTAGAGAGATGGCTTCGATCCATAGCCTTCATTCAACTCTTCAAGTGAGTCTTCCCTCTTTGCAAAATTGTGCTTAACTACTTTAAAGTTGATTTGTTCATCTGCTTGGATTTTTGCATGCATTTTTTTATGTGATTTCTATCTTATTGATAACCTAGAATTGACATTCTTGTTTTTGTACTCCATTTAGTTTTGAATTCCATGACAGTAGCTCTCTCCATATTTGATGAGGGGCTTGGGGGATCTAACTCTTTTTATCAGAATAGTGGTTTTAGAGGAAAGCAGACTTAATTCTGCATCCCCTAAGCATAGTACATATATAGTTATCATTCTCAACGTTATCATATAAAGTTGTCTAAATTAATATATCATAAAATTAAAATTGATAGAATATTGTAACATTCAAATAAGAAGTCTTCTATTCATAAAGATGTCAGATCACTTATTAATATGTGGCATGTGCTTTGGGTTTTATTTATCTTTAAGGATGAGTGGCAAACAAAAAATGTGCTTATGTAGGGGATTTCTGGTTGCTTAAAAAATTAAGTTCCGGTGATCTTTGCTTCTTTTATGAATATTTTGTTAATTACATATATCTTTATATAATTTTTCATTTCCTTTTTAAATTATACTATGTTTCTACATTGATTATATCTATGACGATTTTTTTGTTAACTTTTCAAAATAAAAATGTTATCATAAATTCATCGTGAAATGTTTATGTGACAGATTGTTTCCAATGGTGAAAATGAGTTTCGATAGGAGGTATCTGGCAGAAATCTCCCTCTTGAAGAACAAGTTGATCTTCTTACCTTCAAATTCTAATCACCGCTTGCCTTCAATGGTTGATCTTCTTCTTCAAGGTTTATAGTACATGGAAATAGTGGTCATTGCGATGTCCAGATGATTCATACAAGATTCGGGAAATAAGTTGTTTTGGAACAATCATCAATTGCAAAAACTATGTTTAATCATTGTGATGATGATGGAGTCATTCAATTAGGTATGCATGTATTTGAATTTGGGATCCTTATACTGTTTGATTTAGCCTTTTAAGTTTCTAGGATTTAATTTTTCATAGGTTTGTGAAAAAAATTAACATGATTGTTTTAAACTATTTGTTCCTTAGGTAAAACTCATGATATGTGCAATTCATCTCATTCAGTGATCCATACTGCATTTGAAAAATTGTTCAATGTATCTTCTGCTAATTTAGTTAAAGCCAAGAAGTTTTTAGAAAAGGATGTCAATAAACTAACTTTTGAGAAAGATCTTTGTCTGTTTCAATTGATGCCTTTGAACGTGCAAGGAGCCCTCTTAGGAACTAGACATAGGGAGCTTTTTTATCTTATCTATCGAGTCTCAAGTTACATGAAATTTAGAAAAATAATTATTTCCTTTTCTTTTCGATGAAATAGGCGTGAAAGTTTATTTTTTGTGCTTAGAATCGTTAAAGTTCTAATTAAGATCTTGTATTACTTACCATCAATCATTATATTATATTACTTACTATATATCATTATTTTTTTCCTGTAAGAATCATATATCATTATATTACAAACTTCATATTAAAACTATTTAAAAATTTTGTGATATCATATAAAAATTTTAAATCATATAATTTTAAAAATAAAAATAAAAAGTATAAAATTATGTAATATTAATTAATTATGAGTTTATAGTTTCATAAATTATTTAAATGATTTGACGTTTTTGTTAAGTAAATTTATTTTTACAAGTCTCATTGTCAATAATATTAATTTCGATTTTTCTTAATATGATTTGTAGTCACAAACTTATCAAGTGAAACTTAGTGAATTCATAGTTATAAATAAGAGAGTTAATTTATTATTATACATTCAAAACCATCACCAAAAGATAAGTCTCTTGTGAAAATTTCAAAAAATAGTTGCCAAAGGCATTCCATTTGGCGACGATTCTTTTGAATTGTTGCCAAAAGCTTGAGTTATGGCAACAATTCCAGAATCGTCGTTATTAAAAGGTGATCTTTTGGTAAACTATGTTTTGCAAATTAATTATCAAACACACATCAAAAATTTATTTTTTTCACATTACATTAAAAATTAAGCACTATTTTTTAGTCTAGATTTAAAGTTTTGATGGGTGTTTGATAATTAATTTGCAAAATATAGTTTTGAAAGGATACTTGATGAAAAGAAAAAATTATCTCCATAATGATTCTGCATAATCATAGCCTTTTTAGAAAAGTGCGTTTCCAAAAAAATATTTCTCATACACGTTTAGTATATATTCTTGTAATTTTTATTTTTAAATTAATAAGAAGTCTAAAAGATATTATTACATAAATTATACCATACAAACTTAAGTTAGCAAGTTCATCACTCATTTTTTTTGATATTTAAATACTTAAAATATTATATATCTCTAAAACATTAGTTAAGAATTAAAAGATTAAATATTTTAATCAAGACATCAATTTAAATACTCTATTGTAATTACATTCATTTGTACTTTATAATTTGTATAATTTAGGATTCGCTTACAATAAAAGTAAGAAAGCGGCAATTTCTTGTCTCCATATTGTTGTCATTATTATTTTCTTTTTATTCCTTTCCTTATCTTCATCTTACATCACTTGTATTTTCTCTTATCTAGTTGTCTTGGCTTTTCTTCATAATGTATGTCGTCCATCTTTTCTTATCAAGAAGAAATATCACTAGGACAGCTTCGTAAGAGTGAAGAATCCTTAATAGGACAACAATACAACAATATACAAGCAAAGCGACAATGTAAATTGCCAAAGCAAGAGATTAAATTAATGAGTGGCGTGGACAAGAATGGTTCCTTCCTAAAAAAGAAAACCATCTTTAATTCCTAGCACATTTTGACAAAAAGCATTCCTATACGTAGTACATCCTAATGGCCTAATATATCGTTCATGTTTTTCTATTTAAACTAATCGAAGAATTGGGATTTTGTTAGGTTTTCATAACTCAGTTCCATAATTTCTCAAGGGTCTTTACTGCAAATCAAAAGAGATTGGGTAAAGAAAGTTTTACTTTTAAATCTTCGCCTTTGAAAATCTAAAAAGTTAGAGCCAAGCCATTAGTCCAAATTATTTCTTATACTTATCATTTTCAAGACCAAATTACTAAAATATTAAATTAAACTATGTCACATTAAAAGTTGGTGTCTTTAATTAATAAAAGTATTTATATTTATTGCATTTGATAAATTTTAATTGATTTCAAAATAAATTTAAAGTTTAAATGGCATAGAAGATCCAATAAAATAAATGTTATGTGAAAGAAGTTATCTAATGATAATTATACGACTAAAAGGCAAATTTTGAAACACGTAATCTTTGAAATATGTTATGATAATTACATTGAAGAAAACATTACCTTAATGTCTTCAACCAAAGGGTGAGAATAAAGAAACCAAAATTATAATGATGTAAGTAAAACACTAATGATAAATTATTTACACATACAAATTTATTATATAATGATTGAAAAAAAGAGATTATGTAGCAATTAGTCTCTTTATATTTATTATATTTAATTTAAATTGACATAATCTTGATAAGAATGTAAAATTTTAAGTTGAATATTTTAATTTAAAAATAATTTGATTTTTTAATTTTGAAAAAAAAAAGAATCAGCCAAGGAATTACATGCCATTTAGGATATTCGTAACGTCAGCTCCAGGAACACAGTTCAGACTAAAGATAGATGCTTTTGGGTGCCCAGCCAACTTGCAATTATTTCAGTCCATCTAGTCATGCTCTAATCCAATAGTTGATAGAGCATAAGCCTAAAGATTGCAATAAACAGCACATCATTTGTTGTGTTTAAGTTTGGAAGTTAACCAATGTAAGATGTTTGTCTGACAATGACATAAGTGTCTTGATTGTAGTTTTCTCAGTTCGAAAACACTCTTTACCTCACATGGACCGTTTCCTTGCAGAAAATAACGCATTATTGCATAATAATGGGATTCTGAGATCTGTTGTGTGGCACTGAAAACCGCCGCAGTCATATATCAATATAACCGACAACTCAGTTGCCATTGAGCCGTATAATGTCCAGGAAACAGAAGTACTGCCTCACACGTTAAGAGGAAAGATCAAGGCAATGCCCCATTAAGCATGAGACAGAAGGTGTCATGCTTGAGTCATACTTTGTGCAAAATTCAGGAAAAGAAAGAACAAGCACGCAATGTAACAAGAAGACAACTGAATCAGTGGATGGGTGGCTGCCTATGGCAAGCCATGTGCAATGGAATTGGAGGGTCTGAAAATGAACCATCCACAATGTGGTCAAAAATCCATTTGTTAGCAGCTTGAGTGTAGTGGATACCATCCCAGTTGATCCAAACTGAGGGATCATGGCATGGTTTAACAGCCACATCTTTTCCCCTCTCCTTAATCTTTCCTCCACATCCAACGTTTTTGTTGTAGTTATACTTTCCTCCATGGCCACAGCATGCTCTTGTGGATTCCTGGAACCCTGCAATTCCAATCTCAAACTCATCAACAACACTTTATCAAACATCAAACTCGTATCATTATGTTTGTTATAGGAATGCTTGCAATTGTCTAGGTTGTTGTTACCATTCTTTCTTGTGTGACTAAAAAGGCTGTACTTGAGAGAGTATATGTCAACATAAGTTATAGCAGCTTCTGGCAATTCCTTCCTCAATTGGACAACGATCTTCTTTAATTCACGGTTAAAGTACTTAGCCACACCATTAAACGGAGATCCACATCCTGCTCTATCCACTCCAGAAGCTAAAATTGGTATCCTCTCCAAGACATAGGCTAGGCAGCCAAATGGCCCTGTGTTGTGAATCCAAAAATTTCTTCCTCCTTGCCCATATATGTCCTGTCATTAACACAACCAATCTTAATGTGAGACACATTATTTTAACATGTGGAAGAAAAATCTAAGCATTGATACTAATCGACAATAATAAGATATGGTATCACTAACCCTAACAATGTTTTTGAACTGACAGAGTACATCTGGGACGGATTCTTTAACTTCAGTGGTAGACAAGTTTGAGAAATAACCAGATGTAAGATCGTTCTGACCGATATCAAATGTGTATAAAGCCTCAGAGAAAACTTGAGTTTCAGGTAGCAGTTCTTTGTAAACTCCACCTGCACCAATTCATCCAAACGAAACTTCTTTTAGGGTCTCAAAATTTCCGTGGGCTAATCTCTGGGTAGTATTATTACCTCTGTTGCGAACAACCTGAGACCTATTAACAAATTCATAAAATTCGTTCCATTGGACATCCAAGGAAATAGGACTAAACCCGCTTTGACGGAGGGTAGCATTTTGGGGTCTAATGGTTGATCCTGCAGTTGCGAAGTTGGCACCATGACTGAAGTTGCTTCCCACAGAATCAAGGTATGCGCTCAAGAATGGCAATCTAAGGTGCTCCGCTGAGTATTCATGGAAAATTAACATCAGAGTTGATCCAATATCTAGCATCATTAAGGGAGATATGATTGCCTTTGCATGGTTGGATGATCAGAACTTAGCAGCATTTAGGACTACTTCCAACGTATTTAAGGTGCTCAGATTTTGCATACAAGATCAGTTCCAGGCGAGTTGAGGTAAAGTTGACATAATCTATGATATGGAAGACATTTTATATTTCCAGTGCAACTCAGAAAGGGGGGAATTAAGCCCTCTACTTTTGACCATGTGAAAGACTTGAGAATTAATGGGCTAGCAGTGTATGGTTCTGAATAAAAGATTACAATACCCTTAGTTTAATTAGATGATTCTGCATAAGGATTTCATGGAAATTATTCAACACATTAAGAACAAGCCTTAATTAGTATATCGGACATAATGAATCATATTGAATTAGTTATGCAGAAGAAGCATGAGCCGATGATTTTTCTTTTGACGAAAGAGGTTAAAAATTGCCGACTGTGCATCCCCGCAGTGTCTGTCAATATCAGTTACAAAAAGTTTCGGTGGTGGACCCTTTTGTTCATTGAAACATTTTGGAAAAAGGATGCAAGAATCCGTGAAAGGTTGCTCCCATTGAAACAAGTTTATTCGACCAAGGCGTCAGTAGCTATTGTCAAGATAATGTAATCTGTCAGTCCTACCAAATAAGAAGACAACCAAAATTTTGGTTTCTTTTTTCATATGATCAACAGAGTGATTGGGCAAGTGCAAGCAGTGTATTCTTCTCCTTCATCATCTCACCCCATCACTCAGACACTCACTTTCTTCTTCTCTGATCGTCTGTAATTCTTTTTCTTTTTCATGTCTCAATTACCGATTGAGGACAAAGGACACTTAGAAATGCCATGGAAAGCATACAACATTCAATCGAAGCTTTCCTAGTAGTAATATAAGGTAAATGATTTTGGACACTATAGTCTACTCTGATGTCCGATATCACTTTTATAGTATTGATCTTACAGAATCAATGTATACGCAAAAAATGTGAGATGAACGTAACTACACTCACTATCAAAACCATCCATGCTTCATAGAAGGTATGGACGTATGGTCTGTGACACATTTTTAACACCAAAACAAAGGCTAGATCGTGCAGACTTGGATTCCATTCAACCATGAGACAAAGAGCAAAAACTATGACAACGACACATCTTTGAATGTGTTAGTATGTACCTATGAAGTCAACAATGAGGCGGCCGTCACAGTATCGTCCGGCGGGTCCGTGGAAGTAAGATTCTCCATGAGGTGGAGGGGCTTGGCCAAATGCAGCAGATAAGCCACCAGTGTCGGAGTTTGAGTCTCCAAAGTTAAAGATTGCTGGGAATTGGCAATGAGAAATGGCCAACACGGTGCAGTGTGGTGCCAAACTCACCAAGAAGAAAATGATAGAGGCCGAAAAAGTTGAGGAGTGTGACCCCATGATTGAAGGAGATAAGGCTAAAAACTGCTCTTCTAAGCTGTTAGTCAAGTGTAAAACAAGCGAGAAGAAAGTAATGAACGTGCTAAATACATATATGTACATATGTATAAATATATAGGTGTATGACGTGTGTGGTCTTCGATCAGGCTAAACATAAACAAATGATATGAGCCGTGAAGCACGTGTTTCTACTAGTTTTCCTCCAAAGTAGTTAATATGTGTTTTTCATTTTATATTTTCAAAAGATAAGCAATTATGATAATCCAAATCCAATTCTAATCCACAACTTGTTATTTTAGGCACACATGACCCAACAATTAGTTTAGAAAATTTCGTAGAGTATTTAGAAATGAGTTACCCTAATTTTTATGGATCCTTTTCTCCATTATTATAGGTTGTTATTGTTATGTAGTAATACTCTTGCTAGTCTCATCACTCTAATATTGTTTATCGTTGGTCGACAGTTTCATACAGTAATTATTTTACTAGGCTTGACCCTAATGGATTAGAGATTACAGCAACAAGAAGACTTTTTACAGAAAAGGTTAAGGTATTCCCTTTTGTATTTGGTATAAAACCCAGGCATACCTTGTCAAAAAAAAGGATTCTTTTGAATTAAACCAAAGCCTTAATATTGATTTTTATAGTGTTTAATTTGAGAATATTTGATGAATGGTAATATGATCCGGCAACGATTTATATTATGGAATGAGCTTTATCGAGTGGACTAACTTATTATCTAGTCATATTTTATTTTGTTAGAAATCATATTGCCATTTAGTACATAATCATGTTTATCCATAAAATATATATACATATAGAAATAGAAAATTAAACTTAAACTTAAAAAAGAAATCGTCATAGAGGAAGTTTTGTGCAATAAATAGAAATAGATAAAAAGTTAATTAACAATTATCCAATATTGCCACTAGGCAATACTATGATGAAGTAGGAATCAGAAAAATATAATGAACAATATGTTGGACCCTGTATTTTTTTAGGATTTTATATTTTATTTTATTTTATTTTATTAAATTATCTAGCATGAAAATAAATTAGAATTTATGAATTAGGAATTTTTGGAGT
>JAOSBN010000001.1:5979563-5990738 GCA_027563595.1 Erythroxylum suave
AGTTTTTCCTAATTAGGAAGACTCCCATAACTATGTACCCTAGCTCTATATAAGACTAGCAGCAGCTGTACATCTATGATCTGAAGTAAAAAAAAAACAGAAAAGTTTTTACACTAGGTCAAGTAGGATACGCAATGCTCCAGAGAGATATGGATTTCTTTTAAGTGAACAAAATGACGTATTGCTCGTAGAGGATGATGAGCATACAACCTATGAAGAGACTCTGAAGAGTTCATAATCTGAAAAGTAACTTCAAGCCATGAATTTCGAAATGGATTCCATGTATGAAAACTAGGTATGGACTTTAGTTGATCCAACTAAAGGGTTAAAACCCATAGGGTGCAAATGGATTTTCAAGAAAAAAAATCGACTTGGAAGGTAATGTAATTAACTATAAAGCAAGGCTAGTCACTAAAGGTTATCGTCAAAGACAAGGAGTTGACTATGACGAGACATTTAGCCCTGTAGCTATGCTTAAATCCATTAGAATACCCCTAACCATTGCTACTCATTATGATTATAAAATATGGAAAATGGATGTGAAGATGACTTTCCTAAATGGAAACCTTATTGAGGATGTATATATGATACAACCTGAGGGCTACATATCCAGAGATGGCAAAAAGGTATGGAAACTTCAGAAATCCATTTATGGATTAAAGCAAGCATCTAGGTGTTGGAACATCCGATTTAATAAGACAATCAAAAAGTTTGATTTCTCACAAAATCTTGATGAACCTTGTGTGTATAAAAAGGTTAGTTGGAGTGCTATCATATTCCTTGTATTATATATGGATGACATATTACTAATAGAGAATGATGTCTCATGTTTACAGTTAATCAAAGTTTGGTTGTCCCGGAATGTTTCCATGAAAGACTTTGGAGAAGCAACTTATATATTGAGAATAAAGATCTATAGAGATAGATTAAGGAAGTTGCTAGGTCTTTCACAGTCAACATACATAGACAAAGTGCTAAATAGGTTTTACATGGAGCAGTCGAAGAGAGGGTTTCTTCCCATGACTTATGGGATAAAACTCTCAAAATCTATGTGTCCTAAAGCACAAGATGAGAGGACTAGCATGAGTCTGATCCCATATGCATTGGCAGTAGGATCGATCATATATGCTAAGGACTAAGGATGTATTCTTGATACATGGAAATGGAGATCTCGTAGCGAACAGGAATACAGATGCTAATTTTCATTCTAATCAGGATGACTCTAAATCCTAGTCAAGTTATGTTTTCACACTAAACGGTGGAGTAGTCAGTTGGAAGAGTTCTAAGTAAGAGACAACTACTGATTTGACAACTGAGTCAGAGTACATTGTAGCTACGGAAGCGGCAAAGGAAGCTGCTTGGATCAAGAAGTTTGTCATGGAACTTGGAGTGGTTCCTACCATAGTAGACCTAATATTGTTGTATTGTGACAACAATGGAGCCATTGCTCAAGCCAAGGAACTAAGGTTTCATCAGAGGTCCAAGCACGTACTCAGGAGATATCACCTAATCAGGGAAATCATTGATAGAGTTGATATGAAGATTGAGAGAGTCCTCATATATCAGAACATTTCTGATCCTTTGACTAAGCCACTTCCTTAAGTGAAATTTGATTCTTGTGTACTCACCTATGGTATTAGATACAAAGGCGATTGACTTTAGTGCAAGTGGGAGATTGTTAGAGTATTGTTCTAAAGGCAATCACCTTTAACACTTTGTACAAACTTTATTTTAATTAATAAAGTGAAAGCCATTTTTTCATTAATTTGATATTGTTTTTATATGCTAATTGATGTTGATCTTAAATCGAATTAATGAAGTCCATGATACAAAACATAGCATGAAGGAAATCTTGATGAGATCATAATAATGAGATTCCATCATGTGCAATTATGTTAGTATCTAAATAATCCCCAGTCATAGGATTAATAAGACAGGACATTATTAATCCAGATGGTTTAGCATATATTATACTTCTTGATTTGATCAAGAAGTGGATCTCATAAACTAGAAGCATAAGATGTTTAAAGTTAACATATGGATGCTTACTAAGGTTAGTAAGTACATCGGATGACCGCTATGAGATTATCATATAGATGATCTATCGAATGTCAATGATTAATCTCATCATAACAATGGTGCAAATATCTTATGACTTGAGGTACTCAAGGATATCTTGGATATTGATCCTATACTTTGACATCATTCCTTGTTACCTTAAGACGAGGTCGCTTTTGGGGTGTTGATTGGATACAACTATTAATATTCAAAGGTAATTGGGTAGCCAATAAAGGATTTACCACTCCTGATAGAAGGAGATGATACCCATAGCCTCTTGTCGGGGTCATTACTTGGGAGTCTCTGGCCAGAGTAGTTATGTGTCATGAAGAGAGTCTTCAATGACACATAGAGTAATGAGATCATAGGACAAGAACTAATATCACTTGGACTAGATGTGACATAGTCAGTCTAGTGGTAGTTGACATATAGCCCATACTTCGAACCAAGTAGGGTATATATATCTTGAGCATCTTTGCGTGTTTTTGGAGATTAAGGAAGGGTTTCATGTTTGCAACAACCCAAAAAAGGAGAAGAAACAAGAAAGGAGGAGATACAAAAGGTAAAAGTTTTGTTATTTCATGTTCTTTTATACATATCTATGCATGCATGTTATTATCTTGGAAATTTGGGTTATCATGGTGTCAGAATCTTGATTCCGATACTTCCACTGCATCCGCATGCATTTGATGCATGCAACCATGGAATCCTAACAAAAATACTAATATGATGTAACTTACTGCATCATTCATATTAATAGAGAATTTAACGTTGGATTACTATTACTATTATTATTATTATTATTATTATTATTATTATTATTTTTATTTTTTTTTATTTTTTTTTATTTTTATTTTTATTATTATTATTATTAAAGTTATAAACTTAATTTTTATAATTTTTATTAAATATTTAAAATCTAAATTCCTATAAGAATATTCAACGAAATATAATATTCATGCCTTTATAATTTTTTTATAAAAATCACGCCCTCATAAGTCATTTCACACGTTAACAACTAATACTAAACAACTAATTTTACCAAATATCTTTAATAAACAACTGATGTTTTCTGTTAGTCAAATCAGCTATCAGCTCACCGCTGATATAATCAGCTAACAGCTAATGCAATCCGTTATTTGCCAAACATGATCTTCATCGTATGTTATAGACTAAATGAAGAGTGAACATCATTCATCCCTATGAGCCTTGAGAAAATTTGAGACTTCAGAAGACTACTCATAAATCAAAAGCTTCTATCTAAAAAACAATAATCTATTAACCCAATCCTTTTTTAGAAATTAAAAGAGAATTAATTAAAATTCTTAAGGACATTGTAAAGCCTACTTAAAAACATACAACTTAACAACAAAGGCTTTAATTTTCTTATAAGTTTTTATTTATGAATAGTACAACAAAATCATAATCATCCCCTCATAAAGGTTATGTAAAGGGCTAGTTCCTTAACAATAAATTCGTGAAATAGATCAATAATTGTCAATATGCTAATTTTTGTTGAGCTTGCCGTCTAATCTCTTGAATGATAAGTATGATTTCTCAAGCACTGTTTATCGCGAGGAAATGAGAAAATTCTAAATAAATTAAGGGAGGTTCTATATAGTTGTCATGTATTCTTTGTTACTTGTGTTGGGATTGAAGTGTGAGTGAGAATCCTACATTGGAAAGAGATAAAACTAATGAGGGGTATATAAGTAGAAATGACCTATAATCCTAATGCCTTAAAGTTTTTAGTTGAAGTGTGGTGTCAAGGCCTACGAATATACTCTCTTACTAGGTCCATAATGTAGATCTCCTATGAAATTGGGCTCTCCAATCCCAATAAGTTGTTTAAATTCTATTAGATGTAATGATTTATCTAATTCAAATGAACGTGCTTAAACATAAAGTTTAAATTTTCTTCAGCTTTTTGAAAGAGTTTTACATAAAGTTTAAATTTCCTTCAGCTTTTTGAAAGAGTTTTGCATTTCCTTCCTTTTAAAGGATATATATACATAATAGCTAAAGGCTAGTTTAAAGATTTTCTACTAACTCCTTTGGAGAAATCCACTATCTGAATCCAGTTAAACTTTTGACAATAGCAATTGTAAAGGCTCATAATTTGTTTCTATAGGGAAAGTGAGTAGTTTCATTTAAAGAACTTATACTACAAAGCTTTATAATTTTGATTCTATAGTTTGTAGCTTAATGGGAGGGGGTTCACTTTGATTATATCCATAGTTATGAGTCTATTTTTGATAGTTAACCATAATGTAAAGAATGTTTTAAGAAGGTTTTTGTTAAAACATATTATATTTCTCTAAGAGACTTTTTGCACATGACTCTTGAACAACAAGATGCACGATTTGATTATGATGCTTCTATTGTTATACTTTAACTAAATGGTGGTATCATTAATGTTTGGATTTGTAATTGATGTAAAGATTGTATTATTGCACAACACTCTTCCATTAAGATGATATCCTTAACCTTTGGCTACACTAGAATTATGTGTTTTGGACTACTAAAATTAGGAAGTAGATAAAGAGGGCTAATGATATTCTAGTTATTAAACCAAAATCTAAGTGCTCTTGCATTCTTAATCACCATTTTATTTCATTGCATATGGTGCTTCTCAATTTCAGCATTTAATTGATAGTTTAAGAAAGAAGTACAATAATTCTTTTTAATATTTTAGAAATGAAGAATGCATCTATTTGACCTATATAGGTACTTGTCTTGTGAATAATTTTCAAATTCTCTTAACAAATAACACTTTGTTTGAGGATCTAATGGAAGTAATGTTGAGTCCCTCTACAATAACATTAGTCTATTTGACTTTTACTTTAACATCGTTGTTAAAATCACCTATCAAGTAGAAGTTTCTAAGAACTTATTATGTTGCTTTTACTAAGTTTTAAGAGAGAAATAAATATGAGAATTGGTATATGTAAGAGTTTTTAAGCACAATAATCATAAATTAAGTTTTACCAATAAAGGAAAAGAAATTATTTTTAATGCCTTATTCTTTTGTTTATAGAATCAAGTAGAGGCAGACATTTCTTAAAGTTGAGTCTTTTAGAAGTAATGGGGATACTTAAGTATTTAAATGAAGGTGGTAGAAGTTTGCGGCATCATATAGAGGAGAGTTAGCTAGCTAAATCAAAATAAAAAATTGATATATACAACTTGCTTTTGTTGTAATTAATTGAGAGGCTTGATATTTCATTAAAAGTAGTAAGAAATTTATAATTGTTTTCACTAATTGTGTAGGTTGAATAATCTCATCTTCTTGTACTTTTAGTCATGCTTGAATAACCTGTCTTGGTTAATTAAGTGCTATAAGCCTTATTAGAACTTCAATATAGAGTGTGAAGAGATAAGTTGATAAAAAGAGTCCTTATTTTGAGCCTTTAGCTCTCTTGAAGACTTAAGTTAGTTCCCCATTAAACAAGATGTTATAGGAAATTGTTGTAATGCATTGTTTTAGTCATTTGTTGAATTGGTAAGGAAAACTAAATGCTTATAAAATATCAAAAAGGAACTTCTAACTGATGGAGCCAAAAGTCTTCTAGAACTTAATCTTTATATAAAAACTCCTGATTAATTTTTTTTTGGATGGTAGTTGTTAAATAATTATTGGGCAATCGTTATATTTTCACCAATACTTCTTCCTTATATGAAAGCTCCTTGAGAGGGATTGATGATATGCTTAGGGATTATTTTCAATCAATTTCTAGTAGCTTTAAGATAAATTGATAAAGAACAATCTATTAAGAAATATGTTTATAATCTTGCAAATAGGAGGGTTTAGGGGATTTAGAAATGAGAAAAAATAAAAAATTCACTTTATTTAGCAAATTTTTCTTAGTAAAAAATTCTAAAATAACCTTTGTAACTTGATTACCTATTACATTATATGATTTTTAGTTAAAAAGCACATTGAACCTATTGGGGCTAGTGTCATAGGGACTTTTTTTTAGCATGGTAGAATTGGAATGATTTTTACGAAGTCTTCATGTGACAATTAAGCTTATATCATAAAGCTCAACTGAGCTTTGCCTTTGTAATCTCTATCTAACAATTCTATTTGCTTCTAAACATCAAACGTCACTGGTGTTTAAGTTTTTCACTATACTCTTATAACACAAGTATTTTGTAGAAACAATGAAAAGGAACAATTAAGACAGTTATGACATAACCAACCTTTGATTGATCAAATCTCAAAGATACAATACAAAGGAAATCGAGTTTCTTTTAACATGAAGCACTCTATAGGAACACTGCTCAAAGCACTCTACAGGAACATTGCTCAAAAGTACTCCCTATTTAAAGCACGTGTAAAGAACTTTCTACGAAAGCTCTCAACTTTCTTTCAAATGATTGAAATGTACAATTATTCACCCAAATAAACTACAACGGATACCTTTATATAGGCTTACAATAACTTAGGGACCAAGTAAGCTAAACAAGTAAGGGGAGATATCACTTTTTCCTCTAACTCTACTAAGTTAGTGGTCACTTGATGCCACTAACTCCTCTTTTTCATATGGGAGGACTATTTAGAAGATTCATATCCATTGCCATATCATTCAACCCACTCTTCCACTATTTAAAGCAGTCCTCCTACTTTCTAAGGTAGTACTTTCACTTTCTTAGGCCACTAATCATATGTTCTTGCCATGTGTTGCCATGTTATTTCATTTTGAAGTTAAATGCATTGATAAGCCTTTTGCTTAGCCATCTTGAGCCATCCTTATGCACAACCCATCCAAGCATGTCCATGGTGCAATCACGTTGCTTCATGACCTAACTTAGCCAAAGTTTGAGTCATTATATAGTTTCCTTGCATGTTTACAGACCTTATGACCTTCTCATCAAATTTAAATGCTTTAGTACACCCTTAGAATTACCATGACTTAGTTGCATCTTTCATCTTTTAGTTTTGAATCTAAATCTTGCATCTCGTCAAAGATTTTATATGTACTAAGGCATGCCACCACTCACCTACTATTAAACTTTCATTGAATATGGCCACTTTTCCTTACCTACTTACAAGTTTTTTTCTATTATATTAACTTGAGTACCAATTATCGCCCAAAGCTTACCAACATTTGCATGATTCCGCATTTTAGAGTTATGGGTCTAGCAATGACCCCTACCAGAAAATTTTGATGCCTTTGTCTAAATAATTTGTGGGTCTCCTTTGAATGTGGTTCTCTCAAAGATTCCTTAGCCATTAGAGCATCTCTAATGTGCCATTTCCCTACTCCATCAGGTTTGTCTTTACTTTTGTTTTGACACTCCTTCATAGGCCTCATTACACTCAATAAATTATTGAGGTAGACTTTTTTTCGTTAAATCTTCACCTCTCTTTCTTTAATCCTTCGTAACTACGAAAGTCACTTTCTTCTCATCCACCTTCCATTTTGGGCATTCAGGAGTTAAGTGTGGTCCTTCATAAATGAGCAATATCCTATTTTTTTGTTTATTAGACTTGTAGTGAAAAGATTCACACACCTTCTCCTTACCTTTATCTGAGATATTTTGTGTCCCACCATTCTTTTTGTTATCATTGCTCTTTTGAATTGGTGGTGGCATTTAGATATCCATTAAGGCATCTATAACCACTATTATGCTTAGGAGATCTTTCATGTTTTACCTTTGAAGCTTCATTTTTTCCAAAACTTGCAAGCCGCTTATGAAGTTGACAACTTGTCTTTCTTAGATATGTTGTACACTTCTAACATAAAAAGTGTGAGTTTCCTCACACACACCTACATTGAGCCATCTTGCTTTAACTTCTTTAGAGCTTCCCTCTTAAGCTATGAAGTATTGTCAAGGAGGAATTGTTAGCTCTTTCTTCATTTTTTACTCAGTGTTAATGGAATGTATACCTACACTAATATCATTAGAGGTTACCATCCTCCACTATACCTTTACATCATCCACTATATATAACTATGATCAACACCTTCTCCTAATTCTATAGCTTTACTGTTGCAAAGTATTTTTCTATATCCCATAAGAAGTTTTTGAGGTTTTCAACACTTTGTTTGCATTTGAAAACTTAGGACTCTCTCATCTTCACCAGAGTGCTTTCTAATCAAAATCCTGATGTGTGCTTAGATATGGCATGTTTAAACATTAACAAATCATAGATTATCTCCTCATGAACCTTTAACTAGTCCTCAAGTGCTATCTTTATCTCTTGAAGATATAAAAATAAAGAGACCTGATGGGTTTAATGGATTCATTCTCATTACTTGGAAAACCAAAGCTTTTAAGGATCAAATCAATATCATACTCTTTTCAGACTATGTTAAAAATATTCAAGTTGAGTAGGAAGTTTGTGGTAGCTAAAATGCATAATAGGAAATTAAAAAAAAAACACTTGGATTTGGTTTCATGATTACTTTGAAATTGGCCATCTATATTTACTTTATGAATCTTATGTTGTTAAAGCATACGTCAAACCCTAAAATAAGGGTTAGTGAGCTCATAAATAGATATGAGTCGCAAACTAAACATAAAAGATTTTTTTTAATTATTTTAGATAATTTGATAAATTAGGACTTGAATAAATAGTGAAAGGATAACTTAAGGTGGCATAGACATTCTTCTAGACTTTTTACTAATCAATTTGACTATTAATTTTTCAAAATTTCAACTATTAGAATCTAATAAAAGAAGGTAGTTTGGAGTAAGCGTATCCCTCTTTAACTATCTTTCATCGTGTGGTTCACTATTGAACACTCTTGATAGAATAAAAGGCTTTCTTAGTCTTAATGAAATATAAAAACTATGCAATAAGGAAGCTAAATCAAGAGATCACTTATTCTATAAATGTGATTCCACTAGAGGAATAGGGTTTAAATCTAAGAGAATTGCAATCAATACCGTATGGATGATGATAGGGAATAAACTTTTCTTTAGGCCCTTAAAAGAAAGCTTTTAATAAAAGAAGATATCATTTAGTGATGGAGTACATGGTATATAGAAAGAAAGAAATGAAAGAATCTTCAATAATAAAAACATGGACAAAAAAGTTTTTTATGTTGTCACAACTGGTTCGATAAGAAAATTCATCCAAAAATATATAAATATCAACCAAGTATTGTTAACAATAAAAACATGTACAAGAGATCTTTTATCTTATCACAATTGATTAGATAAGAGAATCCCTCCAAAAAAGCATAAATATACACCAAGTATTAGCAAACATGTTAAGGAGATGGAGAATTGGAAGATGATAGATAAGCACTTTGACTACTTCTAACTTGTTAAGAAATATGGAGTCTATAGTGAAAGGATACTACATTGATGTCATCAATCCAGAATGATAGATTTCTATAGATTTCTAAGTTCAAAGGTAATAATTGATAGCTTTGAAGGAAAAGGTTAGCTGTTAAATCTATTGTATAAAATTCTAAATTCTATCAAAAGAGGAAGAAAAAGGATTAAACATATCCTTAGGCTAAGTTGTAAAAGATGTTACAAAGTTTTAGTTTGATATATAAGTCCTAATATGTGTTGTTACTGAGTGTAATTGAACATGTTCAAATTTTTCTTGCTTAAGATAAACTTTTTTGTTTCTCTAGATGTTGTATTTTTTTGCATCTAGAATGATAAATTCTTCTTATAATTGCTCTTAATCAGCCAAGAACTTGTTTGTTTAGATATATTCCTAGCATCATTATAGCTTTGATGTAGCTTAGGCCTTAATACTCATTTTGTAGATTATTCAATACATGTCTTTTAACTTAAAAAAGAATTAATTATAAGACGATTCCTCTTTACCTTATTTAAAGAAGATTATTAGTGAAATCCTAAAAAGTGTCTTGAATAGTGAATATAAGCAAATTATTTTTTATTTTTTAAAAAATTTCAGTATTTATATTATTAATGTTAGATATGTTTAGGGGAGTGCTTATTATATTTAGGGAAATTATTTAATTCTTATTAATTTTATTAGATTTAAGACTTATTTTATTTGGATGTAGTATTTAATTTAAGTGGTTCTTTTTGGATGTACAATTGCATCAAACTTATTATTAATGGTTAATTTCACTGAACTAAACTTGTGTTCTTTCTTCTTCTTTTTTTTGACTATAAATGTGTATGAATAAGAGCTAGTATATCTTTTAGCCTTTGAGATTATTTTGTGATCTTTGAATTAAGAAGTAAAATATTTAAGTTACTTTGATATTGAGAGAATATGTGTGCATTAATGATTAATTTATTATTGAATTTTTGATACCACAATATGTTTTTGTTATTATAAAAAAGGAGGAGATTATTGAACAAATGGAGCTTACGGTTCATATTGATGATAAAAAAGCATAATTAACCCTAATGATTTATTATTTGATTTCTTAAAATAAAGCAACATAAGATGTATTCAAAAAACAATTTATGGAGTCTAAATATATTCAAGTAACAATAAGTCTACAATTTATTTGTAATCTTTCTTGTATCTCCTACCAAGTTATTTTAACATGTTAGGGCTCTTCATGCATAAGCATATCACGTTCTAAACTTAGTGTATAAATATTTTCTTTTATTAAGACTAATTAAGGTTTTAATTTCAAAGGAAACCTTTTCGATCTTTAAAATACACTTTGAGAAACTTTTGAAATAGTTTTGGTTAAAGAAGAGGGGTTTAATCTTTGGAATTACTTAAAAATTCTTTCGACATATGCTTTCAGACACAATGGTCGGCTAATATGTAGGTGTAGTTAACTAAGCATAGAATTAGTAATTGGTTATATTAGTAATAGTAAACTATTTTACAAATTTTTATTCCAGCTTAAGCAAAAAATTTTCAAATCAACACTAACTAAAAATAATGAAACATTTTTTCTTATCACTTTAAGGGGATGAATCATACATTGATCATTCAACTATCTCTATATAGTTCATGTTATATCTAATAACTACCAACTGAGTTACTCTGGACTAAAATATATCATAAGTAGTATCAAAACAGAGCAATTGTTGGGACCCGATCCGGGAACCGGACCCCAACCGGAATCGAAAGCGAAACGAAAACATAAAGCGAAATCATATCGAGTCGGAATCGAAGCGGAAGCAAACCCGAAATTAACAAAGTGGATTCCG
>JAOSBN010000001.1:5995419-6017789 GCA_027563595.1 Erythroxylum suave
GAAAGTTATGAGTAATTGAACTTTGGATATGGTTTAGGTGATGTATAACAGGGCAGCCACAATAATGTGGAAATTTGTCCTAGTTAGAGGTAGAATTTGCTTCTAAGCTCTTCATGATAGTTGTAGAATGTGCTTTGATCTTTCCATTGATATAAGTCATGGAATTTTTCAACAATGGAATAGGAAGTTATGATTTTTAGAAGTTGTGTTACTGTTTAGGATAAGATTTACAGGACAGATACTTTGAAGTGAATTTTGACCCCTTGAGAGGTGGAATTTGTCTTTGAGTCCTTCATGGAAATTGTAGAGCTTTCTGTTATTTTTCCATTGATACCAAGGTTGTAAAATTTAGAGTTCTGAGTGAAAAGTTATGCTTTTTGGAATTTTCAGATATTGAAGAGAGGTTGCCTAGGTTACCTGATTTTCACTTTTTCATTGATCGCGAACAGTATACCCGAAAGTGTGTGTGTTGGAAAAACTGAAATATGTTTATGAGCAATAAATTGTGAGTTTAATGGTTTTAGTGTGGCTTAAACCTCGGAATAAATGAGTTTTAATATGAGAAGAGTTTTATGATGAGGTTTATGGAATGATACCGGGATTGTCACGAACAGGCATTGTACATATTTCAATTCCTGCCTGTGCATTATTATATACTTATGATTTGCACAATTTGTGATATATGTATAATTTATTTGTTATAGAGGCGCATTTGGAACGTCAACCCACGGACGTTGCCGAGACTTCCAAGCTTTAGCTTCGGAAGCTGCTGGTGAGTAACCTAGATGGTTTCTCTCAATTATTGTTTCCTTATGATTTGTGGTGGATAATGGTGGGACTATGATTTGCTTGTGATTATGGATTCTGGAAAGAAGGTCCGATGACTGTGTACTGGGAAGTTGTGTTATTAAAGTGCTACTTGTATGTGAATTGCAGACCTACATGCCTATAATGTGATTAATTGTGTCCTATGCAAATTGATTGTGGCATATGCATTTCATTCATGAAAGCAATATCAGATAATGACAGTTGTGACCGAAGCAGCCATCGATTAGAGCTTAAAGTTCAACGAGTGTATTTGAGCCTCGAGCTCAACAGTGATTTAGAGCCTCAGGCTCAACGTTTAATAAGCCCTATAGGGGACAGTTCAGGCCCTCGGTCACAATACCGTAATAATTGGAAAAGTGTCAAATGAGTATTTCATATGCATTTGATTAAATATGCTTGATTGAGTGAAAGGCATAATGCCTTATACTTATGTGAAAACAAAAGTGTTGCTTATGTGAAAAATATGTGACTTTTGATCGAAGGAAAATCGTGTTACGTTTAACGTGTTGTATGAATTGAGTGAACCATCGATGATGATTACCTCATTGAGTTCGCAAAACTCACCAAAATTGCAACGTTGTCTTTTCAGGATCGAGAGCAGACTCCTAGCTTCAGAGGGACTTTTCCAGCCATGTAGATTGTTTTGGCGAGAGAAATCATGGCTCACAGGTCGGTCAGCTGGGACTTTTAGGGATGGCCTAGATAGATCTTATGTTTTTCCTCTTTCATATAGCATTTTGTACTAGGTTTTTGTATTTATGTACAGACAGTACAGGATGATAGACGTATAAATAGTTTGATTTTGATGAAATGAAATGAGGAAAAGTTGGTTTTAAAAGATCGTGTTATATATATATATATTGATGTTTTATTATGATGCCATGTGAAGTGATTGTAGTGATTGTTCGTAGCTCACCCTTATCATAGGATATGTACCGAAATGACCTGCGGGCATCCCGGTGTGTACCCTGTGGTAAGGGGGTGCTACATGTCTCCTAGAGTTACGCAGTCTTACCTAGTGTTGAGATAAGTGCCTTGATTAAGGAATCATTCTCTATAAGGTATATGAGAAAAAGGGGAGTAAGGAGTACATATCAAGAATGATCCATCTTCGTAAACTAAAGATGTTGCACATTCCTCTTCCTAATATCTTTATTGTAAAGGGGAGTAAGGAGTACATATTAAGAATGATCCATCTTCGTAGCCTGAAGATGTTGCACATTCCTCTTCCTAATGGCTTTATGGTTCATCAGACTCTGAATACACTCCCTTCAGAGTTTGGTGATGACATGTTATTCACAGGATAAGGAATGGGACTTCAATGCTTTGATTTCCCATTATGTTGCAGAGGAGGAGAAACTTAAGCTTGTTACTCCTACAACCCTCGATGCAAGTAAATGGGAGGCAAAGATGAAGCACACTAGGATTAAAGGTAGAAAGACCGAATCTTCTCCATATAAGGATATAAAGTAAATCAAGTATTGATAGTGGTCATAGGGACATAAAGTAACCAACAGTATAAGGCCTAAAAGAAAAGACTGTAATCATCAGATAACTCCTTAGCTTGTCAACTTATGAATATAATTTGCGATAGTTACATTAAGTACTTAGTGACTATATAGTGAAGCATCTGATCAAGGTGCTTTTAATGTACAAAGGTTCATATCCAGAATAAAGCCAAATAAAGAAAAGGAGGAACTGATGGTTTACAATAATGAAGAAGTGGATTAAATATCTGAAGGGAATGTATGTACTGAATCTCATAGCAAAGTTCATTTTGGTTTTTACACGACACATTTTATATTGATCTTTGGATCAATTTTGGACAAAGAAAGTTGACGTTTTGTATTTAATACTTCTATTTTACAGTTGTGTTTTATGCAAAACATAACGGTACAACCTTCTTGTCATATGGCTAGTATAAAATGTGTCTTACCCCGAATTAGATATATGCTTCTTCGTATCTTGTTGAACAAGTCATAAAATGAAGGACCTTGATGAATGAAAAGTCATATATAGTATGGCATAAAAGTTTAAGCCACATTTTCGAAGCTAAGGTTAAGAGATTAATTAAGGAAAGTATTCTCTCAATTTTAGATTAAGATGATCTAGGAACATGTGTTGACTATTACAGGGGTAAGTTAACTAATAAGGATATTGAGGTCAACCCATGCTTCTGACTTGTTGACTCTAATACATAAGGATATAAGAAGACCTTATATAATTGCATTGTGTAATTCCAAATGTATTCTGACATTTGTTGATGATTATTTTTATTACAGTTATATGTTCTCTCGTAAAAGTTGAAGGTTGAATTTATCAAGATAGTCAAATTTGACCATGGAGGAGAATATCACAGCAAACATGGTGTTTCAAGACTTGAAAAGGTCCATTTTCTAAATATATGGAATCGATTGGGATAGTGACTTGATTCACTATACCGAGTAGTCTTGAGCATAATGGTGTGTGGCTGAAAGACATAATTTCAACCTAAAGAACTTGTAGAAGTCAATGTAGAATAAGACTAATCTACCTAATTATCTAAAAATGTGAAAACTCAGCCTTACACACATTTTTGTGTGGGGCTACTTTACCGAGATGGTATAATCCTTATAAAGAAAAAATGCATACTCATGTTCATTGCTATTTAGATATCCTGACCCCTCTGAAGGCTACAGATTTTACTATAGAGAAGGAGGGAATAGAATAGTAAAATCACAAACAGTTAGGTTTTTGGAATATGATGTCTATGAAGATGGTGGGCCCTTTGACCGTTGGGATGATAACAGGGTAAATACTACAGTTATTATATACCCACTACTCATACAGTTAGATGCAGTGGATTTAGGTATTTGTACTATGCCTGTACAGGAATAAGAACCTATACTTATACACACAGAGGTTCTTGGGGGTATAAGATCTAATGCAGTTATGAAAATCCACTAGAGTGAGATGACCTGTTATCCCATCTAATTACATAGTCTATTAGGTGAATAGGACTGTGATATTAGCCATGTTACAAATTCAGTTACTTTTATAGAAGCTATTTATGAACTTAATGCAAAAGTGTGGTGGGTTGCAATACCTGATGAGATACAAGCCAAGAAGCATAGTAATGTTTGGGAGCTAGTTGATTTTGTAGCGAAACTGCAAACCAATCAGTTATACTTAGGGAGAAATGTTGACTTTAATGTCACTTTTCTCTCGTATCCTCGAAGGATACATTTTGAGTGATTGAGGCAACTCTAGCTCATGATGATAAAGAGTCATATCAAATGGTTATCAAACCGCTTTCTTGAATACAGACCTTTATAAAGTGGTTTATATGGTACAACTTTAAGGATTTCAGGATCTAGATGGAGCTGACATTGTTTACACATTATGTAGATCAATATATGGTTTACGTCAAACCTCCTGAAAGTGAAACCTTACATCTGATGAGGTTATTACCTTTTTCGTCTTCATGGAAATAAATTAAAAAGATGCTTGTATTATCAGGTCAAGGGGAGAAAAGTTATATTCCTATTAGTGTATGAGGATGATATTGCTCACGTCAAATTACTTGACCATGTTGCATAAAGATAAGAAACTTTTGATCAAGAACTTTGACATAAAGTACCTTGGCATAGCATCTTTTGTCCTAGGTATTCAGATTCACTGGGACAGATCTTAACACTCATCATAACTCTCACAGACTGTATACATTAAGTATATGTTACAAAGGTTTACTACGGTTAACTGTAAACCTATCGTAGCACCTATCTCTTATAGTGAGAGATAAGCTTTGGCACATTATCCAAAGAATAAAGTAAAGAGAAAGGTTATGGGGAATGTTTCGTGTTTTAATAGGGTTGATAGCCTAATGCATGCTCGGCTATTTAATAGGAAGAACATTGCATTTACAACGTGATTGTTTGGTTAGTATCTGGTTAACCTAGATGTAGACCATTGAAATGCAGTCAAATGAGTTTTGAGATATTAAAGGGAATTAAGGATTATATGTTGACAAATAGAAAAGTCAACAGACTAAACCTCGTAGGGAATTCAGATTCAAATTTAGCTATGTGTCCAGATGATCAAAAGTTCAGTTAAGGTTACAATTTTAAGGTTGCAGATGGTAAAATATCGTGGAAGAGTGTCAATTAGACACAGGTGACTTCCTCAACCATGCATGCATAGTACATACAATAGGGCTGCTTCACAGAGAGTTTAGTTCAGAAATTTGATTTTTGAGTTGTCTATGGTTGATTTAGTGGTTATATCCATTCAGTTGTAATGTGATAATCAAGCTTCTGTGTTGTTTAATAACAACATTGAATATCACAAGGTCTTAGTATCTTGAGGTCAAATATTTGATCATGAAGTAATTGATACAAAAAGGTGATATTAAAGTTTGGAGCATTTAAAGACTGAGGAATTAAAAGTCAATTCTTTAACTAAAGGACGTTTCCCATTTGTGTTTGAAACATAAGTATACAGTATAGATGTTTTGAAGTCGTTTGACACTATTAGTTAAAAGATCGTTATGTTTGCTCCATGTACATTTGTACGTTTTGAAGTATTACGACAGTATAATGGTTCATCAATTGATGATGATCATTGTTTATCCTCAATAATACATGTTATCATACATTTTCATGACACAATGAAAGTCTTAAGATTTGTGTTGGTCTTAAGCATTTTAAAGGTCATTAGGCATTTATAAAGATTGACCTTGAGCCTATGTCATTAGACACATACAGTTTTATACAGATATATCCTTAAAATTTCACTTGACATAAAGGGATTGTTCAATTCATAATTATTTTATTATTCTAATTCTTAGTTATGAAATAATATAGTAAAATATAAGCAATTATAATCATGTTATAGGTATATATAATCTAGTCTAAATAAACTAAGCTTGTGCATTTGTTGGTTGAAATTAGATGTCTTTCTAGTTTTTAATACTATTAATATTTTAGATTATAAGAGCTTGTTTAAGGTTGTCTATTTAAAAGAAAATTAATCAAAGAGCTTATTTTGGTGACGAGGAAGCAACGAAGGATAGGATGTAAAGCTTGTTAATATTCATAACTAGTTTATTAAGGAATATAATGATTTATCCTTACATCAATGATTAATTTAACAAACCAAAAATGAAATTATACTTTAGACTAGATGTTGGTTGTTATTTGATTTTATTAAATTAAATTGTTGATTTTTTCTATTTTTAATCTATTTCACTTTCTATCTTAAAATCCCCATTCCTTTTTTTATTTTATTAACTTGAAAAAGGAGAAAAACTTTACAAGTCTTTGTGTATTCAACCTTACTCATTGCTAAATACAATTCATTTATGATTAGAGTATGATTATATTTGATTATATTTGTTAACTACGACACTTAACAATTTATTTATTTTATGCCTTAAAATTCTTGTATAGGTGAACTTTAATATGGTCCTAAGGTTAAGAAAGTAACTAGGATATTAAGACAGGAAACCAAATTATATGATAGACAAGCATTTTCCTTTTTGTCTCTCAAATTAGAACTAATACTTAAAATTGGCATGATTCTTTAGTGATTATAAAGTTGAAGTAACCATTGCTAATCAAGAGAGAAGCTATAGAGAATTGGTACCACTATATTTGATTTAATAGCCTCTTTTTATTGAATGTCCAACTTAAATGTATGTTTTGAACTTAAGTCTGGTCTGATTCGTCTACTACCTACCTTTTGTGGCTTTAAGAATTCACAAGCATTTGAAGGAATTTCATGTGATATGATAAAGTCTAAAGTTGTAAGGTATGTCAGAGGAGCAAAGATAAAGATAAATATTAAATGTTTTGTTTGTTTCTTTGATCTATTACTATATGGATAGATATTGTGAAACTGTTCTTTGAGAAATTCTTCCCTACCTCAAAGCTACCAGCATAAAAGGGAAATATGTCGAAAGCTAAAAATTCTAGTAATTATTGCAAGATACCCAATAAGAGATTTTTTTAGCAACTCCTTATTCATTAATTTTATAAAGGATTATTGCCAATTGAAAGAAGAATGATGGATGAAACTAATAGACTTGCCATAGTGAATGAAACTACTTAAGTTACTAAGAGATTTAATCTTTACCATTGCTACTAATTCTTAATAATTTAGCTTTAAATAAGAGTCATATGTAAGCAGAACAAATAAGGTAAATGTATCTAATCTTGAATAATAAATTGTCAACCTCTTTTATTATTCAAAAATCCACAAGAAAGATTTAGCAAATCAACAATTATGGGATTTACGTTACTTCTAACCACTTAACTAGCTTATGCCAACACTTTAAGTTGATATTTAATAGAATTCCCATATGATTGGAGGATTTCTAGGTCCACTATAAAGGAAATATAATCCTTAATCTAACACTTATAACTTAGGATAGAGGAATGATAATTATAGTTTATATCATATTTTATTAGGTGTTTTAGTGTGTTTTTAGGTGTTGAATAGATGAATTATGCATGTTAGGATTAGAATTGTGTAATGTGATTATGTGTTTATGTTTTTTAGTATTTTTTGGTTTAGGGCATGATATTGGACTTCAATTTTGTACGATTGAGGTATTTTGAAGTGTTTGTTAGTGTTTAAAATCAGTTGAAGAAGATCGGGTAGAGTTGGAGAAATTTTGGAGGAAAAGCTAGGCCAAGATCATGACAGAAGCTATGTTCATAGGCCACGATCATAACAGAAGCTATGTTCAACGGTCATGATCATGAAAGAAGCTCATTTTTAGGGGTCACGATTGTCATAAGCATGAGACAAACACAGGATCTACTTCAGTTCTCCTTTTTAGAGGGTAATTTTGAAGGTTTTGGCCTAGGTGAAACCTCGTTTTTGAACTATAAAATCGAATAAGATCAACCTAATTAGCTAGGCCTCCATCTTACCAATTAAAGAAAGAAGCCAAGGAAGAAAGAACGAGAGAGAAAGAAGAAGAAAAAGAAGAAAAAGAAGAAGAAGAAGAAGAAGAACAGAAGCTACTGCTGCCAATCACTCCTGATCATTCCTTCCTAAGTTCATTTCTTATTCCTCTTGTTATTTACTTCATATGATGTATGATTTGGATATGAGGAAGATGATTTGTTTAATGATGTTCTAAACTTCATTTGGGATTGATTCTTGAATCAATTGTGATTTGATTGCTTTTGATGTTAGAGTTTTTGGGCATTGTGATTGTTTATAGTTTTTGCGTACTTAGGTAACAAATTGAGAGAGTGAATTGATGGTAACATGATTAGGTTAGGAAATGAGAATTAACAACCTAATAAATCACATAAACAACAAACCGGTAATTATATGAAGAGAGATCTTGTGTGAAGGCCCGATTGTTTATTAGAGTGCTTAAGAACTAATCAGAACGTGGACTATTTTGTCAATTGAGAAATTGCAAAATCAAAAATTTTGATTTAATTAGGGATTATGATTTAGGGTTTCAAGATTAGGTCTCGAGACAGAATAACCAACCTTTAGAAATTCTAAGACCAATACTTATCAACTCAAAAGTAATCAAGGGAGCAATCAACGATATAATAAATCTCCTCTTCTTATAATTGGTTAATCTTGTCTTGTGATTTCTCGACTATTAAGTGATTGTGCTCTATCTTGATTTCCTTGTGTTTTAGAATTTCAGTCAATTCATAATCAATTATTTAACTTGCTGTTTTAATTTTTATTTCCATTTTTATCACAATTGTTATAACCTTGGATAACAATAGGATTCAATTAGTTTACTAATTCCTCAAGGGATTGACACCTAAATTAACATGTTTTACAACCTATGCACTTACGAATTATTGAGGGTTTTATAAGATTAAAACTTACTTAACAAGGTTTTGGAACCATTATCGAGGAATTAGTTTAAAACTTTTTGAATTCCTTTGTTTTAAGGAATTTTTACCCTTTCTTGTGATTATGGTACCTAATCGCAAGAAATTAAAAAAGTAAAAACAAAGAGAAGGAGTTTTGGATGTAAGGTAAAAGACACGTCAATTTGGACATCACAAGGCAACAATAAGGAATCTAAAAAGTTAAATGCTAAAAACAGATAGAAAGGACGATGATAGGCGAAACACATTATGGGGAGCAAAGGGCCCTTATAGACTTTGTGACGCTAGGGTTCAATGCCTATCATTAAGGAATTGTTCTACCACCATTGCAAGTAAAACACAATTTGTTTAAAGAGATGGTGAACAATAGTTGTATTTATACATTGAAACAAAGTAGACAGCAATCAACCTTCCCAGGTCTAGAAGGAACGATTGCAGTAGATTCAATGAAAACATTGCAGGTTAAAATTGATAACCTCACTAAGGAATTGAACAATCTAATAGTCGTCTCTTTCTCTCCATTCAAAACAATTAGGCAAGGATGCAATCTATGTCAATGAGAGAGTCATATTACAGCTGATTGATTACTAGAGGAAATCAATAACATAGAGAAATTTAACTTCAATGAAGCACAAGTTGGTAGGGGAACTAATCATCCTTATTTTAATACATACAATCTAGGGTGGCATAACGACTCAAATTTCGTTTGGTCTAACGAAGCAAGGACTTAAACAGGAAAGCAAGACCTACTAGGATTTTAGGAAGAAGAGTCTAGTTCTTGGGAATTAAAATTGGAAAAGATCATGGACAAGCTCATAAACATGGATGATGCCCAGAAGAGACTAGAAGTTAAAGTTTGAGCAAATAATAGAAGATCATGGCTCTTCTATTCACAACCTAGAGGTTTAAATAAGTCAGCTTTCCAATGAATTCTGTAAGAGAAGAGTGGAAAACTTTCTAAGCAACATGGAAGTAAATCCAAGAGAGTCATGTAAGGATATCACACTTAAGAGTGGGAAAGAGCTAGAAGAACTAGTGGAAAGATAAGCTAAGACTCACCTTGTAGAAGACCAAGAGAAAAAGAAAAAGAATTAAGAAAAGAATAAGGACCCTCCCTATACTTCTCCACCTTACTTACCAAAAACACATTCCCATCAAGACTTCAGAAGAACAAATTTGATGTACCATTCACAAAGTTCATGGAAAAGCTAAAGAAATGGCAAATTTACTTACTTTTTTGTGGAAGTGTTGAAACATAGGTCCAAGTATGTGAAGTTTATTAAAGAAATATTATCTGACAAGCGAACTTGAGAAGGTGACCAGACGGTAGCCATAATGGAAATTTGTAACTCCTTAATTACTAACCATATGCCCTCAAAGTTGAAAGATCCAAGGAACTTTACAATACCCTATGTAGTTGGTAATTTAGAGATTTCAAAATGTTTATTTAGGTGCAACTATAAACCTTATGCTTTTGTCAATTTTTAGGAAATTGAGGCTAAAAATTTACGAAGCCAACACCTAGGCATATTCAGTTGATGGAATAATCGATAAAGAAATCATTAGGCTTGGTGGAGGATGTACCTAGAAAAATGGACAAGTTTATAATTCCTGTGGATTTTTTCGTGCTAGACTTTGAAGAGGATCAAAATTGTCCACTGTTTCTTGGTATACTATTTTTGAACACTAGAAAAACTTTGGTAGATGTCCATAAAGACAACTTCGTCCTTTAGATTGGATATGAACAAGTGAAATTCAACATGAATAAGGTATTAAAGATTCCGAAAGAGGGTAACTCATTCAGAAGAATTGATAAAGTCGAATCTTTAAAGGAGCAAGAGGAAGAAGAATATATGACAATGGAGATTAAGTTTGAAGAACATAAGGAAGTAACTGTTAAAGAAGCTAATGAAGAAAAGAATGACGAACAGATGACAGTGGAGATAAAGGTTGAAAAAGATATAAATGTCTCTATTCACAAAGTGAAAGAAGAAAAGGAGACAAACGTGATTGAGGATCAAAAAGAACAATTCACCTTCTTATAAGTCAAACTATTGAATTCGACACACAATTCAAGGAGTTTTATTATTGTTGGATCCCTTTTTATAGGATTTTATATTTATTTATTTATTTTTATTTTATTAAATTATCTAGCATGAAAATAAATTAGAAAGTTGTGGAGTTTAATATGGTATATTTTGAATTTTATATGGTGGTAAGACTTAAAAGAAGTAATTAAAATAAGTGAAGGAGTTAATAGGAATTTCCTAATAAAGAAAGGGTGAATTGGTAAAAACAAGAGGGTTTTCTTAAATGAATAAGACAAAATAGAGAAGGAGTCGTGTATGTTTGTGTGAGTGAATTAAAGGAAGATGAAGAGAATAAAGAGAATGATAGTTATGGAAATACTTGGATAAGGAAGGGCAAAACGGTAAAAACACAAAAAATTTGCATTAAATGAATAAGACAAAGAAGTAAAGAGTCGTGAGTTATAAGAAAAGAAGAGAAGAATCATGAGTTTGAAGGAAGAAAAGAGTGAGAGTCATCTAGGAGAGAAGAAGGAAACAAAGCAAGGAGAAGAAAGAAGAAAATAGCAAAGAAAAAGGAAGAAGGAAGAGTTTTTGCTAAATCTTTTTCTAGTAAGGTAAACTATCTTATTCTTGAGTTTTGATAGAAGAAAGAAGTAGGTTTTATGTGAAGAAGATGTTGAAGGAAGTGGAGAAAAACTAGGTTTTGTTATATGATGAAGATGAGGAAAGAAAGAAGAAGAATAAGTGGTTTATGTTAGAACTTAGCTTTTCTAGCTAGATAAAAATCAGGAAGAGAATAAGCGTGAGTTTATTCATGGATAGCTAGGTTTAAGGGAAGCTTTATGTGTGTGTGATTAAATGAAATATGTTTGTTCTTAGGGAATTGGGAATATAAATGTCAAGGACGAGAAGAAGAACAAGCTTGACTCTTGAAAATTTTAAGCTAAATAGGTGGGTAATATATTTATAGCTTGTGATGATGAACTACATTGATTATGTGCATGTATGATGAGTATGTTGTTTTATTCATTGTGAATGTGGGTAATATGTTATGGTTTAGTGATGATGAGTTGAAATAATTGAGTGTATGTATGTTAAATATGTATGTTTTGAATCATTATAGATGTGGGAAAGATATTTCGTGAATGTATATTGTATTGCATTGTGATAATTTAATGACTTTGTGTGAATGAAAAAGAAAAAATTTATGAAACATGAAAGCCTGAACACAATGTAGAATGTATGATCATAGAAAAATCTGTTATGTGGGCGAGAGAGAAATCTGTTTCGTTAGTCACGTGCACGATGACCTATAGCCTTCTCCCAGCTGCCCGCTTGTGGCCACGAGATCCTGAGAAATTGGACTCGTTTCATCTTGCAGTGTAAACTTCGATTTTGCCATTTCGTTTCACGGAACTCTCGAGCCATTGTGTGTGCATTGAAATTTTGAACATGTTAAGTTATAATGTAATTTGAATGTTATGATTGACTATAATTTTCAGCCCATTTGTTTTGTGATGATGTGTTGCGTTATAGATGATTATTGTGTGGTGTATGGTTCATTAGCATCGACTATAGGTATATTAGCCACTGAGCTGTCCAGCTCACCCCACATTTTCTACTCCTCAGGTGAAGAACCAGCAGATCAATAGAAGCCTTGCAAAGTTTTGGTATAACTCCAAGGATTTCAGATTTTGTAACTAAACTAGTGTCAATCACTTTTAGATGATCTTGGAAGCACGGCAGCATAAACATTATTGTATTATTTTTGGGATCATGTTACTGTTGCAACATTGTGAAACAAAGTATGAAAATATGTGTTACTTTGATGTTGTGAATTGATAGCCATACATGTATGCAGAATTTTTTTCTTATAAGATTGATTGTGTGCTGAATGTTAGGAGATATTGGGATGGATTATTTGTGATAAATTGTGTATCAAGGAGTTAGGTATGTAAGAAAATTAAATGTTGGTTCAAGTCCCATAAAATTTGTATGAAGATTGTTTGTGTTTTGATGAGTGAAAACGGAAAATATGACAAAAGTGTGATCTGAAACTTTGAGGATTAAACTGTACTGATCTAGGTAGATTTAGGCTAAGTGGTCCACATAAAAGTTGTAGATTATTCTTTAAGCTTTCTGTCGCTATAAAGATTGAAATTTTTGGACATCAGATGTAGAAGTTATGACCCTTATAAGATAGTTGTGTTTGGGTACATTTGTGCATAATTGGAGTGTAATTTTGGCTGAATGGTAACCTTTACTTAATTGATTAAACTGTAATGATACATGTGAAATTAGGCAAAATTGTCTTCATAAAAGTTGTAGGGCTTGATCTTAGCTTTCCAAAGATATATAGTTTCTAATTTTTGGGTTTCTGGATTGAAAGATATCTTGTTTAGATGTAAGGGTGTCTGGATGGAGGTAGTTCGCGATCGAGAGGCGGCGCGATCGCGACAGTACGGATTTCCGCCATTCGCAATCGCGGCCAAGGCGCGATCGCGATGCCGGCAAGAAAATCGCAATCGTGACAGAGCGCGATCGCAACGACTCCAAATCCGTAAATTCACGATTGCGACAACCTCAGTTGTCCAGAAGCATCCTTCCCCTGTTTCCCTCCCACGCCCGTAGGTACCTTCTAGTTTTTTTTAATATTATTTTTTTAAAACACCCAAATCTTTTATCATTTGATCAATTTTTGCTATGAAAAATTTTGCATTAAATTGATGTGTATTATTTTTACTTTTCCTATGAAATTAATTTAGTTAATATAATTATTATCTAATTCTTTTTTGATAATATCTATTAATTATTTTATTAATGATTAATTGTTTATTAAATCATTTTGTTTTTGAATAATTTAATTATATTTCCGAAATTATTTTAGAATCCCACCACAAATATTCCGTGTCTAGACTTTAATTAAATATAATGTTATAATTTATTTTATTGAAATGTTTCCAATTATTATTCTTATTATTATTATTACAAATAATTTTCTAAATGGTGGTACGTAATCGCCATAAAATTCGTACGGGGACCGGGGCCAACAATTATTCCATATTTTATTAAAAATTTTTCACTTAAAAGAGCATTATTGAACTTAATTAGTTTTCTTGACACGATCATGACAGGTGTGAGACAAATGTGGAGATCTGATTCAATTTTCATTTTTGGAGGGTCATTTTGCACTTTTTGGCCTAGATAAAACCTAGTTTTTACCTTAAAAAGCAAGAGAACTACAAAACGAAATAAGATGACCTTAATAAGCTAAGCCTCGATCTTAACAATCAAAGAAAAAAGCCAAGGAAGAAAGAAGAGAAGAAGAAGAGGAGCTGTTGCTACCAACCACTCTTTATTATTCCTTCCCAAATTTATTTCTTATTCCTCTTGTTATTTACTTCATATGATGTATGATTTGGATATGAGGATGATGAATACTTGTTTAAGGATGTTCTAAACTTTGTTTGGGATTAATTCTTTAATCAATTGTGATTTGATTGTTTTTTATATTAGTGTGTTTGTCTATTTTAATTATTTATCGTTTTTGCAGACTTCAATAACAAATCGAGAGAGTGAAGCAATAGTAACATGATTAGGTTAGGTAATGAAAATTAAAATCCTAATATATCACATAAACATCAAATTGGTACTTATATGACAAGAGATCTTATCTGAGAACCCGATTGCCTATTAGAGTAGTTAAGAACTAATTAGAACATAGACTTTTTTGTTAATTGAGAAATTGCAAAATCAAAAATTTGGATTCAATTAGGGATTATGATTTGGGGTTTAATGATTAGGTCTCGAGAGAGAATAATCAACCTTTCAAAATTCTAAGACCAATACCTATTAACTCAAAAGTAATTAAGGTAACAATTGACCATAAAATGAATCCCTTCTTCTCATAATTGGTTAATCTTGTCTTGTATGATCTCTTAATTGTTAAATGGTTGTGCTCTATTTTGATTTCCTTATGTTAATTTTAGAACTTGAATTTCAATCAATTCATAATCAATTGTTTAACTTGCTATTTTAATTTTAATTTTCATCCTTATCATATTTGTTATAACCTTAGATAACATTAGGATTCAATTAGTTTACTAACTCCTCAAGGGATTGACAACTTAATTACTATGTTTTATAACTCGTGCACTTACAGATTATTGAGGGTTTTATAATATTACAACTTGCTCAACAAGTAATCTCCCTAACTTCAGTTACAGCGTAAGGACATCAAATTACCAAAATTTTGAAAGTTGGCCAATGGGTTTGTCATAACAACCTACCTCAAAGCCAAATATCTTCAAGATATGGTTAAAGTAATCGTTGCTATCTCATAACAATTTCAATGGGAGATAAAATTAAGTATCCAAAATTTGGACAATCAAATTAGTTAACTAGAATCATTGGTTAGTAGATTGGAGAATCAAAGTAAGTTACCTTTGTAGTCAATTGTCAATCTAAAATAAAATGAAAGTGCAATCACCCTAAGAAGTTGAAAAAGACAAAGGAAACTAGAAGTTCAAGAATAATCTATGGTCAAACTTTAAATGAAGAGACAAAAAAAAGAAGTGATAACTCCGTAACAACAATCTGATAATTCCTAGGTTGTTAATAACAAACAAATAAGATCTTTGGTGACTAAACCTCCTTTCTCTAAACGATATGCCAAATCCAAGAAAAGGAAGAGGGGAATGAAATTCTTGAAACCTTTTATAAGGTAGAGGTAAGCATTCTTTTATTTTATACAATAAAACAAATACCCAGCTATGCAAATTTCTTAAAGAATTATACATCAACAAATGTAAGCTAAAGGGTATATGGCTGAGAATGTGTCACCCAAGAAAAATGTGTTTAAGTGCAAATTCCTAGGTATGTTCACTGTCTTATATATGATTGACAATATTGGAATTAAGAAAGTTATGTGTGATTTAGGTGCTTTAATTAATGTTATGTCTCCATCTATTTATGAATCTTTGAATGTTGGTATACTGAAAGTTATAGGTGTGGTCATTCAAGTTATTGATAAATCTGTTGTATACTCTTATGGGAGTCTTACAGGACGTTTTAATGAAATTTGATGAATTTTTTTCCTTAATGAACTTTATATGCTTGATATGAAAGAATACAATTGTCCTAACTCTATTTTACTAGCGAGACCATTTGTCACGATAGCTAGAAAGAAGAATTATGTGCATAATGATACATTCACGAATATGATGGAGATATAATTAAATTTAATATTTATGAAACTATGAGATACCTTAATGATGTGTCATCTATATCTAATATGGATATTATTGATCCTTTACAATAAGATTTGTTTGTAATAGATGCTGAGGACAATTTAAAGGTCACATTTAATAATAACCTCACAGTAAAAACATTAGAGAAATTTAAGACATATTTTTTATTAGCTCAATATTCAAGCTACACTTTGAGTTATAACATTGAACAGTTGAACCTATAAGGTATGATGTTGTTAATATTGAATTGCAACAATCATGTTAAAAAAATCTTTCTTTTACCTTGTGGGCATTGAAATTGCAATTAAACCTTTTTATAGTCATTTGAAGTTTGTATTTTTGGGAGACAATGAAAGACCTTTTGTGATAGTCTCTAATAAATTTATGGCTTTAGAGGTGAAAATTTTATCTGTATATATTAGAGAATTTAAGGAGGCCATCAATTAGACTATAACTAATATGAAAGGATTGAATCCACCCACTTGTATGCATATAATATTAATGGAAGAAGGCTACAAACCTTTGAGAGACGCTCACTTCATATTAAATATACACATGATGGAAGTGGTGAAAAAGGATATTATGAAACTTGTTATTGCACATGTGATCTACCCAATCTCTGATAACAAATGGTTATGTTCTATTCACGTTGTTCCAAAGAAAACAGGACTTAATATGATCAATGATCCTACTAGTGAGTTCGTTGTCACTTGTGTTCAAAATGGATTATAGGTTTGTATAGATCATAGGAAGTCAAATGTTGTAACTAGAAAAAATCATTTTTCAATTCCAATTTTTATATATATCAAATACTATAATGTTTAGCTAGTCGTTCTACCTTTAATTTTTTTGATGGTTATTTATGTTTTTATCAAATCCCATTTGTGCCAAAAGACAAAAAGAAAATCATGTTCATATGTTTGTTTGGTAGTTTTGTCAGTTGTGACAAGCCATTTAGTCTTTGTAATGCATCTACCATCTTCAAAAGATGTATAGTAAATATCTTTTCATATTATCTTGTGTAATTCTTTAAAGTATTCATAGATGACTTCAATATTTGTGGCAATTATTTTAATGAATGTTTGGATAATCTAGCTAAAGTGATGGAAAGACGTATATAAAAAAACCTTATTCTTAATTATGAAAATGTTACTTCATGTTTGATTAAGATGCCATTTTAAGCCATATTATGTTCACAAGGGGAATAGAAGTAGATAAACCAAAGATAGATATGATTAGATACTTACTTACCTTGTAAGTATGTAGGAAGTTTGTCCTTTTATTAGTCATATAGGATTCTACTGATGCTTTATCAAAGAATTTTCTAAGATTACTCAAATCTCATATGGATTGTTGCAAAAAAAAAAAAAAAGTGACATATGAGTTGGATGATGCATTTAAAGTAGCATTTGACAAGATAAAGGACTTTCTAACTTTTGCACCTATAATTTATCCACCAAATTGGAATCTTCCATTCAAAATTACATTTGATGAAAGTAACCATATTGTTGGTTCTATTATTGGGCAAAAGTTTAGAACTAGTTTTTATGTTATCTATTATGCTTCATGAACACTTGATAATGCACAGTAAAATTACACCACTACTTAAAAGAAATTCTAGCTGTTGTTTTTACTTTAGAAAATTTTTGTCTATAATTTCTAACCACTAAAGTAATAGTTTATTCTAACTATATAGCCTTTAAGTACTTACTCTCCAAGAAAGAGGAAAAACAAATAATCATTCTATGAATACTCTTAATATAAGAGTTTGTTTTGACAATACGTGATAAGAAAGGTGAAGAAAATTTAATAATCAACTATCTCAGTAGATTGGTCACAAGTGAAGCTCCATCCCTATTAAATGAAAATTTTCCAAATGATTATCTCTTTTTTGTTCAAGAAATTGTATCTTGACATATTAATATATCTAGCTATTTTGTTACTAAAGCAATGCTAGGTGACTTGTCTAGACTTCAAAAGGATTAAAAAAAGATAATGATCTTAAAAACTATATGGGATGATCCTTTTTTATGAAAATTTTATTTTAACAAAATCTTTTGAAGGTTAGTCTCTCAATATGAAATTCCCTCAATTTTAAATTTCTATCAATTATATATATATAACACTTTTGTCCTAAAAAAATCTCGTAAGGTGTTAAGAGTATGGATTAGTTTGGCCTACTTTGTTTTGTGATTCATACATATTTTGTAAAGCTTATATGCATTGCTAGAAAATTGGGAATTTGGGACATAGAGATCAAATGCCACTTAAACCAATTCTTATTTGTGAAATATTTGATATATAGGATATTAATTTTATAGGTCATTGTCCCCCTTCTTATGACAATATTTACATACTTCTTATTATGGATTGAGTTTTAAAGTAGGTGAAAAAGAAAGCTACTGGGATAATGTTTCTAATATTAGAACCAGAGCAATTGCAAACAACCTTCAGCACAATCTCTCTTTATTGATTTGTGACAAATGGTGTCTGCATTGATTTAGGCCTTGAAGTTAATTTGTTCTTAATGATTTCTCTTGGCCAAAGATCTTTTTCTTTATTTCTCTACTTATTTATATATAACATACTTGGATGATGTAATTAATTCCCTCTTTAATACGTTTACTTGACTTTTAAGTGAAAAACATTTTCACGATATTTAGAACACTAAGAGTTGTAATAAGTGGTAATGGATCATATTTTTGTAACATACTATAGAGGCTTTACTAAAGCAATATAATTTTGCTTACTTCATTTCTAATTTGTACCATCCATAAACTAGTGGACAAGCTAAAGTGTCTAATAAGAAGATCAAATCCATAATTAAAAAGACTGTCATCCCAAATAAAAAGAATAAAGCAAGCATCTTGACAGTGCACTATAAGCCTGCTAGGCAGCTTATGGGACTCCTCTCAATATGTCTCCTTACCATTTGGTTTTTAGGAGACTGTGTCATCTTTCAATGGAATTAGGATATAGGGCATATTGGATTATCTAGCAATGAAATATGAGACTAGATAACACTAGTGAGCAATAAAAATTACAATTGCAAGAGGTAGAGGAAATTCATAAAAATGTCTACAAGAGTTCCAAATTTTACAAGGGAAAGATAAGAGCTTTTTATGATCAAATAATTTTTAAAAATCATTTTTAATTTGGCTAAAAATTTTACTTTTTCACCGTCATTTGAAAATATTTCTTAATAAAACCTTTTATTGTTACTAATGTGTTTCCTCATGGCATAATTGAAATACATAATCTAATAACCAATAAGTCTTTTATGGTGAATAGCCATTCTCTCAAACCTATTTGTGATGGTTTGTAGGTGTATAATATTGAAGAAATCATCATAGAATGCCTAAAATATAAGACATGAGGAAACACAATGTTTAGTTAAAGACATTAAAATAGTTAGTTAGTAGGCGACTCAATATTTTCTCTTTTAACAAATTTTTGTATTTAGATTATGATTTTTTCCATTGTTTACATTAATCTATTTTGTTTTAGGGTAGAGAATGTTTTTAATAGAGAATGGGAATGCTTAACAAATGCAATATTTGTATAAAGGGCAAAGCATCTAAAAGTAATTCTTAAATAAGGTGTGCATATGTTTTATTTCCGCATTAATGAAACCCTTCTTGACCAACATCCTCTCACATCTTGCAATAGAATTGCTTCTAACTCAAGAGAACAAAAATGGGAAATTTTCCTAAAGAATAAATAAATAAAATATTTATTCCTTTTTTTCATCTTCTACTAATCCTAACTTTTTTTCCTTCTTTAATTGTTGCCACCCTCCTATCTTTATTGCCAAAGTATATGCAGCTCTCCCCTATCATGCATCTCTCCTATCATCCACTTGCCCATCATACAACAATATTCTTCCTCTGCTACACAGCCTTGCCTTTCCATTGTATAGTCTCCTCTAGCGCTCTACCTCTCCTATCATTATTGTACAACTAGCTCTACCTCTTCCATTATGAACGTAACTCCTCTATCTCTCTCACCTTTTATGCTTTACCTCTCACCATCTCATGAATCCTCCATGACTAGTGCTATGCTCTCCCACTTAATGTCTTCTTTCTTCTCTTGCCTAAATAATGGGAAAAGAGATTTTGATTAATACTCCTTTGAGGAATGAAAAAGCTTATCTTCTGAGAATGCAATGAAAGACTTAAACCAAAGCTCAAGCACAACTTCCCTCATCAACTTTAACGAAATCTCTGTCACAAGAAAGCACCAAATCACGTACTAGAATGCATTTAGGGAAAGGCAAGCATATTTTACCCCCCCCCCCTCAAAGTCAATATTGGTGCTAAGTTATTGAAACTTGTGAATGTGAGTGGCAAGTGATTGTAATATAGTGTGGCCTAGGAACGACAGGTAATTTACTAGTGATATAAGCAGGTAAAAGAAATATTTAAAGAACAGAAATTGCTTAAGGAGCTAAATAGGACTTTCATCATCCTAGTTCTAAAAAAAATAAATCTATGAAAGACTACTGACCTATAGCTTTTTGCAACTTAATATATAAGATAATATCAAAAAATTATAGTTGAAAGATCAAAACAAGTGCTAACAACTCACATTGGCCATTAACAAGGTGCTTACATCCTAGGGAGATAAATTAGGGATAACATTTTGCTTGTACATGAATTGTTCAAGCACTGCCTAAGGAAAAGAAGGTATAAGAAGTACTCTCTTAAGGTGGACTTTTAAAAAGCTTATGACTTTATAGATTGGCCTTTTATTCTTAATTCTTAAAAAACATATGGTTTTTCCTAAGATATTCATAGAATGGCTAGAAAAATGCATTACTAAAGTATCTTTCAACATCTTAATCAATGGAGAACCATCAATCATATATAATTAAAGGATCTAGAAGACTTAGATAGGGAGATCCAATTTGTTCCTATATAACTTTTTTATAGGTATAAAGGTTTTCCATAGGTTGCTCTTAAGGGTGATGGAAAGAAATTTTGTATGCTAAAAGCATGGACTACTAAGCTTAAACTTTGTAGATATTATTCTTATTTTCCAAGGTCCTAACTCAATCTTATACCTTATTACTTCTTTGAAATTGCTTAGTAGAAATTCAAGCTTGTAGGTTAACAATGAAAAAAGTGGTATGTAACTCTTAGCCAGAGCAACTCAAAATGAATTAAGGTTCCTACCCTAACTAGCTTCAAGCTCTTAACATCTTCCTTAGACATGCTTGGAAATTCTCATTTCTTCAACCAAGCCTTCTTATTCAGACTATAAACCTCCACTAGAAAAAATAAAAAAATATGATAAATAGTTAGAGCTTAAGATCACTGTCAATGGCAAGGGGGGCTCAACTAATCACAAATGTTTTGAACTCTCTCAATATTTATTAGGCCTCATACTTAGCATTCACTGCTGCAATCATCAAATCAAAAGACAAAACACTAAGGACTAGAGGTAAGAAGAATGTCAACTATGCCAAAATTGAATGGAATGAGGTATGTATACCTACAAAAAGGACTAGGATTTATTCCACTTAGAGTCACTAATATGACCATGATAAGTAAAAGAGATTGGAGGCTTTTAAAGGATAAAAAATTTATTTAGGCATGTTGGGCGCGCAGTTACTATATCTAAGGATCAAACTTTTGGTATCTAAATACCTCAACAATGCTTCCTCAATTATGTAGTTCATACTCAAGGTCAGAGATAAGATTAAAAACACAATTCTCTTATAGAGTTAAAGAGGGAATCAATGTGTCCTTATGGAATGATAATTGGACACCATATAAAATATTGGAGGGAAAAACTAACCTTCATCCTATGAAGGTAATATTTCATTAGAATGCCACTGTCTCTCAGGTTTTATTAGATCAATCCTTATTATCAAGAATGCTGACATATTTAGGATTACTATTTTATGTTACTAAATCACTGGAAAAGATGTAATTATATGAAATGGTACTTCTTCATATGAATGCTCTAATGCAATAACCATGAAACTATTTTAGACCATAGGACCAGAAGTAAGGTGGCATAACATTGAGCTTCCTATACATTATGATTAGCAATTAAAAGAAGACTACCTACGATGGACAGGCTAAACAAGTTTATGATCATACCTAAGTGATGCTTTCTAAGCAATTTAAACTAAGAATCACTAGGCCATTTATTGTTTAAATTTACCTTCACAGATAATGGTTAGATGAAGATGCTTTAGCTATGCAATATAAGGAATCCACTGATGCATGGTGTGATATTAAAGAATGGAGCAGCAAAATAAGGCATATGTGTAGCACCCCCTCACCATAGGGTATACACCGGGACGTCCGTAGGTCATTCCGATATATATCCTACGATAAGGGTGCGCTACGAGCAATCACTAACACTTCACATGGCATCAATAATCATAAAGCATCAATATG
>JAOSBN010000001.1:6030679-6043345 GCA_027563595.1 Erythroxylum suave
GTGATTTTGGTGTAGTCAAATGGAGGCTTTCTTTTGTTGTGTTGTGCATGATTGATGGGAGCTGGTCAATAAAGGCTACTGCATGGGTGGTGAGGGCTAGTTACATGTGCATGGCAGCTGCGTACGTGAGGTTAATGGAGGTGTGTCTTTGTGTGGAGCTTACATTAGTGGAGGGCTGATGTTAGTGGAGGTTGGTTGGAATATATTTTTCAAGGTCAATTTCGACAATGCATATAAACTAAATGCTGATGAATTAGGATCTCAAATTTTATCAGTGTCTTCATCTTTTAGTTAGCTCCAATATGAGACTTGAATCACGGGATTTCGCCATCCGAGTCAAAAGTTATGATCGAAACATCATCAACAGGTCATTCTGGTGATCCAAAATATGACGCTAATTTCGGGAATTTATTTCTCCTGAATTCCAGCACAGAAAAATCTACAATTGGTCCCAAAACATCCGTGAATGAGTCAAGAATTTAAGTATGAAATTTCAGAATTTTTGGCTAAACCAATCTTGAGATAAAAATCCCACAATGACTAAAGGTCAAGTCTGCCAGAAACCGAAAAACAGTGCAATTCGAGTCTATTTGTTTCATTTATGCATTTTATGTCAACGGACCTCGAATAATGCTAAAACATGATAAACCAGTCATAGATGAACATAAAATTAATGAAAATAACTATGAATTAAGTCCTAAACATATATGAAAATAAGAGTGTATCAATTGGTAAGTGTTCTTCAACTAGTTTGTTGTCCACCCATCTAGGTACATTGTTCGATTGAGCTAGTGCAACATTAAAATTATCATTTATTGCTAAGTGTTGTTTAACTAACTTCTTGTCCACATGACTATATACATCAATAGCCATCTGCAATATTTCCTATTGTATAATAGTTTTAAAGATCTTCACCATTAGTTTCCACATCTTGGTAGATTTGTTAGGCTTCTAAGGTTATAAGAGGGTTATTTCTTTTTTCTCTAGCTCTCCAAAACACATAATAGACAAAGTGTCAAGAAAGGAAGAATTTTTCAAAACTTCAGTACATACTTTGGCATAGCCTATTCTTTTCATGGAAGTTGTCTGAGTGTCCATGCATAATGGTCTACTGAGTGAACTAGCTATATAACTCAACCTCTCTAAGGTCTATGGTTCTAGAGGAAGGTTGTGGAAGTTGATTTTTAAACTGATTTCTACTTTTTATATATATAGATGTTGATTCTTCCCCTAATATGACTCCTGTTTTTTTAAGGAGACTATTTGCTAACATACACCAAACTAAAATAGATGTGTGAGTGTACCCTCATAATGGATATTATTGGTGAAACAATTTGTTTTAACATTTTTGATGGTTTGAAGTATCTTAATGATGTATATTCTATGTTTACTATTAAATTCAAGATTTTGTGAAAAGTTTAAAAGACCTTCATTTTTTTTATTTTAAGTATTTTTATAAAATGTAAATGACATGACCAACAATGTGGTTTTTCCTTAGAGTGTCTTAAATTAAATAAACTAGCTTTATTGGGTGTCTAAAACTATTTTCTTTACTTTTAAAAAAAAGATAAAAATTAAAATTTGGATAACTTCATAAGCTTTGCTTATCATCTTGAATTATCCCAATCATAGTTTGGATGAGAAAGCTATGCCAAATTTAAGAAGCATTGTTTAAATCAGATATTAGACAAGTTAGAATTAATTTAGATTTGTATATAATTAATAATATTTTGTTCTTATTTAAAATATTTACTTAAAATTAAAAAGTTTAGATGAAGGTGTATGGAATAGTTAAATTAAGCCAAAATTTTAAACTATATAAAAAATTAAATGAAGTCTTCTAAATCTAATATCCAATTTATCTTCCAAAAATTTCTAATTTTGATCATATTTCTTAAATTGGGCATGACTTTCTCATCTAAACTCTAATTAAGATTATTCAAGAATCTATGAAAAGCTTTAAGAAGAGCTCTAAACTTTTTTAATTATTATTAGAAAATGTGAATAAGATGACCAGAAATATGGTTGACTTAGAGTTTGTTCATTAAGTAAATTAGCTTTATAAAGGACACGACCTACGACATGAGGGTATCCCAAACCCTATTCTTTACTTTTTAGAAAAGGAAAGCTAAAAACATAAAATTTTTAAACAACTTCATAAGATTTCATCAACATCTTGAATGATCTATATTAGAGTTTGGATGAGAAAGTTATGCTAAATTTAATAAGCATTGTCTAAATCACATATTGGACAAGTTTAGGAATGTCAATTTACTCGACCCGACCTGATTTTGACCCGAGTTGATCAGGCGATGAGCCAAGCTTAGACTGAGCTCGATCAAACCCGGTCGGGCCTATGGCCTGACTGAAATGTCAAAAACAACATCGTTTTTTAATTTTTATAAAAAATATAAGGCAAGGCCACAAACCGCTCCTAGTCGAGCCCAACCCATTGGCATCCCTAAATAAGTTAGAATTTATGTAATTTTATGTGTGATTAAACATATTTTTGTTTTATATAAATGATTAAACCACTCCTAGCCGAGCCCAACCCATTTAACAAATTTAATTCATGATGGACGAAAATTAAACCAATTTTTTAATTATAAATAAGATTTAAGCCTAGTAAATCTTATATCTTACTTATCTTCCTAAAATATTTTATTCAAATAATACTTTTTAGATAATGCAAAATTTTCTTATTATAACTCCAATTAGGAGTGGCAATTAAGCCCAGACTCAAGTGATTTCAATTAGGCCTAGCCAGCCTAAGGCCTAACTCTTTTAAGCAAAACAATTGAAAACAACATTGTTTTACTTAGAAGAGTTGAGCCTTAAGCTAGTCTAGGCCTGAGCACAATTAGAAAAAGACATTATTTTACATTTCTAATTTAAAAAATTATTTTAAAAATTTTGATTAGGCTATCCCATTGCCTTTCCTAACTCTGATTAAGATGTGTGTACATTTTATTATAGGTCTACAAACATTCCATTGAAAACTTGGAGACGTAAATTAGTAAAAACAAATATTAGATCTACAAATATTCCAATATAGATGTGTATGTATAATGTGCCATTAGAATACTGGACCACTAATGGGTTAAGTTGTATTGTAAGCTTTATTAGTAAGCCTTTATGCTTAAATTATGCTACAATACAAATAAAATGTATAAACTATGCAAGAATTTAGGTGTTAGTGGAAGTAATAAATGACCTATCTAATGAAATACCAATTATAATATTGAAAAATGATTTGGAAATAGACGAATATACTATTAAGGTTACATATACATGGAAACCTAAATCATCATCCACAAGCATATGGAAACCTACAGAAGGATGTTCAAAATAGGTGGTTATTTATAATTAACAGGAAATATTGAAAGGGAGGAAACATTAACCAGTGAGGACCATTCCCAACAAGATGAGGTTGCAAATGAGGAAAACATTATGGAGAACACAAAAGAAATTGATGCTCATACAAACCAAGTGAATGGTGAAAGCAATAAGCACATTCAAAAAGTTTCACTAGAAGAAACAACAAGTGAGCCTCTTAACCATATGCTAACTAAAGAGAATACTGAGGGACTTCCAGCCCAAATAATGTAGGATGAATTTAAAACCACAAAAAAAAAGAAAATCTAATAGGAAGAAGAGGAAATCTTCTTCCACAATATAATTATAACCATAATTATATGGAATATAAGGGGACTTAACTCCTCTACAAAGCAATTAGTGATTAGGAGCTTCATATAAGACAATAAATCAATTATTTTTAGCATTTTAAAAAATAAAATTAAGAAGGAAAATTATAGCATCTTAAACCTTTTGTCAAAAAAAAGTGGAGAATGTTTGATAATTATGCATGCCACCAAAATGGCAAAATTTTAGTTCTCTACAATGAGTGAGATGTAGAGATGATGGATGACCAAACATATGATCAACTAGTCCATACGAAAATCAAGCTAAAACAAGAGTATTTTATGACATATGTATCTATGATCTATAGCAAACCTCCCATATGGTGGCAATTTCTATACAAGGAGCAACAAAAAAGGGATGTTAGTTCTTAAGGAAGAAATTGGATAAGAGTTTAACTAATCTAGAATGGTTCCAAAGATTCCCTAATACTGTAACATCTTTTCCCAACATAATGACATTTGACCATTCCTCCATCATTATCCAGTCCTAAACTACAATTAGACCCAAAAAAATTCAATTTAGATTTAATAATTTTCTAAGTAAATTGGAAGGATTTGAGGAAGCTATCTTAAGAGGACTCAAGGTAAGAAGTATGCTCATAAAACATTTCTAATGCATCAGGAAAATGCAAAGCATTAAAGAGGAGTTGAAAGCCCTTAATAAAGAGAGGACAAACAAAATCCATCTTTGCCTTAATGCTACTAAATACCATCTCAATCAGGTACAATCTAAACTATATTTAAGTCCTACTAATGAAAGAATATAAGATCTTTAAAAGTAGGCCCTCTTTAGTTATGCTCAAGCCCTAAAATTTGAAAGTTCAATTATGAAACAAAGGTCTAGGGCCTTACGGACTTCAGAAGGAGAGTGAATTCTACTTTTTTATATAGAAGTAGCTTCAAGAAAATCCTCCAATAGACCAGTATTCCTTCAAAAGTAGGATTCTAAAGTCACAGGCTAAAAAGAGCTACTAAAAATGGTTGTATACTATTATTCCAACACTTTGGGAGCTCCCTTTAGTGCCATCTCTTCAATTCAAATCTTTAAAGAAATAGCTAAATCCATCTTACGTAACCAAAATTAAACTACTTTCTAAATTAATTAATATAAATGATGTCGAGCAATCCTTAAAAACACTAAGCCCTCATAATGCATCCATACTTAATGGGATGAATATGTTCTTTCTACAAAAGACACAACTTTAGATTGGGATGATATAATCCATTTAAGAATTTTCAAGGAAAGAAAACTTCTTAAAAAGATAAATATGACATTTATCACCTTGATGTTGAAAGGAAGGAAGCAGAAATCTATAAAGGTTTGTTGACTAATAAACTAATGAACTCATTCTACAAGATTATATTTAAAATACTAGAAAAAATATTGAAAGAAGTCCTTTTAGTCCACATAGATACCAGCAATGACCCTTTATACCAAGGAGACTGATTGGAGAAAATTTTCACCTGATCCAAGAAATCTTCAAACACTATATAACCAAGAAAATTAGCAAAAACTACTTCATAAAGGTGGATTTTCAGAAAGCCTATGATTCAATGGACTAGACCTTCATCATAAAAGCCCTAAAAGTATTTTGGATTCTATAGAATCTTTACAAACTGGCTTTACTAGTGTGTTCCTAAAGTTTCCTTCAATATCCTAGTTAATGGAGAACCATCTTCTATGGTTAAAAGATCAAAAGAATTAAGACTAGGAGATCTAATATCCCCTTACCTATTTACAATTTGAATGGAGACTTTTACTAGACTATTAGCCAAGGTGGTAGAGAGAAATAGCCTATTTAAATTCCATTTTTTATGTAAGAAGGAGAGAATTCCAAGTCTAAATTTTGTAGAAGATTGATTCCTATTTTCCAGTGTTGATTTTAATTTAATCACTACACTTACCACAACCCTAAATATGTTCAACAAAATGTAAAGAATGCAAGTAAGCAATGAGAAAATTGTTTTATACCTATCTACTAGTGCATCTCAATATGTTACATGGTTCACTATTCTAACTAGTTTTAAGATTTTGACTTTTCCCATGCCATTTTTAGGCATTCCAACATAGTCAAATAAACTAGCACTCTCATCCTATTAACCACAATTTGAAAAAATTAGTAACATAATATACAGTTGGTGTTCCAAATCTTTATCACCATTAGGAAGCAAACAAGGCCAAAGTCAAATGAAAGGAGCTTTGTACTCCCAAAGACCAAGGTGGACTAGGTTGCATTCCTTTAAAGGTGATCAACATAACTATGTTTGCTAAATCCACTTGGAGGCTATTAAAAGATTAAAAAATCGCTATATATTAGGTGGATTCATAGTTAATACATTAAAGAAACACACTTTTGGAGTTTTAGTTACCCAAATAATGTTTACTTATTGATGAAAAATATTATAAAGGTCAGAGATAAGCTTAAATAAATAATTTTCTTCAGAGTAGCAGATAGGAAACAAGACCTTTTTCTAAAGAGACAAACAAACAAACTATGGAGAAGTGGATAACCAAATTATCGTACAATCACTTAAAACCATCTACTAGCAAAATGCCACTATGAATCAATTTCTATTTAATAAAGCTCCACTGGTGAGTATGATACCTAAATTAGCAACCCTAACATACTTATCCAATTTCACACTAAATTCATAATTGGATTTTAAAAAAACACTTGATCATCTATATTTTAGGTGTCCTTTTCCAATCAGGGTATGAAAAGCAATTATATAGAAATGTAAAGTTGGGGTTCCATTATGTACGTAATAAGACACAATCGATTGGAGCGCAAAATTGATACATAAAACAAAGAAGGCAGATGGATTTTGGGATTTCATTTTTTTACTTGGTGTTAAATCTATAAGAGGAGAGAAATAATCTTGCCTTCTGAGAGCAAGCTAGAGTTGTAACATCCCTCATCAAAGATCTCCTCTATAAGATTAGGCTTCATCTGGCAATATATGAAAACATATTATCACTTAGTACTCAGATAATGAACAGGTGGAGCATTTATTATTAATAGAGGTGGTTGAGACATATTATTAATAGAGGTGGTTGAGACATAGGGAAACATCAAGGATAACAAAAAGTGTAATGAAGCTTTTTATGCTTTGTGTCTTAGCACTTATATTATTTTGATGCCTTAGAGGCTTAATTAAAATATTTTCATTCTTCAAAAGAAAACTTTGATTAAGACAATAGTCTTAAAAAAGAGATCTAAAATTTTTTTGTTTTGAGTATTTTAAGAAAATGTGAAGAATGTGGTCAGAAACAAAGCTATGTCATAGAGTGTGTTAAGTAAATCAGCTTTATAAAGGGCACGCTTAGGGAAATGACTATGTACCAAGCCGTATTCTTTTTTCTAAGAAAAATTAGGAAGAAAAAGTTTTTGAGAACTGTTTAATTTTTGTGTATTGTCTTGAATTATCTAAATAAGAGTTTGGATGCAAAACTTATGCTAAATTTAAGAAGCATTGTCTACATCATATATTGGACAAGTTAGATTTTTTTTTTTTTGCATATAACTCATAATATTTTGTTTTGACATAACTATTCATTTAAAAATTATCAAATATAAATCATAGTAGATGAATTTGTTAAATTAAATTAAAATATTATTAATTATATATAAATATAATTTTTCGTATTTAAACTCTAGTTAAGATGGTCTAAGGTTCTATACAAAAGGCTTCGGACAAGTTAAGGTTAATCTAATTTTTTACATAATTAATAATATTTTATTTTTATTTAAGAAATTAGTCCACCATTGTTTTGTCGCTCCATATTAAGTTATTAGGAATATGATTGACCAAACAAACATTTACAAAATAATTTTTTTCTATAAAATCATCCATAAACATTGTTTGGCAAATGAAAATTTACTAAATTGTGATAATTGAGGATCACGTAGCACTACAACAAAATATGGAATTTAATGACATAAAAAGTGAAGTTTTTAGACGCTTTTTTTATCTCAAAAATAATTTTAAACGCTTTATAAAGTGTAAAAAATAGTGTCACAAAACTATTTTTGATAACTTTTTTAGACACATCGATGCATCGAAAAAACATAAACTTTTTAAATATCTAAGCGTCGAAAATCTATTAGTACATAAATCCGTCGAAAACATACATTTTTTATGATTTTCTTAGACACATAAATGCTATTTTAGACGATTTATGTAAGCTTTTAGATTTTTTTTGTCGATATTTTTCGTTTTTAGACAGTTTTACGTTAAAAAACTCCACCATTTTTAGTAAAAAATAAACTTACAATTTATTTCATGCATCTTTTTTAATTTGTTTTGTGAATTTTTTTTAAGATCACTCACATATTATTATAATAAATTAATTACATATTTATTACTATAATAAAATTTACAAATTAATCTAAAATACGTATCTGCATATTATTATAATAAATTAAAACTTTGTTAATCACTTATTGCCACTTTGACTTGAAGTATTAATATATTTATTCCATTATTACCCTTGAGGTTTGATTACATTACTTAGAAGATCTTCCTCTGTAAAAGTTGCGACAGATGCATTATTAAGCGTGTGTGCTCATTAATCATATGAAAAGAGAAAAATGAATTCAATGATTTTTTTTTGTATACACAAGAAGTACAACTCAGCATGTATTAGACATCTTATTGTTTTCACAACTAAGTCAAACAAAAAGAAAATGAACTTTGTTGTTGCAAATCTCAACTTCAAAAAAACATCTCTAGTAATTTTCCTTACAAGTCAAACCTCACGTTTCATCAACCGTTCATGTCTACATTCAGAGTCCAATTATTTTTTTTAATCTGAAAATAAGACACCTGAAAGATAAAGAGGAGAAAAATAACTTACAACACTACAAATGCAAGTTAATTATATGATTTGATGGAAATTTACAATGTCAAACTTCTGGATTAGCTAAGAAAGCAAAACGAAGCAAAGCATATTTGATAAAATCGTGCCATATAACTTGCCCAGAACATCACAACTGCGTCTAAGTGTATCAAGCAATAACAGTTACTTTCAAGAAGAGAATATCAGTTGATAAGTCAAAGGAACCAACGATGGAAAAATGTAAATCTGGCCAATCCTGATTCTGATTGTTGTTGAATGGTTAACATAGATCATATTTTGTTGCATAATAACTTCTAACAATGAAAACGTATGAATCAAAATGAACATTAAATAGCTAGGAATACATGCTCAACAAGCTACCTCTCATAAACTCAATATGCCTGACAACTAGTTGTGTCAATGGATATCGACATTGAATGTATACATAACATGTAATGGGTGACAAAATGACAACACTTGTAATTTACTAGATTTGAGTTTATGATTAACAACAATCAGAAACATGATTTACTATATTTGAGTTACTATACTTGAGTTTATGATTAGCAGCCCAATTGATTCATTTAGAACAACTTAGGTAGTAGGAAAGAAGCACATTACACATGATCCAAGGGCATTCAAAGTTTTTGATCCTATGCCAAAGCCCAATTAATTCAGACTGAATCTATTAACTTCAGATAAAACATTTTTGTCATTACTATTAACCTCACCCATATATATATATATATATATAGAACAAAAGTCCAACTCTCCTATCCAAAACAAACTTGACAATAGATTTCTACGATCCCAGTACGTAATTTAAAGAAGTAAATAATCATTTTACATTTTGAGTGTGTTCTTATATGATGTAAACGAATTCATGAACTTTATATTAAGACCAGGTCTAAATGATAATACCTATAACGATAAGAGTATATTAACAGCATCGTACAAATGATCAGCTGGTATAGCTTCTCCTACAATCTCTAGTGGCATTTGTGATAATAATATTGCTACCTGCAAATGCTTAACAAAAATTGGCCCATAAATTAAATAGCTCGAGTTATGATATTAAAAAACTTGAGACAATATCAGGTACAAAACTTGAAAATAAGTAAACGTTAAAGAAAGTACTAACCCTGAGAGCTTTAGCAGTGCAATCTGAAACAGGCCAATCATTGTCACAGGTGGAAAAAAGCCATCCACCCTTGGAAATATGGCAATACCATTTGCTAGGATCACCACAGCTCTTTTTCCGCATCTTGATAAGGAACTTAAGTCAGTTTATGCCAAGAAACATGACTATAATCAAATTTGGCTTAAATACAAAGAAGTTGTAGAGTATACGTCTTTTGGAATAAAATGGTGTTTACTTATGTGTTTCTGATGAAACTATGTGCTTTTTTAGCATTAAACCATATTCATCGACAAGATTGGTAGCAAGAATTGCTGGAACGGAAAAACCATCATCCCACAGCTGAGAACGATTGTACGCCTGTCATTAAAATATTCAATTAACAAGTTTATGATCTTAAACGAAAATTGTTATATAGTTTGAACTATTTAACTATCCTAAAGTTAAATAGTTCAACAAAATTCAAACTATTTACTATCCGAACAAGACAGAGGTACGATAATCAATGAATAGACCACATTAAAAGTCAACCAACCATGTTCCACATTCGAACTCCTCACATTTATGAAAATAACCAATGTTTGAATAAAAATATAACAAAGTAAATTATGTGTGGTCTTGTAGTACTTTCCTATGCCTTTGACAAACTTCTAGTCTTCAACTCAGGAAAACGCCTAGCAGATGTGAAGTGATCTCTTTTTAAATTTTAATATAAATATAATCCAACTATGTTTTAAAACAGGGGCTTATCCAATGCCCTATCATTCTACCTAATTCTTTCCCCTCTCCATCTTCTCTCTGATGGCTAAACTATCCCTACTTGCCTACCTTCCCCTGCTCTTATTTCTATTTCTTAACTTAAGTTCGACTCTATTATTAAAAAGAATAGCAACAAATGATTTAAGGCTAGAAAACTTTAATCCCATATAATAATTCTCAGATGTTAAAGTCGTTCTAAGTATTATTGTTACCAAAAGAAATATCAGTTTTGAGTTTTGATTAAACGATCGTTCATTACTACCTCATAATTAAGCCATAGTTATAATTTCAAATTTTAGTAAATGATAACGCCACATTTGTGATCAAGTACTCAAACCCCACACTTTCCATATGAAGGAAAAAACAAAGTAAAAGCAAAGCAATATTAGACACGCTTATATTAAAACAGAAGAGGAGTAAGGAGTTAGGGCTAGGAGAAGATTATGAACTACATTTTACAAAATCAAATCAAATCCAGTTCGGAGAACTTCACAATCAGCAACTAAAACGAAATCAGGGGGAAAAAAAGAGAATGAGATGAGATTAAAAAAGATATAGAAAGCAAATACATTAAATTCTTAGACACCCAGCATCATAAAGATATAGAAACCAAATACATTAAATTCTTAGACACCCAGCATCATAAACTACCAAAAATTTTATGATCTAAACCTCACAAATCTTGGACCGCACTAAAACTACGGATGAGCAAATGATAAACTACAATATAGTAGGCCCTCCACACTTTAGCTTATCAAAACAAAAGATTAGGCAGTAGGAACGGGAATGGATCACCCAGAAAAAAGAATTTTGCAGAGGCAAAATGCACACGAAATGTGGGAAAATAAAACCAGATTTAGAGCTTAGAGATCCCACATTGTTCACGAAGAGAGGAATGAGAATAGACGATCAATGCATAATCACTAACAGCAAAGGAAAGAGAGAGGAGAGCTTACAGTTACAAGCAACAAACGAAGTCTTCATCTGATGGGAGAGCAGTCTGTAGATTAGCAGTGAGAGAGAGATCGAGGGGTGCCTGCCTTCTTTAAGAAATAAATGGAAGACTTGTATTGATTAACTTCAGTTTATATAAGTTGAAAAGGAATTAATTTATTATATTATTGATATGCGTGAGAAGTTGTATTATTTTGCTTACCCAAAGGTACCCATGTCTTTCTCTTTTAGCTTAAGTTTTATCTTTTAAATAGTTAACCCTATTTCAAATTATGAAAACACCATCTTTCGGATCAATCCCATTGGAAGGATATATGACTCTATTCTTCATCTTTACTAATGAAATGTTTGTTTATAATTACTTAGTTTTTGAAGTTAATTAATCGTTATTCCTGGATGCATACAAATTATAAAAGCCATCAATTTTTATCCAGTTAATTAGAAATTTTAGATTTTAGACACTTTTTTAGTATATTTTTTAGACAAATTTTTTTGTCTTAAATAAATATCTAAAAATTCCACCAATTCTTAGATTATTTAAGACAATTATTATATGCGGCTAGGCTTAAGTGTCTACAACCCTCTTATTTTGGTATTGTGTAGATAAGCATGGTTTGTGATATAAGGTTGTACTCAAACATACATTGCGAAAAATATTTCATAGAGAAGATTAAGAAGCATTCTTTTATGGAAATAAAAAAGAACTTATTGTGATGGTACTGTTTATATAAAAGCATGGCATTGTTTGTAAAGAGCAATGATATATTTATATAGAACTATGATATTATTTATAATCAAATTAGATATTTACATATTAAAGTATAGATGGTACTTATTTATTTACTCTTATGGTATTTTTGCATATAAATGTGGTATTATTTATAAAGAGTGTTCACATTTATTTTGTGTGAAATAATGATATTATTTATACTCGGATGTGATATTTATATATTAAAGTAAAAATGATACTTATTTGTATATTTTGATGGTATTTTTTATATATAGACATAGTATTATTTGTAAAAAGTGATGGTATTTCTGTATAGAATTATGGGATGTGAGAATGTAAATCATGATTAAAAGCGATGCCTTTCAATCCCCTAACCAAGCTATTCCTATCTAAGACTATAATGAATCAATCATTTACAGTGTCAACAAGAGTTAGATCTACTACAATTTTCAGAGTGCCTCCAATATTAAAAGGAGTAAGGTCGTGCTTGGATAACAGCTTTTCAGCTGTTTTTTGGCTGTTTGACTTAAGTTAGCTATTTGAC
>JAOSBN010000001.1:6043445-6070774 GCA_027563595.1 Erythroxylum suave
TAAAAGGAGTAAGGTCGTGCTTGGATAACAGCTTTTCAGCTGTTTTTTGGCTGTTTGACTTAAGTTAGCTATTTGACCCATATCAATCAGCTATTTATTTGTTTGGTTAATAGCTGGTTGGGTTGGCTTATTCAACCCAATCAACTAATTTTTAACAAGCTCCTTTACCCTAGCGTTTCAAGATAGTTGGTTAATTTATGACAATAATGACCTTGTTACTCCCTACTCTCTACTCCTTTTGGGTTTGCTATTATCAACATTATTGCTTCCAATCAACTTTCAATTTGTGCATGATCTATAGAATATTTTGGGTTAGATAAAAGACTAGTAATTTGTCTGTTTTTTGACCTTATTGATATTAATGTTTAATATTTAATTTATATTAAAGAATAATTATATTTTAATCTTTAATTTAATTTAGTATTTGAGTTTTCTTGATCATGCATTAAAAGTTGATTATTTAATATTACAAATTTATGTTAACCTTTTTCTAATATTATTTAATTATTTAATAATTCTATAAAAAGATATTAAAATAAAATTTTTATATAATTTTTAATAATATTCACAGGTTAATTACATAACTCATGTTAAATGAAGAAATCAAATAATTTTAAATTAAGTAATTAATCAAAATATATCAATGATAAAAAGTATTTATATAATTATTTTGTTGGAATGGTCTAATTGTAAACAATTAAAGTAATTTATTAGTGAAATCAATTGTAAATTGATTAATAAGTATATAACCTTATCTCATCTTGTGTGATTAAAATCATCTTCATAACCTTATAATTTTTTTTAAAGTCATATCCTCATAAGTCTTTTTAGATATAAACAACTAATATTACACAGCTAATTTTATCAAACATCTCTAATAAACAGCTAACACAATCTGCTGGTCAAATTAACTAAGATAATCAACTATCAGCTAACAGTTGATAGAATCAGCTAACAGCTAATGCAATCAACCGATTGCCAAACAGGCCCTAAGTGGGATGAGAGAATTTAAGCATCTCTTATAAGAGTGCAATACGTTGATTCTAGTAGCATATATAAAAAATTTATTGTAGCAACTTGTAATAATGACCTTTAAATAAGAATCTCAAGCAACACTTGATCTTAGACCAAACAGCATAAAATAAAAGTATATAAAAAAGTAAAGGCAATGCACTTTGCTTTGGCTAAATATTTTAGTTTTTGATTACTATTACACTCGAAATATACAATAATTTCAATAAGCTAATGCTATATGATTTCAACCAAAATATTATTAATTATATACAAAAGTAAATTAAGCCTAGCTTGTCCAAAATCCTATTTAGAAAATGCCTTTGAAATTGGATATAATTTTCTCATCTAAAATTCAATTTAGATAATTCAAGAGGCTAAGAAAATCTTAAGAAGTTATATCCAAAATCTATATCTGAAATGTTTTGAAAAAGAAGTGAAAAACACAATTTGTAACACGCTAGTGTCCTAAAGTATGTCCTTTGTAAAGCTATTTATTTAACAAACACTCTCTAAAATAAGACCCAACCATGTTTTCCACCTTTTCGTAAAAATCTCAAAACACAAAAGTTTTAGAGATCTTCTTAATCTTTTCACAGAATCTTGAATCATCTTATCAGAGTTGCAATCAGAAAGTTATGCTTAATTGAAAAAGTATTATCTAACTTATATAATATCCACTTTAAACAATGCTTATTAAATTAACCATAACTTTCTCATTGAAACTCCAATTGAGATGATTAAATTTTAGGAGGTCTTGAATCTTTAAAGAAGTTAAGAACAAAATCTAGGATACACCAGTATCTTAGGGCATGTCCTTCATAATGTTCTTCACATGTTACAATTATACTCTAAGATAGGGTCATATTAGTGACCTTATTCTTCACATATTTATAAAAAGCTCAAACCATAAAATTTTAAAAGCTCATAAATTTTCTATATAATCTTAAACCATGTTAACTAAAATTTGGATAAGAAATTTATGCCCAATTTTAAAAGCATTATCTAATTTGTCTAATATCTAATTTAGACAATATTTCTTAAATTGACATAACTTTCTTATCTAAATTCTGATTGAATTGATTCAAATCTACAAAAATTTTAGGAAGTTCTAAAAGTTTGTATACTTCATTTTTCAAAAAAGAATTTGAAGAATACAATCTGAGATAAGCTAGTGTTCTAAGGTGTGTCATTTGTAAATCTATTTATTTAACAAACACACTTTACGGCAAAACCATATTTATGATCATATTTTTCACATTTTCGTAAAAATCTTAAAACAAAAAAATTTATATCTCTTCTTAAATTTTTTATAGAATCTTGAATCATCTTAATAAAGGTTCATATATGAATTTTCTACTTAATTTAAGAAGAATTGTCTAACTTTTCCATATTTGGGTTAAAAATATGTTTTAAATTGAGCACAAATTTCTCATTTAAACTACTATTGAAATAATTCAAGATACCACAGAAAGATTAGATAGTTCTCAATTTTTTATCTTTAATATTTTTTAAAAAGTAGAGAATACGATATGGGACATATTGATGACCTAGGGCGTGTATTTTGTAGAGTTGTTTATTTAACTAACATACTTTAAGAAGCAGTCATACTTATGACCATGCTATTCACATTTTCGTAAAAAGACTCAAGACACTAATATTTAGATATTCTCTTCATAATCTTTTTTTTATAGAATTTTCAATTATCTTCATTTGTAATTTGATGATAAAATTATGCCTAATTCAAATAATTCTTCTTAAATTAGGCATAATTTTCTCGTATGAACTCCAATTTAGATTATTCCCGATGCTATGAAAAGTTCAAAAAGTCTTATAAAACTTTTTTAACTATAATTTTTTGAAAATGAAATGAAGGAAATGTTTTTAAAAAACATTTTCTACTTAACGAAAACATTTTAAAACATAATCATATTTTAGATTATGTTCTTCACATTTTCAACGTAACAAACAAAAAATTTAGATCTCTTGTTAAACTTTTCGCATAATTTTAAATCATTTCAGTCAGAACTTGGATTGAGAAAGTGGCTTCTAATTTGAGAAATATTATCGAATTTGTCTAATATTCAATTTAGACAATACCTCTTAAGTTGGGTATAAATTTCTCATTCAAATTATGACTGAAATGATTAAAAATGCTATAAAAAGCTTAATTTTTTTATCTTAAAGGTTTTTTCTAAAAAAGTGAACAACACAATTTGGAGTACATTGATATCCGGGACATATGCTTCATAGAAATGTTTATTTAATAAATAGATTTTAAGACACGATCATACTTTCGGCTATGTTTTTCACATTTTCATAAAAAAACTTAAACACAAAAGTTTTAAGCTATTCCTGACTTTCTATAAAATCTTAAGTCATCCGGGATCGAATTTCAACTGATAAAGTTGTAACCAATTTATGAAATATTATCTAACTTTTCCCAAACACATTGCATGAAAAACGAAGCTTAAAGCTAAAGGTCTTGACAAAAGCGACAAATCTTGAAAGTTAAAATGCAAAGGTTGAAAGTTTTTATGCTAATTTGATAAAATCATTTACGTAAAGGCTCTAAAAGAAATAATTCATAAAATATAAAAACTTATATATGTATAAAGAAAGAAAGAGAGAAATTCCTAAAAGAAAAGGCGGTCATAAACAGAAAAATTGAAGATTTAGATAAGAGAAAATCTAACCATCTTATAAGAAGAAGAATAACAACAACAATATTCAATATGAATCATGCTGATATACAGAATTTGGGAAAATTTAATAATACGCAGTCTTATTTTGAACTAGAAAAAAAGCTATTTCTAACTTCTTATAAGAAGAATTAAATGGAATTCATAAATTTAAATAGATATATAAAGAAGAGGAAGAAAAAGCGTTTAATTTATGCTCAATTTGTTTGTAACTCTCCAAGAATTTCCCTGTGGAACAAGCCCGGCATTTTGGCCAAGTGCTCCAAATTTGACCTGCGGTTGATTTGGGGAAATATCTAGGCGTGCCGCTGATCCACGAGCGAACAAAACAGAACACGTATCAGTATATCCTCGATCGAGCACTGCAAAAACTAGCTGGCTAGCGAGCGCGAGAATTATCGCTAACGGGGCGGGTTACGTTAATGCAGTCAATGATAGCATCCCTTCCCATTTACACGATGCAAACTGTACAATTGCCACATCAACTCTGCGACGAGTTGGAGAAAATGATGCGAACCTTTATTTGGGGTTCCTCAAATGGTCAAGCCAAGGTCCATTTAGTTAATTAGGAGGTTGTTTGTCGCCTAAAGAAGATTGGTGGCCTAGGTTTAAAACGGATTCAAACTACTAATGATGCAATGCTGACAAAACTTGGTTGAGGTTTGCTCCCAAAACCTTCAACACTATGGGTCCAGGTCTTACAAGCAAAATATAGGAAAGATTTTCAGCATATTCCAGACACACTGCACAAGCACGGTGCGTCGATAATTTGACAGGGAATATCATCTACGTGGGATCATATCCGCCAAGGCATGTAGTGGAGGGTTGGTAATGGTAACAGGATTTGATTTTGGATCGACCATTAGATGGCCAATTAGGGACCACTTTTAATGCATACCACTTCACCACTCCCGGACACGTTGTTACAAACAAACGTTTACGAGTATGTGGATGTGTGGGGTAACTGGAATTGGAATTTGATTCGATGCTATCTTCCTCCCTCAGTGTGTAGCGCTATCGTTAGCATGAGGCCGCTCACTTTGAATAGGAGTGAGGACAAAATTGTGTGGGGGTCGGGGCCATCTGGGTTATTCACGGTGGCTTAAACTTATGACCTAATTGTCAACTTGAAGCCTGTGACACAAAATCCACTTTGGCTGGCCATATGGAAATGGGAAGGCCCATAATGCATTCGATCATTTCTGTGGCTGCTGGCGAAACGACGGCTACTAACTAATCAACAGTGAGTCGCTAGGCACCTTACTAGGGATGGCAGCTGTAAATACTGTGGACAGGAAGAGACCTCCTTGCATGCTCTTCGGGACTGTCCCAGGGTGAACAAATTTTGACACAAATTCAACCTGGAGAGGATAGTTTTCGATTTTTTCCATCAGGACGAGGATATGTGGTTGAGATCCAATATTTTTAATCAAGTTCAAACTCAATTAGGGAACTGGGCCCCTGTTTATGGTGTCACTTGCTGGTATCTGTGACAATGGCGGAACCGAAGGATCTTTGAACCGGACTTTATCTGGCCGGTTGAGGAGTTACACATTGCCATGGACTACGTTATCTAGATTGCGAAAGCATAGGACGTAACCGGAAGAGTGGTTCCGGACGGGGTCTTACCTATCGGGCGTGAAGTCTGTTGGCACCCACCTCTGGATAGATGAATCAAATTAAATACCAATGGGTCTGTGCATCATAGGACGGGTCGGGGTACGACAGGGGGTTCACTTAGAGATAACTCAAGGAGATGGTGTGGCAGCTTTATGACAAATGTCGGCCATTGCGCGCCTTTAACGACGAAGTTATACAGGGTACATGACGGCCTTCAATTGGCGTGGAATCTGGAGTTGCGCAATGTAATCCTTGAAACAAATCCCCTGGAGGTAATCAACATACTGTCTGCTTCTGTCAGTTTTTTGACTGATGCTCATCCTTTGGTGCAGGACATACTGGACCTTCTGGATCGTGATTGGATAGTTCGAATTCAGCATACCTATCGAGAAGGAAACCAGAGTGCTGACCACATGGAACCTCTAGCTGCGTTCGCCAGTCCAAGATTGCATGTGTTGACAGAAGTCCTTACGGAACTATAGACGTGGATCCGACAGAATAGCCAAGTAATGACCTGTCGCCGGGGGTTGTGATATGGTATAGCTGTTTTTGTTTTTCTTATTCTTTGTATACCAAAAAAAAAATACTCGGAAAAGTTAAAGAAAAAGGAATTATAGTGTTAAAAATATAATTTGTGAATTAGTCATTTATCATTTTTTTTAATTTTAATACAATTAAATATATTAGATGACAATTGATCATAATTAACAATGAATGGTCTGCCGCTTCGCCAACTAGTCGTTCCCTTTTTCTAAGTGTAGTGTGAGTGTGAAGTGGAACTGGCGCACAGTCCGAAACGGGCAAATGGCGGAACTACGGCACTCGAGCTCGCTCGGTGCTCGGCCCTCTTCCTCTCCGATCAAGCGCGATGGCGAAGCTTCTCCTCTCATTCACAACACCGACTACCACTACAACCACCACGTTCGCCACCATTTCTTCAGAGGAGATCGGGACCGTCCCTTCTGGTCCATTCTCTCGTTCTTCGTTGACGATCCCAGGATTTCTTCTCACAAACTCAGGATCTCGCTTCTTTTGCTCGGCATTCTCGTTTTGGCTGGATTGATCGCTCTTCATTCCATCTATACTCGATTGGTCCGTTTTTGAGAATCTACGATCTCGATAAAAGCGATATTGAGTTGTAATTTTGGAGAAACATGATGTATTTTCTTTGTTTTATTCAGTCAATGTGGTTCCATAACATTGAGATTTGATTTGACAATCAATTAAGAGAGTTTCTAGTTTTATTGTTTATGATATCCTTTCTATTAGGACTTTTTGCTAAAATCTCGTGGGTTCTTTTTCTTTTTTGGCAGAATTATCCATACTTGTGTAGAAAAGAAGGAATTGTGCTTCGTTGTCCACATGTAAGTTCTTGGATTACCTTTTGTTTTATTAATCCACAGTCTTGCTAAAAGGTTTGGTGTGAAATGTGGCCTTTGTTTTTGCAAAATTCTAGGTTGAGGAGCCTTACTCACTTTGGGAGAATCCATACTCCGCAACAACCTCTTGGAAGCCTTGTTCTGAGCGTCGAGATACTGGAATTTCAGGTGATTTTCTGCTTCCATGGATTATTAGTTAGAGTTTTCATTAGCGTATGGAAAGCTCTCAGAAATGATTAGAATTACTAATACTTTTGGTGATGAGTGTAACTTCGAGAGTTTTATGTTCAGTTTCAAGATTCCCAATTTGCTGTTTACTTTACTTCTTTTTAGTTTTATAATCCTTTCTTAATTTTGCAGGTATTCCTCCAGAAAATGAAACAAGTGGCTATATTTTTGTCCATGCTGAGGGTGGTTTAAATCAGCAAAGAATTGCCGTATGAGTCCCTTGTATCAAATGGTGTAATCATAAGAGTTCTCATTTTCATTTGGTTTGTTCTGATATGAAAAGAGTTTGTAATTGTTGACCCCCTCTCCTTTTCTCGAGCTGCGCAAAGCTAAAAATCAAATTTGCATGCTTTATGGTTCTTAATTTATGTTTTTGAGAAACTTCTGTCATTGTACTTCTCTGTTTTGCCTCTCTCTTCCATCTTAATGTTAAGATTCTGCTGGACTTAGAAAATTTGTATCGACCTGCATTATTTTTTGGGAAACAAGATAGCTTGTACTATCATGTTGATTGGGAATCATTGCCAGTTACTTTCCTGTTTTCCTGTTTATCTTTTTTTGACGCACCTGTTTAATTCAAAATCCATGTTAGTGTTCTTCAAATAATTTTTTGTCTAACCAGATATATTGAATAAATATCTATAGTGAATAAATTCTAAGTGACTTAATTCTAATGTTTGTTTGCAGATATGCAATGCCGTTGCTGTGGCCAAAATAATGAATGCCACCCTTATATTACCAGTGTTGAAGCAGGATCAGATCTGGAAAGATCAAACGTAAGATGATCTGATTTTTGACATTTATATTTTATTATCTGTTGAGCAATTGTGGTTCATGAAATTTGCAGTATGCTGATCAAAGTCATGTCAAATTCACTTCTTTTTTGATTTATTTTACTCAATTTTAGAAGTGAAGGCCACAGTTTCACACTAAGTGCACACTTGCAGGAAATTTGAAGACATTTTTGATGTTGATCATTTCATCAACTATTTGAAGGATGATGTGCTTATTGTTCGTGATATACCAGATTGGTTTACTGACAAATCAGAGTTATTTTCTAGCATAAGGTTTCTATATTCACTAAGCCTCTTCAGTAATCCCAAGCATGTTGGGCATATTTGTCTATTTTGTTTGATGGACTGAGTCTTAATTTCATGACTAAATTTCTGTTTATCTTCTAGACGGACGGTGAAAAATATTCCAAAATATGCACCTGCTCAATTCTACATTGACAATGTACTGCCACGAATAAAGGAGAAGAAGATAATGGCTCTAAAACCTTTTGTCGATCGACTTGGGTAAGACATTAATGCTACATGTTCATGGGTGCTCAATATCTGTCTTTTGTTCCGTTGAAGAAAATTGGCTCTGAGCTTTTCCATCTTATCAGTTATTGACATTTACGCTTGGCCCAGGTATGATAATGTGCCTCCTGAAATCAACAGGCTAAGATGTAGGGTGAACTATCATGCTCTTAAATTTCTTCCTGACATTGAACGGATGGCTGATTTATTGGTATCTAGGATGCGAAACCGTACTGGAAGTGGAAATCCCTACATGTATGTTACAGTTCAGCTGGCCATAATCATTATTCTTTAGCTCTAATTCTCAAGGTGCTAATGGACATCTGTCATTCAGGGCTCTCCATCTTAGATTTGAGAAAGGGATGGTAGGCCTATCTTTCTGTGATTTTGTGGGAACAAGAGAGGAGAAAGCTAAAATGGCTGAGTACAGGAAAAAGGAATGGCCTCGACGTTATAAGGTCTATGATGTGTCAGTTTTCTGCTTTTCAGAACAAATGAAACACAGATACTTGATGTACTAAATAATCATGTGCAGAATGGTTCCCATCTCCATCAGTTGGCCCTGGAGAAGCGAAAGGAAGGTAGGTGTCCTCTTGAACCTGGAGAAGTGGCAGTGATTCTTCGAGCTATGGGTTATCCTAAGGAGACTCAGATATATGTAGCTTCAGGTCAGGTTTATGGTGGACAAAATAGGATGGCTCCACTGAGGAACACGTTCCCAAATCTGGTATGACCTTTTTTATTTTATGGTGTTATGGGAATCATTCATTTTGGTTCAGTCACTCAAATCAGTTGCATCTTTCTCGTTTCTTTCAAGCTTAGACAAATTATTGCAATACATCTGTTATCCTATTTCCATGAAATATAGTATGATTAGGGTTGTTCTTAGATTCATCTTTGCGGCCACATCATGATTCATATATTTTATTATGTAAGGGTGGAACTTGTAAACATACTACATTATATTCATCTGCCTACCACAAGTTTCACTTTGATGTGTTATTGTCAAAGAAGAATCTCAGTTTTGACCGGAATGCTAATCAAATGCTTTTGTTTGTCTGGTGACTTCTTTTGTGGGCTGAATTGTGTACACATGCTGGCGTGAAGCTACAACTTAGGTTCATTGGGTTAAAAGCCATATTATATGCTGAGTGGTGGGGCAAGCACATATCTAGGTAACAACAAAAAAGAAAAGTACGGAAAAGTAGGCTCCAATTTTTTCAGATGTTTATGTTGTTGAAGGTTTTGTAGTGCTTATGAAAACTGAAGAGAGTGTAAACGTTTTCTAGGGAGCTCAGAGGTGGTACTAATGTAGTGGGCATGTGGCAACATATGAAGGGTTGATGAGAGGTGTGAATGTGCCAGGGACACAAATAAGACTAAGCATTTGTCTTTTTGTTGAACTCTTGGTCTAGAAGGGATAGAGGACAGGTTCCACGTTTATTGAACATTGAAACAAAAACATTGTTAACTTGTAAAAATCACATTCGGGGTTTAGGAAAAAACTGCTATGACACCTAATATTTAGGAATCATTTATGGAACTTTAAATCATCCTTACATTAGAAAGTTTCCCAATTCAAAATTTATTCCTATATCTGCTAATCCTAATCCTACTAAATAACACTAATTTGAGATATTTGAATGGAATGGATCCTACTCTACTAACGATTCTTATTACCTAATAGACTTAAATTACAAATCAATTAGTGCAAACTAAAACAAAATTATTTTAATTCTTATTAATAACTAAAATTATTTTTGTTCTTGGAGCTTGAGTAGCTTTGCTCATGTATACGTGTGCCAAAAATTATTGAGATTTGGTATTTAATACAATAATATTATTATATTCCTAATATAAGATATTTTTATTAAAATAGTTTAGGTGCTATTTATGAATATTTCGTTATTCTATTATGAAATTTTGTATTGCCTTCAATTATGAATGATGTGATAAATTTAATACACCTTAGTACCCTTGTGGTCTTTGTGTTTGTAGAATTAGCTTCATAATCAAACCGTATTAAGTTGTATATATTCTTTTCCCTTCTCCTATATATCTTGTTTGTCTCTATGTTCACATAGTATTAAAGCTAATTTATCATAGTATCAGAGTGAGGCTCCAATTTTAAGACAAATATCTATTTCTTCTTCAAAGTCTAGAAGGCTTTTATCATGAAACTTGAATTCGTAACTTTTGTTTCTTTTTCAAGTTTTTGTATTTTGTCGTTTCTTCATGCAGCTATCAAGAGCATCATAACCTAACGGTTTTCTTTCTAGCAATCTATGGAAAACGTGGATATGGGATCAAATCGTCTGCGTGGTCTGCCCTGCGCCATCTTCCTCCAAATACAAATTTTAGAATAAATAAATGGGATAGAGCAAAATTTGTGGCTGAAGGAGAGTGGCACAGGGATGGAATGGGGCAGATTGCACAGATGATCTTGCAACTGTGGATATACCTCTAGCCTTTCCTCTTGCAACTCATTGAAAGTATAGTTTTTCTGTCTTTCCTGTCAGCAGTCACCAAGAGCGCCTCTATCTCTATTTTTTTAAATATAAATTAGGTATCCCAATTTCGCCGGACTAATCCTAAGTCCCTAAGATCCCACCCCAAGAGTTCTAGAGGAGGTAAATCTGGAACTCCAAGGTCCCTCAGGTTCCTACATAGCTTTTATACTTTTGCGCACAAGGAATTGTCACATACTGATTGGTCAGCTAATAATTGATTATTGGCCCTGCTCAGCATCAAGTCCTCATCAGCCCCAGGTTCCCTAGTAGTTCCAACTCCCACACTACTACTGGAAGCGAGACGTCCGCAATTGATCCGACCCTTCAAGTAGTCCATTAAGAGAGCAGCTACCTCTCTTTCTTTCTTTCCTTCTAGAGTCCACGGAGAACACAATTGCCTCTATTTTGTCTTTTCTTCCAGCAACCATTGAAAACTCCAGTACTTCTGTCAATAGCTTTATTTTTTCTCTAGCTTCTATTATGTTTTTCCGTCCCTTATTCTTTCTCTGTAACATCTTTCTACTCTCAATCTTTTAATCACACTGCTGCCGCCGTTTTCTCTCAGCAGTGCTGTTTCCTTTATTATCAATTTATCTTAGGTGGATATATTTAAATAGTTATGGGGCACAAGTTGGACCTGGCCTATCACCGGACTTGAGGAGGAAGTTTCCCAAGATGATGTCGTTTTGGCAACCCGTTTTTTAAACTTAAAGATTAAAAGGATATCATTTTGGGTGGAGGTAGGCATCGGGTCAGCTCCCAGGCCTTTGCTCAGCTCAAAGACCACTTTGACCATTCCTAGCAGGCTGACATCCCTATGTATTATGTTTAATTATTTATGCTCTCTGTTTGAAAATGTCTTTAGGTTGATTCAAAATTCATATGCAAGTTAAACGTAAAAATATCCACTTGTCACCTTGAGGGGAGTTGAAGTCATGACAATTTAGTATTTTCTATAGGAATATTATTATGTTTCAATATATAATATTTTGCGTTTAAATACTTTTGGTATTGTTTAAGAATTTTATATCATCCAAGTATGATACCTTTGTGATATTCGTCTTCTTAGAAGTAAGCTTGAGATCTAAACCATCACTGTGTAGATCACTCTTTTCTTTTTCTCTTTATTTCTCATGTAGTTTACTTTTACACAGTATTGAAACTAATTTAATGTAATATAAACTGATCAGAATTTCTGATACTTTTTGAGTTTATTTTGTTCATCTATTATGTTTCCTATCTTTCCCATATTCATCACGAGGGTTGATAACAGGTGACCAAGGAAGAGTTGGCAAGCAATGTGGAATTGAGTAATTTCAGGAAGCATGTGACAAGTTTGGCAGCCCTCGATTTCTTGGTTTGCTTGAAGTCTGATGTTTTCGTTATGACCCATGGAGGCAACTTCGCTAAATTAATAATTGGAGCGCGCAGGTACATGGGTCACCGTCAAAAATCCATAAAACCAGACAAGGGGATAATGTCTAAATCTCTGGGAGATCCATACATGAGCTGGGGTCCCTTTGTTGAGGATGTGATTGTCACCCACCAGACCCGAACTGGACTGCCAGAAGCGACTTTCCCTAGCTATGACCTATGGGAAAACCCCCTGACTCCTTGCATGTGTAAAGCTTGACGATACAACTCTTTCACCACTAATTTATTGTGAGCCGCATGCCTAGGAAGAACCTGCTAGCCATTGCTGCTGTAACTAGCTTCTGATAACATGGAAATGAAGAGTTAAATATCGCAGTTTTGATGCAGAGAGGAACTTAAAGATCAGAATTCACGTTAGAGATACCAATAGGCTCGTTGGAGATGGTTTTGGCGTGATCAGAGAACTTTTGGAGGGACCATTTTATTGGTTCTCATTGCTGTGATGCTCAGAAGTTTTGTTGTCCAGAAGAGCACGCAAACTCAATGGGTCATGTTAAGGACAACGTGAGCAGGTGATATTTGCGTACGAGTGGATGTCTTGTATATTACAAGTTGAAATGTGCAACTTTTTGGCCAATTCATTTTACCTATTGCTATTGACCTGAGGGGCCTTCAGCCTTGTAAAAGCTTTTGTTTTCCAAATTTTTAATGATTTAGCGTTGGCTATTTTTCGCCTAAACCATCCACAGTCACCGTTATGTCACACCAACTCCTCACCAGTAGGTGACAACAGTCATAACAGAAAGGGAGACAGATTTCAACTTCAAGCGACAACAATCACAATAATAAAAGTTCATTTGTGAGACAATAACCATTGTGAGAAAAAGGTTGACAAAACGATAAAAGAACAAGAGAGAACAGAAGAGTGACGGGCTGATGGCACGTTGACAGTGTCGGCAGAGCAAGCAAAAAAGAAAACTGAGTTTGAGGATGACAATCATCACCAACAAGAAAAAAAAAAAGGAAGGGGACGGAAACTGAGGAGGGAAGGAAAATTCAAGAGCTTGTTATCAGAATCATCAATAAAATGGCAGCTGATAATGGTGGGTAATGGTTGTACTGATATGCTTATAGCTGTGTCGCGATTGAGAGAAGAAAGAGGGGAATTTAAGGTTTCTTTTTATATATGTTGTCGGAGTTCAAAAGTGTATTTTTATCCACTACAGTATCTTGCTAGTTTCACTCAACCTTAATAGCAAAGTTTGTCTCTCTCTCTCTCTCTCTTTTCCCCCCCTCTTTCTCCTCATTGCAATCCCTTTTAATAAGTGGTCTTGTTTCATTCATTAAATTTTTTGGTTTATCTTATGGATAACTTTTGGTCTAGTAAACTTCCCGTTTGTCTGGGAACTTTTATAGGTGTACTTGATTCATTTAACTATTTTTTTTCCCCTATGATTGATTAAAAAAACTTGGGTGTAAATAATTTTGGATGTGATGTCTAAAATCACGTAACAAAGCTTGACTAGCCTCAATTATCTGACAGTTCATATCTACCATATAAGTATTTCTAAAGACCATCTTCTCATTGATGATCCACTAATGAAACATAATCACAAGGAATGTCTACGAGATACTACCTGACTAGTTTTAAAAATCTAAAATTCTATTAATAATAACGCCATCAATCTAATTAATCAATAGGAGTATGTCAAAGAGTTGAAGGAATATTTAAAAATTTTATATTAAGTAAAAAGAAATGTTTGACGTTTTAAAAAGCATGTAAGGGGTTTTATCAGACTAAACAATAAGATCAATCCCTTTAAACATATTTTATGAATTTTTAAAAAACTTTATTAAGAATTAAATATGTTTTTATTGTTTAAAAATTATGTTAAAGTTTAACAAGGTCAATAAGAGCCGATAGTATTTAAATATTTGTTTGGTTGGTATTACCTCTTAGTTAGAGGTGGCTAAATCTTAAATTCTTTCTATTGTTAAGATTCCTTGCCAGTATAAGGTCCTTACCAAATACTTTACACAAATTTCAATCTGTTTGTTTCTCCCAAATTTAAACTTTTAGGAATCTTATGAGTTGGAGCAATGGATGGGACATTGGAAATTCATCTAATAGGAATAATAACAGAGGAGGAAGGAAAAGAAATTGTGACAATAAGAATCAGCATGGAAGATCAGTTACTTATTGATATTATCATGAGTCATACTATACTAAATGCATGTGTCAAAAGCTGTTAAATAAATCTCAAAAATCTCATTACACTCATGTTGTATCTACTATTAGTATACCTAGCTCATTTGTTAAGAAGACAATTATAGTTTTCTTAACCCACTACCAAAAAGAACTACAAAGTTCACGTCACCCTATCACATATTGTTGACACAAGTAAATATATCTACGTGTATTCTTTACTCTTCCTTGCAATGGTTCATTCATTTTTGTGCCTCGGATTATATAATAGGTAATTCTAGTGTTTTTGTTTCACATAAACACTCTTCTCCTTTCCATGCTGCCTTATCTAATAGATCTATTTCTTGATCTTACCTTTTCTTTAGTTTAACATATGCCAGTAACTCCCTCATTCTTTAAATCGTTGTATTTTATTCTTTCCTTTTGGGTTATTAAATGAGCTAGTTTACTTTTAAGAGTACTTCTGATGTTTATGGTCTATTTCCTATTGTGTCTATCAATATTTTGTTACTCTTACTGATGATTTCTTTTATATGGCTTAGCCTTATTTAATGAAAAGTCATTTTAAATTAATTTTCCATTTTTATTCTTTTTATAATGAAATAAAAGCATAATTTAATGTCTCTTACCCATACTTTGAGAAATGTTAATACTAAGTAATATTTTTTTTCATACCATTCTAAACCAACATGATACATAATTACATTCTACATCAATCCTTGTATGTTGACACAACATTTCAAAATGGCATTGTTGTAAAAAGTCAACATCTTCTTAAAGCCTCTCTGAAACTCTTATTCAAAATTCATGTTCCTAAACCATTTTAGGTCGATGCAATCTTGTCAGCAGATGTTACCTTTTGAAACATATTCCTTTTCCTTTTCTAATTCTTCAATTTTGAGAAGGAAAACAATGATTTATTTGTTTGCTAGATTACCTTTTAGACCATAAATGCTATCTCTTCATATGATATACAAAACCACAACCACAACCTAGTCTTTTGATTTACTACAAAAGATGAGATCATCCTTTTACAAGTTTAGTGCCAATCTTTTCTTTGACATCAAATCCAACAACTGATGATCTTGATCTCCTAGTCACTCATTGCAGAGAAAAATGTCAATACATTTTTCTTGTTTTCTCTTTGATCCTTATGATATTTTGTCTTCCTCTTCTTATTATTTTATTGCCTCATTTAGTTCCATTACTATTCTAACAATTGTTTATGAATCTTTATCTCATCCTAGTTGGTGTGATATAATAAATGAGATGAATGCGTTAGATGCTATTGGTTTTTGAGATTTAGTGAACCTACATATTAGAAGGAAGGCTATTAGATGTAAATAGGTGTTTATAGTCAAAGTAATATCTAATGGATCCATGGCTCAACTTAAGGCATGACTTATGAAAAAAATGTTATGATTAGACCTATGATGTTGATTATTGTGATACTTTCTCTCTTGTTTTAAAATTGATCTCTATCCTTTTATGCATTTATACGTTAATTACTCAGTATTGGCCCTTACATCAGTTAGACATCAAGAATGCCTTCATATATAATGACCTTTAAGAGGAAGTATAATTGAAGTAACCACTTAGGTTTGTTACTAAAGGGGAATATGAAAAATTTTCCATCTTTTAAAAGTAATTATATGGTTTACAATAACGTTTTCATGACTGGTTGAAAAAAATAGTCAGGCAGTAGAAAAGTTTGGCATGAATAAGAGTAAATCTAAACACTCAATATTCTATAAACATTATGTATTTTGTGTCATTATCCTTGTTATATATGTGGATGATATTATCGTTTTGAAATAACTGCTAGGAGTATAGGTGATAAGAAGCAAGAAAGGATTTTTTTTAAAAATCTCCAAATAAGTATATAGCATATTTATTAATTGATATTGGAAAGATAGGGAATAAGCCATGTCATGCTCTAATGATTCCTAATTTATAAGTCACCAAATATGGAGACTAGTTTGAAAATGCTAAGAAATGTAAGAGAGTGGTTGAAAAATTAGATTTTTTTACAGTAACTTTCCTTGATTTTGCACATTGTTGTCTTCTCCAACCATTCATCATTTGGATGTTTTAGAATAAATCTGATTTACTTAAATGGGAGCTCCTAGTCTGGGGATACTATATAAAAATTACAGACATGCTTATATTGAGTGTTTCTTAGATGTTGATTAGGTAAGCATTAAGATTGATTGAAGATCTACTACTGGCTACTATGTCTTTATTGAAGAAAACTTAGTCTCATGAAAAAGCAAGAAACAACATATCATGTTCAGATCTAATACATAATCTAAATATAAGGCTATGGCTTAATCATCATATGACATAGTATGGGTATATGAGATCTTAATGAAAAATGGTTTTAAAGCCTTAATACCATTAAAGTTGTGGTTTTATAATTAAGCTACTCTATATATTGCTCATAATCTTGCGTTTCATGAAAGAAATAAATTTATTGAGATAAACTGTCTCTTCATTCGTGAAAAAGTGTAGCAAAACTTGATCTCTACAGGATATGTCAAAACTAGAGAATAACTTAGTGATATTTTCATAAAGGCTCTAAATAGAGCTCAGGTCAATTATATTTGAAACATATTATACATGATTAATATCCATGCACTAACATAAGGGGAGGTGTTATAAATTAGATAATATGAGATCAAATAAGATATTCATATCAAATAGGATTATAATAGTTAGCATATCCTAATCATTTATCATAGGCTTGATTATAGGAATATTACTTTGTAATTAATTGTTTATTATCAAGTATTTAATGTATCAATACCTAGTACAAATATATCAATAAAGAATACTCTCTTTTTTTCTCTTCATAATGATAAAAGATAAGATTGTATTAAAACTAACCTATGCAAATACTATAGAAAAAATAAGTAAAATAAAATGAAATAAATAAAAGTAAATTAAAAAGATTATTGAATTACTAAACTTACCAAAATTTCTCAAAATATCAAAATAAAGATTCAAATTGTGAGATTAAAAATAATTCATTTAAAATTAACTAAAAATTTATGGAAAATTGTCTTAAAGAAGTCTTTAACCCTATTTAAAAATGCAACTAGAAAATGACAAGATTTAGCTACTTTTCAATATTGTTCTTATTTTGCAAATATTGCATTTTTAGGTTGTAACCTTCGACAAGGCTCGAGCATTTATCTCCTATATGTATTATTTCAATTCACTAACAATTCTTTTATTCTTTCCAATTGAAAGAGAACTTTTTTTTTACCTCCTTTGTTTTTAATCCACAATAATCAAATTGAAAATATTGTTCCATTCTTTGTATAATTTTTTACTTATCAAAATAAAAACAAAATCATACTTTGTAGGAATTGGACAAACAGTCTACATTCGTTAAAGTAAGTAATTCATTAGTTAGTTTACAAATGGGTTATAAAATAAATAAACACAATCCATTCCTCATTTGGAAAAAAATAGTGAAAATGAGACAATTAACCATGGGATTTCTTTTTAATATTCTCAATTTAAGTTAAAATTTTTAGTCTTTCTTTAATGGCCAATTAATCAAGTTCTTTGAAAAGAAAGAACTTAAACTGTCCCAAAGTCAACTTTTGCTATGTTAATAAGCATTAATGTTATGCACCAATAGGCAAGAATTTAAACAGTAAACATATGTGTGCTCTGGTGAGTTTTTTCAATGATTTTTTTAACATATATCTTTAATTGCTTAAAAAAAATTTGTAAAAAAGGAAAATAAATTAGAGTAACTAATATTCCTATTCAAATTTAATTTGTATTTTTGAAATTTTAGGGTGAAGTTCTAAAATGTTGTAATAGTTGATTAGCATGTATTTTTAAAGTCATAGAGAAATAGACAATTAAGAACTTATTTAGTTCTACTACAAGTTTTTTTTTCAAATTCAATAAAAATATTTGCTTGATTGAGATTTATATTTATATTTATAATTTTCCAATTTTAATAACTTATGAATACCTTAAGCTTAAATGTTTAGTGAAAAAGCCCCCCTTTCCCTCTAAATCTATTCCATCTTAGTAACCATGCTAAGTCCTCTCTATAGTTTGACATGCTTGGATCTTTTGGAGCTTAATCACTTTTATCCTTTTTTCTTATTTGAACTTCTTCATATCCCTCTCTTTTGGCCCTATTTTTTAGCTTCTTTGTGGCTTGTCAATTATGCTCATTTGGATTCATCTAATTGGACTAGTATAACTAGTTTAACAGTTTTTAAAAGTGCTCTTATTCTCTTCCTTCAGGATTAGCTCCTAAAACTTTCTAAATCTCTATACCACTTATCATTCCTTATTTGGTGCTTGTTCCAGCCTTTCTTTCTTACCTATTCAGGAACTATTTTTTTAAGTTTTTAGCTACCTAGTTTACTCATTTTCCTATTAGAGCATCACCTCCTATACCCTGTTGGTTCATAACCAGCTTAATACTTCCAGCTTTCCTACCCTTAACCCTTCCTTAAACTCCTCTTCTTCCCCAACTAAAACTGAACCATCCATAACTTTTATTTCACCTAGTAAGCATATCACAATTGTTTCTTCTTCTCATCTAACTAACTTTGTCCCATCCCTAACACTTTTAAACAATAAGCTTCCCAACTACCTCTCCCTAAACTAACCTCAACCTACTCAATCTTCGTCTCCACCTCATACTTCCCCCCAACCCTTAATCACATTTCCTCTTAACAAAGTTGTTGGAAACTCTTATCCTTTATAGAAGCTGTAGCTTTTCCTCCATATTAGGTTAATGGGATTTGCATTAATACATCACCAATAAAGGTGCTTAGAGAGGTGCATACAAATGATAATCAATTTTAGTTGGTTTTTCTTAAATAAACATCTAACATTCCCTCTGATGAACTCTTAGGCCTTGTAGAATTGGAAAAAAAACTGGTATCGATAAAGGTGTTTATGAATGACGAGATGCTCTTCCTCTTTATGTTTGACATAAAAATAAATGCTTAAAGAATTATAGAAATTAGTTCATAGCATTCAACTAGAAAAGCTAAAGTAGAAACAAGTTCCATTATGGCTCATTATACATAATTTTCCTTTGGAATATTAGTGAACCAAAGACTTGATCCATTTAGCAATCTATATTGTCAACCCAATATATATGGATGAAGCCACAACTTTATTGAAGAGAATAGGCTATATAAAACTATGCGTTGTTGCAGACTTACATTACGACTCACTTGAGCTTATCTCACTACTAGGAGACAATGAAATAATGTCCAAAGATATGGTTAGAGTCTGCTATTAATGGAGACCATATTTAATATCCAGGGGAAGAAATAAAGGCCATCAAGTAGGATTTTCGAAAAGGGTTCTACTATAATCTTATGGGATTGGAGATATTAGAAGATCTTGAGGTGGATATAGGAAGATTAAATGATCATATATTGCAAGAGCCACCCAAGAGATTAATGAAGGACTAGTTTTATTGAAAGGAAAGGAGAAAGAGGCATATAGAAAGAACTAAGGATAAGGAAGTAAACACTAAGAATGAATGATCCTTAATGTTTTAATAAGGTGGATAAAAATTCTTCCTTAAAGGAAAGTAAGATTAATTGGACCGCTTTACAAATTCAAAGAGATCCTCTTTATCAAATCATTGTCAATTTTGTCCAATTTCATTTAAATTTAAAATAAAGGACTAAAATAAAAAATTGAACATGAAATGCACCAACATGTTTGTTGGAAAGAAATGACCTACAAGCTTAATGAATATCAATTAATCACTAAATTAGACAAAATGAACTTGAAATATGTTGTAGCTTTCTTTTATTTTTATGTGAGAACTTAACACAAAAAAGACTTAATTTTAGGCTAGAAAATTATTATAAAGGAGGAATTTTTGCAAGAAAGATGGCCTGGTTTTCTCCTCCTTCTCTCTACACCTAAGTCCTCCTATGGTTGTCCTAGCTTTCCCTTTGATCTTTCTTACCTCATCATTTTTGCACACACATTGTTCTTCCCTGCTTTTCCCTTCCTTTTGTGTCTTTGTCCTTATCTTTCTTTTTCAGTTAGCTCTCTAATTAGTCTAAACTAGGTTTATTTAGATTTAAACTAACCTTCCTTTCGTTTTTTTTTAATAAAATGTAATGAATTAAGACTTAAAGGCAATCAAGAGTTTTACACAAGCTATATAAAAAGCTTTACAGAGATTTTAGAATAGACTAAGAGCCCAAAAAATCGTAGTACTAGTGAGTTAGTTTAGCATGCTTAAATGTTCCATGTTATAGACCAATAATCATGGTTAAGGGGGTAGAGCGTATAAAGACCGAAATATTTTCTAATCTGCAAGTCTTAAAAATTTTGAAGATTCCTCTCATCCCAAATAACCTTAATAAGGAAGGATAACGCTATGCAGAAGCTCCATCTTTCAGAGTCGTCCTTATATACAAATTGGTTACAAAAAGAAGTAAATGAGCTTTAGTTGTTAGGCACATTAAGTATAAGACATTGATGTAAGATCATTTTCTAACTTGGATTTACAATATCACATTGGAAAAAGAGGTGCTCAACATAGTATACATTGATTTGGTATATAGAGGAAAGTCTTCAGCTTGTCAACTATAGGTAGACGTAGTTATATAGTTAACCACAAAGTAAACGCAGCCCTCAAGTGGAAGTGTTTCACCCATATCACTCTAGTCCAAGGAAGAACATAGTGTTATTTATGAAGAAATTCATAACAAGCTTTACTAGAGACCTCCTAATCCTAAATAACCGGTAGATAACTCTATCCTTACCTCTTACAGATTAGTTTGAAGTAGCACCTAGTAGATTGGGGGAGGCACTGCATGATGTTTGAATATATTCCTATCACCAAAAGCCTAAGCTATGGTTATCTTTAGATGAAAAACTATTTTGAGTCTCTTTATTCACAATAGATTGTATAATGGGCCACAAGATAACCAACTACTAAATAAGAAATTAGTGATGGTGCCATCTCTAAGAAGGGTGAAACATTCTTACCTTATAAGTTCATGTGTGCTTAGAATGGCTCTCCATGTTAATGAGTAGAGAAGTCTTCCTGTACCTTTCCTTTCAATAAAACTAATGCTTCATTATTCTCTTGGGGTAGCTCTTGCAAAATCTAATTATTCACTATTCTATATCCACTGTTCACCTCCCTCCTTCCTTGACCTCCACTCATTGTTAGACCTTCTCTTTTAACTCTCTACCCCTGCCTCTCTACTACATTCCCTTTCTTCTCCTCTTGCTTGAACCCTCCCTTCCTTTTTTTTCCCACTTCGTCTCAAAATATGATAGTTTATTGTTAAAGGTCAAATGTCAGCTGAAGCTTTGGTTATCCTTCCTACTTTAGAAGTACGTTCTTCATCATTATTGGTACATGAAGACTTCCCTACTCTTCTATCTAAACTATCAAAATCTAACAACTCCCCCTGCTTAAAAACTAAATAAACCTTTTTAGAGAAGAGTTGTAGGAGATCTAAAAACCTTTGGCAAGCTACACTTCGTTCTATAAAATTAGAAGGGACAAATCTCTCCTCCACTAGAAATATTGATGAAGGGAGAAAGCAAATGGAGTGCTACCCTCTAGGATATTGATGAAAGGAGAAAACTCTTCATTTTTTTTTCTTTTTCTTCTAAAGATATGGTGCAATGGATTATGAATTTGTGTCCCTTTTATATAGAAGGTAAACCTATTTTCTTAAGGAAACAAGAAATGGTATTCAAATCAAATAGATCATAAATGAAATATATTTCTATCTAGTCAATTTTCATTGCATTCCTTTGGAGTACTGCTCATCTAAGGGCCTCAGTTATCTTGATTGTTACCTTGGCTCACAACTTGGTTTAGATGATAACACGGCTAATCTCAAGAGGGTAGGATTTGTAAAATTCTATACTACGATTGATGCAGAAAAGGAATTGCCTGATAAATTACCAATGATGAAACTCAATGGCAATGGGAGTTAGTTAAAGAAATGTAAGGTTTATAAATTACCAATAATGAAACTCAATGTTAATGGGAGTTAGTTAAAGAAACGTAAGGTTTTAATATTTATGGATGCCTCAATTGAAAGATACCATCAAATTTTGGATACGTAAGAAAACTGAAGCAAAAGGCCAAATAAAAAGGTGAAGGAAAATATTCGGTAAGAACAAAACAACTACAATGTTACCAGAATCAACAATATTAGTAATTCTAAGCATATCATAATAGAAACGCAATCTTTATAGAAGAACTTGACTTACAATTCACCTACTAGACATTATATAACTAAGGAGATTACTATACTGGAAGAGGAACCTTTAAGGAATGAGGTAACTTAACCAATTTCATTAGAATGGAGTAATAAGGTACCAATGGAGAATTTGATAAATGAAACTAAAAGAGAAGAGCGAATCCTAAGGCAAAATATCAAGTTAAGGAATGGATGGAACTAGGGACTAGCAATCATCAAATAAGGAGGAGAAAAACCAAATCCAAAAACTACTAATTGTAAGCATTTTATGGAACATTCAAGGACTTAATTGTCTAAAAACATCTAGCTCTAAGGGACTTCTTAGTAGCTAGAAAACCATATTTTATTGGTCTTGTTCATACCAAAATACAGAAAGAGACTTTCTCGATAGGATTAAAATTCTTACATGCAAATTAGACCACTTTAAGTAACTGTTCCAAACACCACAATGGTAGTGACATTGTCTCATTTGATTTTGCTTTATTCAGCTTATTCACTTTGAATTCATTCTCAAAGCTAAAAGCAATCCTTTATCCATTTATGTGATCTATGTTACTAATTGGGAATACCCAAGAGCTAGTTTATGAAGAGATTTTAAAAAGATAGAGGCTAAGATGGCTATGCCTTAGATGATTATTGGGGATTTCAATTGCATACTTTTACGCTCAAATCAAATGTTGGTAAGGGTACTTCACACTTTGATTTAAAAGAACTAATTAACCTCACTTCTTCTTTGGGTTTGGTGGACCTTAGATACCATAGAGCCTTATTTACTTAGAGTAACCATTAAAATAGGGAGAGATTTTTATAGAGGAAACTTGATAGGTGCTTAAAAAATAGCTTGTGGTTAGCAAACTTAGGGGAGAGCTTTTCCATTTTTGAGTCACCACTTTTCTCATATCACACACCTATCATTATTGACATATATGGTAAGCCAATTAAGAAGAGATCCCTTTTAAATTCTTTAATTCACTCCTAACGCATCCCTATCTTAACTCAATCATTTTTTGAGTTATGGAGAAATCATGTTATGATTTCAAAGCTTTATATTATATGAAAATGTTGAAAGCCATAAAAAAAAGAATGTGTCTCATCAATGAAACATAATGCTAATCTAATGCAATAAGAAAAAAATCTAGCTTTGGAAAATCTTATGGAAGCTAAAATGGATTTATCTAATTCACCAAATAATATAGCTCTAAGGAAAGAGAAAATGTTGAAATATAGTACTTTGAAGCTAAAAAAACTTATAATTCTCAATTAAAGCAAAAATCTAGAATACAATGGCTTCATAAAGGGGATAGAAATGCCAAATACTTCTATAATGTTATCTAGAGGAGGAGAAATAGGAACAAAAATGTATCACTCATTGATCCTTGTGTAAATAGCACTTAATAACAAACTAAACTTAAGGAGCTTGTTAAAAATCACTTATTCGGAATTAATAGTACTTATTGCAGCACCTTAAAATTCCTTGATGAGTTGCTAAGAACTATGTAGGGCCTATAATGCAAGCTCATGATGCAACATTGATCAAAGAAGTTACCAATATGGAAATTAAGGCAATACTATTCTTCTTTTATCTAGATAAGGCTCTAGAGCTAGATGACTTCAATGTAAGATTATTTCAAAATAAATGGGATCTAACTAGCCCTAGAATTATGTAGGCAGTGCCGTTCTTCAAGAGTAATAAGTTAATAACTGAAATTAATAAAAACTATCTTTGTTTGATTTAAAAAGTCTATATTCTAATGAGCTTAAATGATTATAGACCTACTACTTACTATAATGTTATATACAAAATTATCAAAAATACTAGCAAATAGGCTCAAACGTTCCCTTTTGAGGTGATAAATGTAAGTCAAAGAGCATATGTACCTGGAACAAGCATATGGGATAATATAATGTTGGCCCAAAAAGTCTTTAAAGATTACAATTCCAAGTTAAAACATTAATATTTATGCTCTCCCAATTGATTTCACCCAAGCTTTTGACAAAGTAGGATGGACATGCACCATTTATGCTCTTCAAGCCTTTGGTTACCCTAACAGATTCATTAAATAGGTTCATACTTGCATCACCGCTGTCTCTTTTACAGTGCTAGTTAATAGGGACCCATCATAACTCTTTAAAGCTTTAAAAGTGTCTGAGACTAGGAGATCCATTATCCTGTTACCTTTTTGCAATCACCATGGAGGGATTACATAAAACCACTAGTATGAACACTGCTAAAACTCTAGAATTTAAATATCATCAAAATTGTGGAAATCATAAAATCTCACAACTTTCTTTTACTAATGATCTACTAATTTTGTGTGCTAATGGCCTTTTCATTAATTGGAGTATTGCTACATTGTCTACAAATGTTTAGGGAAATTTTAGGATTGAATTTCAATCCAAACAAGAGCTCTACCTATCTCTCTAGACACAATTATGTGGACTATATAAATTTGATCTCTAATATAGAGTTGACTTTGCAAGTAACCTTAACCTATCTTAATGTTCCCATTTCAACTAAATATCTGAAGTAAATAGAATCCAAGCCTCTAATATCTTATATTCAAAATAGAATCTTAATATGGAGCAGTAAATTCCTTTCATATAAAGGTAGATTACAACTAGTTATCTCAATCCCCAACAACGTGCACATCTTTTAGTCATCTCACTTTGCACTACTAAAGAGCATCCTTAATAAAATTGATAGAATCATTAGAAACTTTATATAGAATAGACAAAATAACTCCCATGACATACCTTTAAGGTCAAATTGAGCACCATTTGCTTGCCTAAGGAATATGGAGGCCTTGGAATCACATCTACAACCAGGATGGCTAAAGTACTAATGGCTAAGAGACTTTGGAAATCTATATGGAGAAAGAAAGTCTTTAGGTGAAATGGATCCATATGGTGCATATCAAACAAGAAAGCGTATGGACCATTCAATGTACACTAGCTTAATACTATGCAATTCAGTAGATCTTGAATACGAGAAAGCCTATGCAACGCTATGTCAAGCATTTTATGGGAAATAGAGCTAATACAAAATTTTGGTATGACAATTGGCATCTATTGGGGCCATTGTATCTCACTCTATACTTTTACAAAATAACAGGTTATGTGCCTGTCATTACTAAGGCTTAAATGCTTATACAAAATGGAAACTTGAGTTGGCCTTTTCATTGATTAAGGGGTTCTTATATCATTATGGAAAATTTCTCAAGTTTCTAAGATGATCAACTCCAACCTAATTCTATATAATGGTAGCTACACAAGTCTAAACTATTCTCAACTGGTTAGTTCAAAAGGTTATTATCGGGATCCATGAACAAGTTACAATATCACAATTCATATGGAACTCAAGATTGCACTAACTCATTCTTTTATACTATGGTTAGCAACATTTAAGAGGTTATGAACAAAAGAAAAATTGAAATTTCAGGTGTTTGATATGAAATGTGCATTATATGGAGACACCAGGCCATTTTTTCTTTAAATATGCTCTAATTAGCCAATTGTGGAGACAATTTCTTCTAACTTTCAAAATGAAGGAGAAAAGCTAGACATGGATAAACACACTTTGATAGGCAACCGTGGTGAAATGCAACTTAAAAGGAGACTACACGCTATTCAAAGCTGGTTTTACACGCTATGTCGATTCACCATATTAGAGAATGAGGAATGCCAAATTATTTAGGGATGCTAAAGATCTCTTAAAATACAAGTTGTTGGTGTACACAACCAAGTTAAGAATGACTTCTCTAATAAGCTCCTATAAACACTCCATCACAATAAGGCTGAAAAAGACACTAAACTTATAAAACATGGCTAATTTCTATAAGTGCAACTAGTGTACTCTTCAATAGGGATGGTAATTTCAGCTTAGCCCGTTCACTTTTTCCGAAACGACGTCATTTTGATTTTTCTTTAAAAAATTAATGGATGGCTAGGCCAGGCCAAGCTCGCCCGTGGCCTAGTGGGCCATAGGGCCAACCACGGGCCGGTTAGCCCGTTGATGGGCTAAGCCACGGGCTAGGCCACCCTATGGGCCGCCGAGCCACTAGTGGGCCAGGCCCCACCCGCCCTATCCAGTAATTTTTTTAAAGAAAAAATCAAAATGACGTCGTTCTAAACAAAATGATGTCGTTTCAAGAAAAGTGAACTAAGGTACAAGTATTTCTTGAATTATGTTCTTTTATTTCATAAGTAACTTATATTGATTAATTTGATAAATTAATTTGATGTTGATTATTCTATAGCTATCTATAAATTTAGTGATTTGTAATTGTTACGAAAGATTGATACAAGTAGCAAATAAGTTATTTATGAATTTGCATATTTAAATTATGAGAAACAAGAAAAGTAAATTGAATATTTGTAGCTATCTCAATTATTTAATTCAGGGTTCAGTCTTTTTCAATAAGCTTACTGCTATGATTCAATTAATACAAAGTCTTATCATACCCAATCAATTAATGGTAAGTTTTGGTTTGAATGATGGGTTTGAACTAATTAATTTAGGAAATTTTGAGACTTATTATAGCTATCCTAATAGTTTTCGGACTAATTGCTTAAATTGTGGAAAATATTCTTTTTAGAATAATGATTAATATTATAATTGGATAAGATATTTTCCTTGAATCAACATTAAATATCATTTAATTTCTCACTTTAACACGTAATAAGTTTATTTAATTCCTTGTTATTAGTTTCTTGTTAAACTTAGTTTATAAGTTAACCCCTCCCCTCCAC
>JAOSBN010000001.1:6070874-6091064 GCA_027563595.1 Erythroxylum suave
ACGCTCTGGGGGGTTAAAATCGACCCATCACTGCATGGGATCGCCCGACCCACTGGACATAATTTAAGACGATGTGGGAGCCCTCGGTCGGCCATTCGAAATCCTCCTCGAAGAGACTCTAATTCCGCCAACGCCAGAGGAACCAGCACGAGGTTCCAAATATGACTAGCCAAGCGGTTCCCGGGGTGTCGTTGTGTTTAGTAAGATTTTCCTGCAGCCATTGCTCCAAGGTATGTTGCCAAAAGGAGCGTGCGGTCACCATGGAGGACCATTGGCACCAAAACTGTTGAGCCCTATGACAGTCTCGAATCACATGAAGGGTGGTTTCCTCCTGACCGCAGTGCGGGCAAGAACTGTCGGAATTCATGTGCCTAAGAAGGCGTTGATGATTGATCAGAAGTTTATCGTGCGCTGCCAGCCCCAGAAATGTCTGTATTCTTTGTGGCCCTGGCCATTTCCAGATGGGGGGCGGGGATGTGGTTTCTGTCTCGGTGATAAGTGCATAGGCAGAGCTCACGGAGAATTTCCCTTGTGGGTCGAGCGCCCACACGACGGTGTCAGTTGCATTCGTGACGGAAGGGGTTCGAACTGACGCTATGAGTGAAATCATGGGGGCTGGAAGAAAAGGGGCGATCAATTCCCATCGCCAATCTTGATCTGCCGTCACTAACTCACTCACCGACATTGACAAGTGTCTGGCAAGCAAGGGTTGCACCATCTCAGGGGCTAGTGGACCCCATCCTGGAAGCCAGCTGTCAGCCCAGAATTTGGTTCGTTGCCCATTCTCCAGCGTCCATTTGAGCCCGCGTTGAACGTGACCCCAGGTGGAGGCGATCCCCCTCCATAGGGCCGACTTCCCAGTGGTAGGGAGGTTAGGGAGGGTATGAGGGTCATGAATTCGATATTTTGATCGGAGCACCTGTACCCATAGCTTGTTCGACTGAGAGATTAATTCCCAACCCAGGCTAGTGAGGTAGGCATCATTGGTGGCCCGAATGCTCTTGATGCCTAATCCCCCAGCTTGCTTCGACCGACATATGGTATCCCAATTCATTAAATGGGTGGTCCGAGGCGCCGGGCGGTCTCCCCAAATAAAAGCGCGCATGATCTTTTCGATTTCATCGCACAGATGGCGCGAGAGTCGCACGGTTTGCATAGAGTAGGCGGGAATAGCAGAGAGAACAGACTGGGTGAGAGTAACCCTACCTGCAAATGATAATGTCTGGGCTCGCCACCCCGCGAGACGGTGTTGAACTTTATCTAAGATATGTTGATAGGTGGTCCTCGTTATGCGATCATGTAGCAACGGCACCCCTAGATATTTGCCCAGATTATTCGTACGGGTGTAATGCAGAGATTGGCTAAGATTTTGGGCCAGGTCCAGGGGCACATTCGGAGAGAAATAAACACGGGTTTTGTCCTGATTTACCTGTTGGCCGGAAAGACTACAAAACGTTGCTAAAATGGCAGATACTTCCCTAACCTGAGCCGCCGAAGCTTCACCAAATAAAACCAAATCTTCTGCAAAGAAAAGGTGGGATATGGTCGGCCCTTGTCTGGCCCATTTAAAAGGTTTCCACATACCCTGGTCCACTGCATGCGAGATAAGGTGCCCTAGACGTTCCAGAAAAAGAACGAAGATGTAAGGTGACAAAGGGTCGCCTTGCCTGAGGCCCCGTGAAGGGACAAATGGATCAGAGAGGCCACCGTTCCAAGCTACTTGTATTGAGACCGTGGTGATGCACTTCATAATCAGATTGCATATCATAGTCGGAAGTCCGATGGCGTGAATGGTGTCCTCGATAAAAGGCCAGAGGAGGCGATCATACACCTTCTCTAGATCTACCTTTATCGCGAAATAGCCCTTCTTACCCTTCTTCTTGTGCATGGAGTGGATGATTTCCTGGACAATGATGATGTTGTCGATAATCTGCCGCCCAGAATGAAACTGCATTGGGTAGGGGCCACTAAATGGTGGAGGTAAGGTTTAAGGCGGTTAACAAGAACCTTTGAGATGGCCTTGTAAAGCACATAGTAGAGGCTAATCGGTCGAAAATGGGAAGGGTACCGAGGGAACTGAATTTTGGGAATGAGGATTAGGATAGTGTGATTCAAATCTGGTTCCCAGGTTTCCTCTCGGAAAATCTTTTGTAAGAAGGACACCACTGCAGGGCCGACTGTACCCCACTGGGCCTGATAGAACAACGCCGTGAACCCATCAAAGCCCGGGGCTTTGTTGGGGTTCATGCCAAAAATGGCTGCCCGAATTTCAGAATTAGTGACTGGGTGGTTTAGGGCGTCTAGCTGGGCTACTGTTAAGCGGGGAGTCAAAACAGGAGCGGCGTGCTGGGGCTGGTCGCCTAAGGTTGCGGTATAAAGTTGCACAAAATGATTCTGAATCAAATGCTGCAACGCAGGTGGGTCCGTGATTTCCTGGTCCTGTTGGTCAAAAAGACGCTCTACCAATAACTTTTTTCGTTTGGCCCGAGTGACTGTGTGATAATAACGGGTGTTACGATCTCCTTGCGCAATCTAGTCACACCTAGCTTGTTGGTGCTAGTAGATTTCTTCCTCACATAGCACTTGGCCAAGTTCGTCACTGAGTTTGGATTCGAGGGCTAGAAGGGAGTCCGACTCCTCCTGACGGAGGGCAAGCTTGATCCCTTCTAGTTGAGCCTGCAAACAGCATTTACGGTGAAAGATATTCCTAAATTCGGTTCTATTCCAATGTTTGAGTCGATGGGCGAACGTGTTGAGGGAACCGGTGAAGGATGGGACCGGAGGGAGCCAATTGTCCGCTACCAGTGGGGGAAACTCGACATGCGTAAGCCAGGCTGCTTAGAAGCGGAACGGGATTGGGCTGGTGAGACGACGCTCCCTACGGATGAAATGGACCAAAAGAGGTCTATGATCGGAGCCTAAGAAAGGGAGGTGGTGGTTGACCGTATTCGGGAATTTCTCTATCCATTGTGCTTAACCGAACACTCGATCTAGACATGCTTGGATGATGCCCCGTTTCCAAGTGTACCGAGAACCGATATAGCCTAGGACGTGGAGCCTGCACCCATGAACCCAATTGCAAAAATCCTTGCTGACCCCTGACGTGTTTGGGGATCCCCCTTTCTTATCCCCGATCGTCAGTTTTGTGTTAAAATCCCCCCCGATCAACCAGGGGCGGGTAACAGTTTGCCCGATACTGCGCAAAAGGGCCACAGGAATTTTTGGTTAATGCGCTGGGGGCTTGCATAGATGACTGATAAAGCAAAATGATGATCTCCATAATCTACATTTGCGTGAGTAAGTTGGTTATGGGCTACAATGATGGAGATGGAGAATTCTTTTTTCTAAAGGAGCCAGATGCCGCCAGTGAAGCCGTTGGCATCGACGCAGAAGGTGAAGTCGAAACCCAATCGTTTTATAACGGCTTGCACTCGACGACCACTGATTCGAGGTTCCATCAGGACTAGGAGCCCCATGCTGTATTGACGAACGTAATTCCGCATGATGGTAAGGAACCGGGTGCCCCCATCCCCTTGACAGTTCCAGAAAAGGATCGACATAAAAACATAGATCAAAGCCCCGCGAGTGGGGGTAGTGCCGGATGTGGGGCCTGGTCCGGGCTTGGGGGGTTCTCTTTGTTAATTCGGCTTCAACTGCGTCCAGTGGCAGCTCTGCCGAATATTCCATCATACGGGATTCAGTTGCCAGTCGATCCGGTGGTTCAGTGCTGGTAGGTAGGTGGGTGTCGGTGGCAGGGTCATGTTGGGCTATAGGACGCTCAATGTCTTCCATTGGATGCGACGGGCTTGCTGCTGGCTGGGCTGGGTCTATCGTAGTCGGGGTGCAGAGAAGTTTTTGGTGGGAGTTGATAGTGACCACTTTATGTTGGTTCTGGGTTGGAGAGGGGTCGGTATAATTGACCCGGTGAATTGAAACAGTGGTGGGGCTGGTCGGGAGGGGCCTGGGGCTGTGAGGCCCACGGTTTTCCCTCTGCCAGGGTGGGCCTGGGGTTGGCCAAGCCCCTTTGGAGGCTAACCGCGCGCATAGACTGGAGGCCCATGCGCTGGGCCACGTCGCCCAGTCCTGCGTGAGGCCTGCGAGGCTCGCGTAGGAGACGCCACCGTTTCGGTGGTCTACGCTGTAAAACGTAGAGGCTGGGACGCGACTTCAGAGGTCGTCCTTTCCAGAATCGCGTATCTAGATCCTTGCGCGTTGGCGGCTGAGCGAGATTGAGAGGATGTTGTGCCAGGAGAACGTTGCGGGTCGCGTCGCCTATTCGACCGTTGGACCCGGATCCAAGGGTCGAAAGGCGAGTCCGGTGGTGGTTGCCTGTGGTCAATCGGTTGGCCGCCACTCTGGATGGTCGGAGTTGCCTGGTCTGCTATGGAGGCGACAGTCGCAAGGTTGGATGGTCTGACGGTGTTGTCTTCTCCGGGGGCGGTGGGCGACTCCGGGTGGCACGCTCCAGTCTCGTGGCCGACGAGGCCACAGCGGTAACAAATCTGGGTTAGGCCTTCGTAGACGACGCGTATGGGTTCGCCATCGAGGTCCACGGTGGTTCGGAAAGGGATGCTCAAGTCGAGGTCGACTGCAATGCGGGCATATTTTTCCCGTTGGGCGGTGAGCGTGGTCCCATCGATTTTAACCGATTGGCCCAGGAGGTTTTCCATGGCTTCGAGGATGCTAGGATGATAACGTGCGATCGGTAGGTCCGGGAAACGGACCCAGACAACCGTGCCGGGGGTGGTTGCACTGGCTGGACGAAATGTAGGGGTCCATCGCTGGACCGATAAGGCGTGACCCAAAATAATCCAGGGGCCTTGCGTTAAAGCTTTCAGATAGTCTTCTTCCTTCTTAAACTTAATAAGGTAAAAATCGAAATCCAAGTCAACTATCTTGATTGGTGCGGTGGGTTGCCATAGAGTTTGCAAGCGTTGTTGAAGGAGGCGGAAACCGATGCTCCGGCCCAATAATTTGACCACGACGGCCATGTTCCATTGGTGGTCCAACTTTGCTTTGAAGGTCGAGGACAGGGTGATGCTGGTGGCCGTGCCTTCGGTAACTAGACGAATGTCGCCCTCCTCAATTGCAATGTGTGCTTCTGGTGGCCAGGGAAGTTCTGACTGCCCAGGAACGCCTTGTGTGTCCTTGATCACTGCCGCACTATAGGTAAGAGGGGTAGCGGCCTGAGTGGCTTCCTCGCGACTGCGGATGCGGCTTTTCTTTGGAGGCTGGTTGTCTGGTTCTGTTGGCACATTGGGTACGGTTTGGTGGACAAAGTCGATGTCCATTGGAAGCTGGGTGGAGTTGGGGTGGATTGTGGTAGGATTCTGGATTGAGAATGGCTATGGGAAACTGGGTGGGAAGCTGGAAGAAGAAAGCAATGGAAATGTAGAAGAAACTCAAGGAACAGTAAATTCAGAGAAAGCCATTTTCATGCACCGCGTCTCTTCTTAATCAACCATTTTAGTGGTGGACATTTATAAATTAAATATGTGAATTCGAAGATAATTACGGTTATCTTCTTAAATGTGTTCTTATTTATTTTCATACTTTAGGTCTCACCATGATTCATAATGAGTATATGTGTGTTTAGAATGCTTGGATGCTCTCTTAAATGTGTTCTTATAATAACAAAATATCATAGAGTTGTCTAACAACAAAAAAATAAGTATATATAACTTACAAGACTTTAAATAATCATTAGAGACAAAGAATTGTTCTAATAACAAGTTCTAGGCAGACAATCTACTCAATCACCTCCTGTTGGCTAGCAAAAAAAATTTTGACCAAGGTATCGACAACTAGCCCATTAGTTAGATAGAAAGTTATCTCTCTATAACTTTTAAAATCTATCATCAACTAGCCAATGGTTCACTAACTCAAACCATCTATTATGTAACTTCTTGACACTTTGTTCAACTAACATATCTAAATCTTTAGGCTAGTCGAAGTCTAGTAGAAACCAATATTCAAAAACACGTTGAAACATCAAGTTTAAAAAATTCAAAATTTTCAAAAACATCAAGCCACCCTATGTTGATTAGAACTTGACCTTACTCACTTTAAAAGTTCCCCAAAATTTTTTCTAAAGATCAAGATATTTTTCTTTAAGAACCAAAACCTTAACACTTCTTGATAAAAGAAAATGCATGCATTAAAATTAAATATAAGAAGTTTATACATAAAGAGCCCTTACATTATTAAACCACTTGATACTTAACATAATATATCTTTTGACTCAATTGATTCATATACTTGAATAATTTCTTTTCCTTACTTTGAATGACTTAAAAAATAAAACTTAATAACATATATATATATATATATATATATATATATATATTTATTTATTTATTATTAAATCATATATTGTAGTCTTTTTTAGCTCCACATTTATCTTATGCTACCTATTTAATCAAATTTATATAATTTATTTAACATTTTTCCTTTGAATTTCTATTGAAAAATGTAAATTTAGACCAGGCTTTAAACATAGAATTTTTAGTTTTGCATAACTTCCCGAACAAGATCTGAATCTTGAAGCCAAAATAAAAGACTTAGTTTTTTTGTCCCTTTTATTTGGAAATTTTGTGTCTGTAATTACAAACGAAAAGCAATTAAGAGAATTGATTGCATAATAGTCAATAATAATATACTACTGATAGTTTTGAAGATAGAAAGGCCTTCAAGGTTGGAAGATCCTCATAAAAGGTTGTGATGTGTTATTTAGTGATTGTTCTTGCAACATTACTTTAGGCTCTAGTTACACAACTTACAGTAGGTTTTTCTTTTTCAAGTTCTAGCTTCTTTAATAATTATAATAGCTTATTCGTGCTGAAATATGAGATTAGTAAATTATGTCTTTGTTTTGTATTCTAATAGGAAAAATGTTATTTTAAACCTTTGGTTTAACTTTTCTTGTTGGACCAGTAGGTTATGTAACTTAGAAAATTTACAATCAAAGCTAGCCCGGACAGATTTTCAAGCACTTTTTGAATCTCACTTCATAACTTATCAAAACCTGTTGGCAATGGATCTGAAATATCAGTGAAGAGCAATCGAGGTGCTGCAAACTAACTCTAAAAATGAAGCTTATGCTTCTGCCCAAAGTATATCCTACCTTAATCCATATGGAACACGCTATTGTTACTCTTAACACGTTCTAACAAAGTGGAAGGTGATAGGCATAGAAAAGAATTTTTCAAAGGACAGCAAAGAAGGTGAGGAGGCAGAACAAGTTTCGAACAACCATAGAATAGTCCAAGTTGTGAGAGTATTCCCTGTTAATAGGGGGAACACCCAAGAGGAGCATAATCCAACTTCAGTCCAGTAGGAAGGAACAACTTAGAAACTTTCAAATAACCAACATAATTCACTGCTGAGTAAGGCACAGAATGTTCCCGATACTACTGGGATTATTCCTAGTAGAGGTGAGCTAGAACCTATATAGAGTGAAAACAGTTTACAAAAGGTAGATCTACAAAATGGAGATTCCTAAGAGGAGCATTTTGAGCAAGCAATCTCTAGGAAAAGTAATAGGAGCAGTAGGAAAGGCTCCAAAGGTAAAAGCAACCTCTTATGACTCTGATTGTGTGGAATGTCTGTGGAATAAATAACCCCTCCAAGCTTAATGCATTAAGGGATTTTTTTAGAAAGGAAAAATCTCTAGTTTTTTTTTTCTTTTGGAAACCAAAATTAGGGTAGTAAATCTGAAGAAACTAAGTATTTTGGGTAGTAAATGGCAGTTTCTTACAAACCACCAAAGTCATGCCTATGGGAGGATCACTATTGCTTACAATAGGGAATTGGTAGAGATAAACGCTTTCGAATCTAGTAAGCAATTTCTTCATACTGAGCTCTATTTCAAAATGGAAAATTGTTATGCTTTTGCTACTTTTGTCTATGGCTTTAATAATGTGTTCCAAAAAACCAACCTCTGGAATTCTCTAAAAAGAATTAAGGCTTCGATAAATGCTCTGTGGCTGGTTAGTGGTGATTTTAACACCACTCTATCCAGATCGGCAGCAGAAGGAAAATGTAATTTCCTCAATTATTCTTCCGATATGTCTGATTGTATGTAAGATGTGGAACTTTTGGACCTAAAATTTGAAGGTCACAGATTCACTTGGTCTAACAAACAAAGCTCTACTTGGCACTTTAGGAAAAAATTGGACAGAGCAATGGTAAATGTGAACTGGCTCAAGACATTCTCAGGCAGCTCAGTAAAAGTTCTAACCCTGGAATTTTTTACCATACTCCTATGAGGATTGACAACTAATGCACTACTACTAGAACCCTTCATTCTTTTCGGTTCAACAACTTTTTGGTCAATATAGAGGGTTTTCAAGAAGCTATAAGGAAGGGATTGGAATGTGAGGTTTATGGAACAAAATAGTATATATGCATCCAAAAGCTCAAGTCTATTAAAAAGGAATTGAAGAGCCTTAACTCAAAGAGAGGTCAAAATATCTCTAAGGAGATAGAAACTACAAGTGATAAACTTTCAGTAATACAAAAAATGTTGGCAGAAAATCCTACAGATGCACCACTAGCTACAACTGAAAAGGAAGCCCTAAAGAACTACCTGCAATTAGTGGACAATCAGTGCTCCTTATTCAAGCAAAGAGCCAGAATCAACTGGATAAAGAAAGGGGATAGATGTACTCAATTCTTTTTTAATTCAGTGTTAGCTAGAAAGAATGTGAGCAAAATCTCTTCCATCACTTCTGAATCTGGAGTTGTTTATGGACAAGAAGGTATTGTAAAAGATGTAAGGAATTTTTACAGAAATCTCATAGGCTCAGACAATGCACCTCCTAGTTTTGGTGCTGATCTAAGGCAGTATATTCAAGCAAAAATCCCTATACATGAGGCTAATTTGTTAATTAGAACAGTTTTGGATGAGGAAATAGAGAGGTTGTTTTTTATATGAATGGCTTTAAAGCTACAGGACTTGATGGCTTGAATGGTTTTTTCTATCAAAAATCCTGGAGTGATGTAAGGGGATTATTTAAGGAGGTTGTGCATGTATTTTTTAAAAAAGGGGTGCTGCTTAAGAAGATCAACAAGATTTTTCTTTGTTTGGTCCCTAAAAACTCCACCCTGACCTCTTGGAGTGAGTTCATACCTATTTCCTATACTAACTTCCTCTATAAGATCATAGCCAAGACCTTGGCAAATAGAATGAAGGAGTTACTACATTTTCTCATCAGTGAGAATCAAGGAGCTTTTATGAAAGGCAGGGATATTGAGGATAATATTCTTTTAGTGCAAGAGCTTTTGAAAGGATACAATCACAGGAAAAACCCTCAAAACTGCTTTATTAAAGTGGACTTACAGAAAGCATTTTGATAGTGTGGACTAGAACTTTCTGCTACAAACCATGGAGGTCATTAATTTTTCCTTAAGATTCAGAAGATGGATTTAAGAATGTATTACCACTGCTTCCTACAGTATATTAATAAATGGGAGAACTACGGAGATGTTCAAAGGAAGGAAAGGGCTTAGGTAAAGGGATCCTCTTTCCCCTTATCTATTCCTAATTTGCATAGAGGTCCTTACTTAGATGTTGAAGCATAAACTTCTACATATTCCGGATTCAGATTTCATTCTAAGTGTAAGAAACTCTCCCCCATTAGCTTATGTTTTTGCAGATGATCTTATCCTTCTAAGCAAGGCTAATGTCAACTCAGTCTCTATATTGATGAGTACACTCAATTCCTTTAAGAAGATATCGGATCTATATATTAATCTTCAGAAGAGTTACCTCATACTCTCGAAAAGTGCTTTTTATCTTTCTAATGCCTTGTCACTAGCTACTAGAAAGGAAAGCAAATACCCTCCTCTTCTATACCTTAGTATCCTTATTTCATCCAGGAGACTACGGTTTTATGAATGTATCCCTCTAATGGAAAATTTTTAGAAACATTTGGGATTATGGACTAATAGAGCTCTATCCTATGAAGGGAAACTTAAGCTTTTGAAATCAGTTATAATGTCTTATAAATGTATCCGTCTAATGGAAAAATTTTAGAAACATTTGGGATCATGGACTAATAGAGCTCTATCCTATGAAGGGAAACTTAAGCTTCTGAAATTAGTTATAATGTCAATGCAAACCCACTGGTGTTCCTATCTATTTCTCTTCAAAAGGCTTATTAAATCAATTAAAAAGTTGATGAACAAATTTCTATAGGGGAAGAGAAATGGCGAGAAAGGAATAGAAAATTTAGTTGGAGGACTATTTGTCAACCGAAAGAAGGAGGTTTTAGAATCAATTAGCAAGAAAAATAGACTATTAATGACCAAGAGGATTTGGAGAATCCTAAGTGAAAAGTAATCTATGTAAATCAAATGGATCCATATCTATTTATTGAAAGGTGAGAGCTTTTGGGCTCTAAAAATCAAAGGTAGTTTCACTTGGTTCTTTAATTATATTCTAAGAATGAGGGATGAAGTCAAACAGCACATCACTTGTCAAATAGGGATTAGAGAAAGTATTTCTTTATGGTATGACAGCTGGACAATGTATGGAGCTCTAATTCTTAACCAAATGGCAAGAACTCTATTGGAGAGGTTCCCTAAGAAAACAAAGTTCATATAAATAGCTATAGATGGAGATTGGTTGCTAACTTCGAATGAGATTAGACAATTGCCCATTCCTCATTATAGAAGCCACGATGAGAGAGATATCTACCTATGGCATAGGATCCCAATTTTAGATGTAATTCGATAGGAAGAACAAAAGATAAGGGATGGGTCTACTAATAGGATTGGATAGTATTCCCTGATATGGAACAAAGTTCTTAGACCTAATGCCGGTTTTCTTCTCTGGCTAGCTATGTTGAATAGGCTTAGCACCTTCGATAGGTTAAAGTTCCTACACTCCTCTAAATTGTGCACCCTCTGTTATCTTGAGGATGAAACTAAAGACTACTTCTTTTATGAGTGTGCTTTCTCAAAAGAGATTTAGTCTAGAATCTCTGCACTATGTACACCTAGGACTCCCTATTACAGACTCTCGGATATACTACTGAACCTATCTCATCTGAGCAATTCTAAACATGACAAGGATATCATCCTTATCTCAGTAGCTACATGTGCTCAAACTATATGGAATTAAAGGAACAACAGAAGGTTCAAAGAGAAATCTAATACTCCTTTCTCTCTTACTGACCTCACTATGGCCAGTATAAGGGGACAACTAATAATACATCAGTTGAACCTACATTGTAGCAGAGGAATGGCGCTCACTTGGAGAGTTTAATCTCTGATGATTTCTTCTAATCCCTAGCAATTAAACTATTTCATACATCCATGTATCAATTCAGTTCATATCAGTCCAGATCAATACAGAGCAGAACACTTTCATACATCTATGGTTTCAACTCAGTTCAGATCAGATCAATTCAAGTCAATACAGAGCAGAACACTACTTCATACAGACATGATTTCAGATCAGTTCAGATCAACACAAAGCAAAACATCCAAATTCTCTAGCAGTTCAGAAATGCACATACATGGAAAATATTAACTTACTTGGTTAAAAGGAGGGGGCTTTATCCAGACAACTTTATACAAGCTGATCTAAGCTTGTTGGATCGTCGCTGAGTCCCTGTTATCAAACAGAAATAGGGTTATTTGTGTAGACCCATTTTAAAAGAAGGAGAGTATACTGTGTCATAGAGATTACCTGAGTAGAGAATAAGCCTGATGATCTTTCAACGTAGTAAGGATCTGGCAGAAGGATGGTCTCTACAGAAAAGATCATTCCCACTGAACCCCAACACAGGGAGGATTAGCAAGAGCAGAGTCTGTGGGGATGAAAAAAGTTTACCTTAATTTCAAAAGACTTTGTAAACACGAAGAGGAGTATATTTACTTGTGATTGAGAAACTTGCTGCAGAATAAAACATAGCAAATCCACTAGGAAGACGAGCAGAGTCTTTTAATCGCCAGAATTTTCACCATCACCGCCCTTACCATTTCGAGAAACTTCTTAAACTCTCCCGAAAGAAGGAAGCTGTTATACCCTAAGTGTAAAAGCCCTTGTTAATTCATCACGAACATTGTCATTTTGGTCTAAATGGAGTTGTTGTTATGCGTCACTGTTTTGATTAAATGGTCTTACGCTGCGTATGGTTACTGTGATCCATATACTAAGATGGAAAACAAAAATTTGAAGACAGAACAGAACAAAATTTGGAAACAGTGAGGTGTTTGGTTGTAATGGACAAAACAGATAAAATTGTGTATCTCGAGGGCAGAAATTTGTTTGGTTGCAATTGACAGAACATAGAAAATAGTATCAATGACCAAAGTACCCCTGCAATATACTATGATTGGAAATATGTAATTTATTGATTATTTTAAAATGAATGATTTGTATTAGTATTTTTTTAATTGTATCTATAAGCAAGGAATTAAAAAATAAGGAACATAAAAAAATTAATGAAATGAGCTATTGAATAGAAAAAATTCGCACAAATTAATAATAAAATGAATTACATAAATATTTTTATAATTGTATCAATATTTTTAATTGTATTTGTATTTTTTATTACGATGAAATAAAATGAAGAACCTAAATATTTAATAAAATAAGAAACTTAAAATTTTAATGAAGTGAGTTATTAAATAAAAAAAATCCTACAAGTTAGAAATTCTAGTACATAATAATTTAATAAAACATCTAAGCATTCATGGAATTAATTACATAATAGGTTAAAGATACATTCAAGCCTTATATTTTATTAAGAATGTCTTTTTTTGCTATTTATACACTTGGGCATGTATCGAATATTAGTAATAATATGGGGGTATTTTTGCCCAACAGTCCACGTGTTTTGTTTATGTGACAGGCACAAGAAAATTGTGTTACAGTTTTAGAAAAAAACAAAAAATTTGTGTTTTTGTGAATCGGAGACAAAACAAAAATGGGCAGTGTCAACAAGCAAATATTGCTAGGCACAGGATTTTTATATTTTGTTATCTGTCTCAAGTCACGAAGATATCAACCAAACCCAACGTTAGTATCTCATGGTCTGTCCCACGCGAGAAGTTAATGTTCTGATGTAAATATTTTATTTATGAATGAAGTTTTTAAATTCTAAAAAAAAAAAGAGTGAAATTTCTGGTCCTACAACTACAAGGCTTGGAATTCAATGCATTCGGTCCAACAAGTAGTTTCAAATCGATAGAGTTGCATCTGCAACCATGAAAATTCTCGTCAACCTTGAGGTCATCTTTTTGGACTCTTTGAATCCCTCTGGTTTCCTGAATTCTATTAAGGAACCAAATCTTTGGGTTTGGCACACGTGGTTAACCCTCTTCAGGAATGACTAGTGTTCTAAGGGTGATATCAACTTTCTTTTCACGTTTCAACCTTCAACTTTCTAACATCGTTAATAATCCAAATTAGAACCATGGAGAGTCATTGTTTTTGCCAGCCAAACTTCTCTTACTTTGTTAGTGTCTCCATACCTAATTTCTGACGTCGATTTTGGTTCATGGTCCTTCCTTTCTTAGCAGTTCCTTCAGTAGTGGCATTTGTCCCCCTCAAAGATCCATCGTTCTTTAGAACCCAAGAAAACTTGTGTGCTTTCAAAGTGAACAGTTGATCCAATGAAGTGATTAAATATTCAAGGTACAACTTTTCATTTTCATCGGTTCTTAGCAAAGGGAAGGTCTTCATGAAGACTAATCTTCAGACTAAATGTGGGACCTTGATGTGGATTGTGATTATTAGAGTCCAAAAGAGATGTGAGATTTCAATGTCGATTGTGGACTCGGCACAAAACTCCTTTCGGACTATTGACAAAAAGCGAAATAATAAAGTTGAATAGTGCATCTGGTATATATGTTCATATTTGATCAAATCTCATAGTTAACCTGACAAAACATTAATGCTACAGTAAATTCATCCGTTAATATTTTGACAGAACAAAAGATGAATTAATTGCATCCAAAAAAACATTTAGAATGGCGTTTACCCTGAAATCAAACACAAAGCGTGATACAAGTCAAGCCAGAGAAACGAAAAACTTGGTATTTGGATTTGTCTCATTAATTTGTGACTTGCAATTTTATGAAAACCAGTAACACTTTAGTTGCTGGATGCAGCCTTATGACCATAACAACAGGGAAACGAAAGGGGATTTGCTTCACTTGTTCCAACTGATACTACATACTAATTCCTAAAAATGCCAAAAGTTGTTTCTGTACATGCCTGCGTCTAGTGATAACTTAGTTCCTCAATATATATACATCACGCAAGCAGATAAGAACTTCATTACTACCCGGGACCTTTACTTTAAGAAAGCAGTGTCATCAAATGTTCAATCCAAGTAGAGCGTATTCTGCAAGCAGCAGCAGTCACCTTTTTTAAGATTCCATTTCAGCTCTCGTCACTTATTCCACCTTTTGATGTGAAAAACTATTGAGAAGGTTCTGAAAATGCTCATGCTCCTCACCTTCTCTAACAATCTGCAGAATCAGTGAACATAGACGTTTCAGTAAAACAAGCCAACTTGAAGAATAATGGGTAACCATCAACTGTTACATACAGAGAGTGATCGAGAGCGAGAGAGAGGAAAGGAGACATACTTCTATTCTTCTATTCTAGTCTAAAGTATTAAGAGTACATACTTCTATTCTTCTATTCTAGTTCAAAGTATTAAGGGTGGTTATCAACAACCATATTCAAGTTAAAAGACTAAATGCAACGCCAAGGTTAGATTGCACTTCGGTGTTCTATCGTCCAAACTGGCCAAGGAAAGTAATAGCATATTTCAATGTAATAAAAAATGATAGTAGGCAGACAGACACTTAATGAAACGATCTATTGACAGTAATACTATGCAATTACTTAGCACAACTTCATACTTTTCACCCATTCCAGAAGTGCAGAACCTCTTCTCTTCAATCTTTTGGACAAATAACACACTGCTTATATCTAATTTCAACCATCAGAAGATGTTTCATAAAACTTGTCCACCCGCCACCTTCCCCAAATTTCTGTGTGCATTACATATAAAACTTGGGACCAACAGATTAATTGATAGGTTTCTCGATTCATATTCCTAAGGATCTAGGTTAGCAAACAAAAACATGTATATGTTGATTCACATACAAAATGGAAGAAAGGAATATCAAAAAGCTCAAGAGCGATATGTGATATGTGATATTTCATAATATACAGTTTATAAGACAAGCGTAAAGAATGATGAATACTACCATTTTTTTTCCTTGCACAACTGTCTTCTATTAATCATGCAGAAATACACACCCAAAATGTAACTGACGTCAATTCATGGCATTGTAACTTGAATCATGACAAAATTTATAACAATCAGGAAATCAGTCAGCTAGATCATATTGTCATCAGTCTTCTGCATGTTAGATTTTGGGGAGAAAATTCATCATGGCATAGCAGCGAAACAAGACTCCATATAATCTCAGAATATGAGCAATATTAACCTGTAGAGGCGTATTTGTGCGGAAACCAATCTGATTAAGAATGTTCTCTGTCACTTCCACTATCATACATCTTTGCGTCAATATCGCTAGCCAAATCATCATCCAAGTCGGGTAGAGAAAAAGACCATGACCGAACCAGGTTCCTAGGGGCTTTAGATGGTTCATCAATTGAAGGTAGCAGCATCCTGGGTGGAGGATTGCTCCCTCTTCTCTCTGCAATCGATTGGCAAATAGTCTCTGCTCTTGAATTATAATTAGAAGAAAGCACGTTTCTAGGTGACTCTGGAGCTTGTTTGTAGGGTAAGTAAAACTCTCCTGCCAAAGGAGCAGTCTTGACAAAACATGGATCTGTCGGTTCCAGTGCAGAAGGTGAAGGTTGCCGGGAAGACAAATATGAAAGGTCAGACCAGTTAGAAGACGATGGAGAAAAGGTGAATGAACTAGATGAGTATTCTGAGGTTGAAGGGGACAGTGAAGGGGACTTATTTCTGAACTTTGGGCTGTTATCTGGCAAACATGAGTAGTCCGGGGAACCACAAGGTGTTCGAGGTGGAATTGAAGAGACGGTGCGAGCCATGGAGCGACCATCTTCATTACTAGTTCTTGCAATCGTATCAGGGCCTTTGTTTGGAAAGCTCTCGAAAGAGTCTGGGGAGCCACATGGATCTTCTGACAGAGCTCCGGATAATGAACAATCCACCGAAGCAGGTTCTTCTTTACAAACATCTATGACCATATCAAACCCATCATGGGATTCAAAAGAGCCAGAGTTCATCTTAGTCGATGTGATAAGCTCTTTAACTCCACCGTTAGCAAATTTCTGCCTTAGTTTCCCCCATCCAATATCTCTGGCAGGAAGACTAGTTTCTGGTCCAACGTTTGACACAGAAACTGCAGGAACAACCCCACCAGCCAGTGCCTTTTGGAAGATCTCAAAATCGTTATCATATTCATCAACCTTCCTCTCACCAGCAACCTTACAAATAGCTGGAGCAATATTATCATTCCCAAAAGGCAAAGGTTGTTCCATTCTGACCTCAACTTTGTTGCAACCTGCTCCAGAGACTTGTCCACTTGTAAGAGCATCCCAGAAATCTGGGGTCTCTTCTCCTTCTTCGATGCTCACAATTGGACCCTGGGCTCTTTCATATCGTATAACCTGATTGGCAGCCACTTTAGCATGATTTGACATAATTGCGTGACAATTCTTCCCAACCCACACATATATGTTCCTAGGAACATGAACAACGAACGCCCCACGTGAATCAAGTCCTTGTATACCTGGTTGGCTCAACATTTTTGGTACAAGATGAAGAGGATCATATGATGAGTGTGGAGCCATTCTATACATCCTTAGCACAGAGGACGGGCTCGCTGGCAAAGCATGAACTCGCTTCTGACACTGTAAAAGTTGACAAGCAAAACCCATATTTGGATTTGTAACGCCCCTCGCTGCCTTGACATATTGAAATGCATCCTCGAAGCTTTGCCCTTCCCTCCACATCAGGTATGCAATCACCAAAGAAGTTGATCTCGAAACTCCCTGACAACAATGAACAAGAACCCTCCCACCTTGATCTCGAACATCCTCAAAGTAATCAAACACGTCATAGAGAATACTTGTGATGTCCTCGGATGGGCTATCTTGCAACCAAAGTGTCTTGTAAACAAGATCGTTCTTGAAATACTCAGGACAAACAAACCCAACACAATTTAGTACATGAGTAATCCCATTTTGGCGCAAAACCTCACGGTTCTTAGCCACAGCATCACTCCCTAAATAAACATGGTCTGCAATCCTCGAACATTCCTTGTCGAAAAAAGCAAGCTTGTCCTTCTTAAACTGAAACTCCCTGACAGGCTGCTCTAAACCAGAATTCTCAAGTTGTTGCACAGACCCCCTTGGGGTTTGAGGATTAGGCCACACACCAAGATCATCGGAGCCGGCCTTCGGCCACTCCTCCACAGGTCGCCGTGAAATGGACAGCGGTTGAAGCGGCGGCAAACATGACCTCGCCTTATTATTTTGTTGGGGTCTCGGATTAGGTTTAGTCGGTGACCGGTCGGTCCACGAAACGGACCGGAGATAGGTTTTTCGATTACCACCTCCGGCGAGGCGATTCGTGTCCTCTTGGCCTAACATGTCAAATAATAGCTCAACAAAATTCCGCTAAAAAACCGATGCCCATTAAAGGATTCTTCCTGGAAAGGCCATTGACAAAGCCAAGTTGCTATCTTTGACAATAAATAGCTGATTATGAAATCTGAGTCTCTCTCTCTCTCTCTGCTATGTTCTCTTTTCTTCACCTAAAAACCTTGACTCTCCCTCTCTCTAGACTACGTTTAATATATCCCTCCTTCTCTCTCTGCGAAACTATTTCTCAGAATGAAAAAGGAATTAGAAAAATTAAATACGAACGTGACCCGGTAAAAGCTCAGGCGGAGAAGCTGCAGTGCAAGAACGATTCATTCAACAATAGAGACAAAAAGAAACGTAAGAAAAGTGGAAGAAAGATGGTTGTTCTGCCTATGCATACGAAAATATAATTTATGTATATCAAGCAGAAAAAAGTAATGAAAACCAATTCAAAGTAAAGCTAGGACTGTTGAAACTTGAAAGGAGACCTACTTTTCTTGGCGGAGATCGAAAAATATTAGGATTTATACATATGTATAGTATATACACAGTACTGCGACGTCTCTATAGAACAGTGGTTTGAGATGATATTTTGAAATTTCTCAATATACCTTTAATTTATAAACTTTTTATAATAAACATGTTGATGGTGGTATAGGATCACAAACCTATGATGTATTTTGGAATACAAGTTTAGATCTTTTAATGGATTATTGGAATTGGCTACAAGCATTTGGGCATCTACTTTTCACTTTCCATATACTTATCAAAGAAATGAAAAAAGAAAAAGTGGAAGAGTACACAAGTCGGCAACGTGGAGTGGAAGAGTATGAACAAGTTGGGATTTGTTGAAATATAGAAACAATGACTGGTGTTGATTGATGAAGGAAGGAAGCTTGGTGTTTCTGTTTGGACTTGGTCAGAGTAGCGATTGGTTGGCTTTTGGTACTTTTTAGACCGAAGATAGATAGAGTCAAACTCGCACATCATCATATCATGTTGATCTATTAATTGATTTCAATTCTTTTTAGCATTAATTTAATTTAACAATTTGCAATATTTGCATCGCATGCCAAGTCTTGTGATGTCATTTATATCCTTGAGAAGCATACACATACACTTGATTTCAATATTACTCAGACGACATGAAATAATAACTGTAGCTAGGTAGAGGAATGCTAAAAGCACGGCCTTGATTTTCATCGACCACGGAAAGTTTCTTACATGCATTTATTTACCTATCCTCCAAAAGTAAAAATCATTACAAGATGCAAGTTAAAAGAGTTTTTGTATCATGATAGGATATAAGCCGGCAATTGACCATGATACAGTCAACCTGAGAATGAGATTGCTTGGAAACCAATCTATCTATTAACAAAAGAGGAGCGGAAATAATCTGTTACCTTAATTGTATTTAGAGATGTTCAAAATTTAAGGAAAACTATGTATTAACCGGTTCGATAAATGAGTTACGCAGCCTTTGTTTCCTTAAGACTCAACCCCTGTATTTATGAACTTGCAATTTGCAAGTAGCTAGTAGCTACTGACTGGGATATTTAAAATTACTACTTTTTGTCCAAGCATAAATGTTATTAAAATAAATTTCCAAAAGAGTTTAACAGTTCAATTTTGATGATAATTCAACTGATTTTAACATTAAGGGTGTGTTGGTTCAATTAAAAAAATAGTAACAAAATTATAATAAAAGAATGAAAATAAATATAACTTCTATTTTTTCAAAAAAATTAAAAATACTATTCACAATAATACATTATTAGCCGTTTTATTTTATTAGTTAGTCGTTCTTTTCTCTCGTATCACATAGCCACGCATTCTCTAAGTTGTGCAACTTTTCAGATTCCCAAGCAACCTGCCTGGCATCAAGCAAGCACCCAGTACTGTTCATAATTTGACAAGGTTTAAGTTGACATGTGGTGCCTCTCAATTGCATCTAAATGGGTCGGGCTAACTTTATGAAATGTATATAGAAATTAGTTGGAATTTGACCAGACAGACAACGGCTATGCTGCTGTCCTATCCTATCTAGGTGAAAACCGTAAAGCCTAGGAGAAACTTGCAATTCTAACCCTCAAACGACAACACATGTAGACCAAACCTAAACCGTCCAGAGAAAAAGAGCAGAAAACAAAGAAATAAATAAGCAAGAGCTTACCGGGTTTGGTCAATATTGTCTGCAGCAGAAATTTTATTTTTATGCACATTCTCAAGACAAAATATATGAATCCGATATGATGTTACATGACACCTCTATCGATTTATAATTTAATATTTTTATTAAAAAAATGTTTATACTAATTTCATTATTTATTTTTTATATAAGTTTTAATTTTGATTCCTCGCATTATGTGAGATTAATTAAACAAGAACATAATCACTTGGATTATTAAAAACAAGATTTTTATATATACATACAAAACAAAATCACATACTTGGATTATGTTGAATTTCCACCGGTTAGGGAACACTATACTATAGATGAAAAAAAAACAGAAGAAGAAACACACGAAAATGATTTATATGCTTTTCATTCTTTATTTTTTACATTCAAAACA
>JAOSBN010000001.1:6091164-6127961 GCA_027563595.1 Erythroxylum suave
ATGAAAAAAAAACAGAAGAAGAAACACACGAAAATGATTTATATGCTTTTCATTCTTTATTTTTTACATTCAAAACACAAATTATCTTTGGTAGTTATTGAAAGCATAATTACAACACTACCCCTCATGGGTGTAAAATGATTCATTATCTCCCACTCGCACATGATAGGTTGTAATCTAATTAAAAAAAAACTCTGCAATGCTCATAATTGTTCAATAATCGGTGTGATCAGCATTCGACGAGAGCACATTATCATATATCTGTTAGGAGTATATAACATCTCGATTAACAAATTGATCATAGGACTTATGTGTCCTTGAGTAAAATATTGTACGCTATACCTTAGGTCATATCTCGCATATACACTTTCCTTTGATCTCATTTAGTTTATGGTGTTGTGACTATATTTAAGTTCTCTACTGAGAGGCAATGGCTATTTATGAATAATTTTCATGCGAGTTAATGATCTAAATAATGAACTTTCTCTGTTCTCAATTCTCTTTTGAATTAATTTAATTTGCTTTCCTAGAATTATTCCATAAGATCGCATCTTACATGATCTTTTGGCAATAACCTAAAGTAGCAAACCTTAAATTTAATTCTCAATAATGAGACAAGAGTCATAAGAGTATAAGACAAGGTTCTTCTTAACCTCAAAAGTCTCACACAATGTAAGATGAGATCTGGCAACCTACATTAATCCCTTTTGTCGTCAGTTTTTGTGCACATGGTATGAGTCATGTGCTACGGTATTTACCTACTTCATTTAACTTGAACATCTTTCATTCAAGAAATACTGTATAGATAATAGTTCAAACATACTTAATGTTTAACTTGAGTTCACTTATCTACTCAAAACATGTTCAGAACTCACACCTGGCAGCGTAAGACAGAGGTAGCGATCATTAAATCACTTTGAACCAATTTATTTGTGACATTTATGGTTTAAGTTTCTCGTTCTCAATTATAACCTAGATAATAAACTTTAAACATGTCTCACCTCTAGCAAGCATACACTAGAGATGATTTCCTGTGTAAGAGGGCCAATCTCTAATCTGTCTCATATACTTGTGATTCATCCCAAAATATATTTGTGCAAAACATATATATTCATGAATCAAATGATACACAATGTATAATCTTCATCATACGTTATATCCAAAATATGACATTATAATGAGTGAATATATACATAGAAATGTTTATCAGTAGATGTCAACATCTATTTAGTCCTCGTGACTTTACATGCTCAATGTATATATCTTTGGAAATTGGCTTTGTCATTGGATCTGCGATCATATCTTGTGTAGCTATATATTTCATGTTTACTTTTCCTCGTGCAACTATATCTTTCACATAATTATACTTGGTATCTTTATGCTTTGTAAACCAAACCAAACATACCTAAATTTTTGCCTAAGCAGGGTATGGGGAGGGTAAGATGTACGCAGTCATGCCCACATCTCCGATAGAGATACAAACTGTTTCCTTATAGACCCCCTGCTAAGGTAAGAACAAAAATAAATAACAGCAAACAAACAGACATAAACAAACAAACACAGACAACAAAAGCAGGCACAAAAACAAATACAAACACACAAAACAAACAGACCAGACCAACGCAAGGACATCCCTGTAAAATTATAACAATATATATATATGCATGGAGACTATAACCTATAGAATGCATATGAAAATGAAAATATATAAATACATGAAGATGTAAATAGGTGAGCATGCATAAGCAGAGATATATAAAAATTAGAATCAAGAAAGTAACGTAATAAAAAAGCTAACAAAATAAAATAGATACCGATAAAATAAAAGTACACTAGGTAAATAATATATCTAATTACATACGTATTTATATACATATACACTTCCTATATGACCTGTTCCTGATCTAACATCTGCTATCTATTATAGCAGAGGTAAAACCTACTCATCTCTTATATGCTTTGTCTTACAATGAAATTTGGGGTCTTTAGTATAAGCGATTGCAGCTTGACTATCATAGTTAATAGTCACTAGATCAATTTCACTTTTAGTGATTCCCAAATGCACTAAGAATCAATGAAGACACACAACCTCTTGTACTGCAGTTGAGAATGCTATAAAATCATCTTCCATTGAGCGATTGCTTGACTATCATAGTTAATGGTCACTGGATCAATTTCACTTTTAGTGACTCCCAAATGCACTAAGAATCGATGAAGACACACAGCCTCTTGTACTGCGGTTGAGAATGTTATAAATTCAGCTTCCATTGTGCATAGTGCAACACAAGATTGTTTCTTACTCTTCCATAATATTGCTCTATGGTTTGGTAAGAATATATTTCCTGACGTAGATTTTCTTTCATATAAATCTGCTCCCCAGTCTGCATTTTTATACCCTTGTATACGTAGATCATTGCCTTGATAACATAATGCATAGTCCACAGTTCCCTTTAGATACCTCAATATTCTCTTTACTGCTTTCCAATGTGCTTGGCCTGGATTTGATTGATATCTACTCAAAATTCCAACAATGTAACAAATATCTGATTTTGTATACATCATTGCGTACATAAGACTTCCAACTGCACTGGTATAGGGAAGATTCTTCGTTTGTTCCCATTCTTGTGGCATTGAAGGGCAATTTCTCTTACAAAGGTTGATGGCCCACTCGACCAGGTCCATGTCTAGTAGGGTAAGTATTGTTTGTCCCGCGTCTACCTCGTCTGTGTCTAGAGCTGCCGCGTCCGCAGGTAGAAGAAGAAGAAGAATGTCCAGAAAACAAAGTGGTGAGAGCAGTGTTCGATGGTGGGGAAGAGTGGAATGAGAGGGGTCGCTGCTCGTGGATGAGAAGCTTTGCTCGAAGTTCGCCAAAGGAGATGTTAGATTCGCAATGCTATATTGCTGTGATGAAGGATTCAAAATCTATAGGTAAACCATTCATAGTAAAAAGGATAAGATCAAAATCTGAGATTTTAGCCACTAGCTCATATGTCGTAGTTGAGATGGTCGCAAGATATTCAATGATTGACATTTGTCCTTTTTGTAGGATATGTAGTTTGCGTCGGAGTAGAGAACGTTGGGGAGCTGGATTGCTATATGAAGTGTTGCTCTAGATTGAGCCAGAAGTCATAAGTTGTGGTGCATCCAATGGTAAGGCAGGCAGTGGAGTTGGATAGAAAGATGGTGAGAAAACAGTAGACAAGGTGATCAAAATTTTGCCACTTGAGATATTTTGAAGATTCGACATCTAGAGTGACAGGAGGTTGTAGAACAAATCCCTCAACGTAGCCAATAAGATCAGAGGTGACAAGAATGACACGGATTTGGTTGCACCAAATGAGGTAATTTGAAGAATCTAATTTTGTGGTTAGGAAGTTTGTAAACTGATTAAATGGTAATGTGGGAGAAGTAAGGTCAACCATTGATCAATTTTGTTTGTGATGTACTGGTTTTGTATGCAGGATAGTTGTTTGAGAAAATGTTATGTATTTGTTTCTGTTGTTTCTATATACAGGGTAGGTGTTTGAGAAAATGTTTTGTATGTTGGTTTTTGCTATTTGTTGTATGTAAGGTAGGTGTTTGAAGAAAGGACTAAGTTAAGGTAGTGTTTGCAAAAAAGAATATGTCTTGTGTTTGTGTGTTGGTCAGATGTGGTTGAATGTAGACCCAATAGGTGTATATAGCTAAAAAAAGAGAGGCTTTGATACCATAAAAGAATAGAAGGAGAAGACAATTGATATGAAATTGTATTGTATTATTTATATATTTCTGAATAGCTTTACATGTATTTATATACATTTTCGTTTTTTGATAATAACAAATAAGATATTGAAATCAAATAAGATACATAAGATAAATTAAATGAGATAGTAGATAGATACAAATCAAATATGTGCAGGTGAGATTTTACGGAGATCTGGATATGTTTATCAAGAAGAGTATGCAAGTATCGAAAAAGAAGAAACGTGAACCTTTTATGCTCATTGAATCGCAAACTATTCTGCTTAGGAATTAGCGGAACATTATTTGGAAATAAAGATTGACAAAATTTTACTCGCGGTTTATTGTCAGTGTGTCTAGTTTGAGTTACAGTGGAATTAGTTTCAATATATTCCATTTTTAATGCTTAGGCTTCATGCTGGGCTTGGGAATATCACCTCCCCAAAGCTTAGGGGGAATTGAAGATGGTCCTGGCCAAGGTGGCTTCATATTACCTGTTATTATCTTATTTAATGAGCAATTATTTAAATTTCTTTTATTAAATTGATAGATGTTCTAAGATAGGAACAAAGTAACGAAAACTCATAATATATACCCGCAAAAGTATTGCTATGGAAGGAAGTTTGGACAAAGACTATCGAAGATCAAGGAAGGTGGGCGATAAAAGAATGAAAACGAACGAACGTGGCTCTTAACATCTTGGATCTCCTGCTTCTTCAACCTTTCTGTTCAAATTGAGATTCAAATTAATTAGTCTTCGTGAATGCGTCATTACATGAGACGAAAGGGAATATACAATTTATGGCCATCTTCATCCTGCTATAGTTCACGTTCTCTCTGCACCATTTCCGTATGCCCGCACGTAGATAATTCATTTTTCAAAAGTATTAGTGAAATATTATTTATATCCACAAGAAAACAATAAAAAAAGAAGAAAATACAATCTACGATATCCAATAGATGCATAAATCATAAGCGTACAATTTCAAATAGAAACATATAAAAAGTCTTTTTTCTTACTTTTTAATTTATTAAAGGACACAAATTTAATTTTAATGGTACTCTATAAACTATATATCACTTTTGAAAATCTCTTGGTAATTTAAGAGGTATTTGTGGGTTGCCAAATTTTGAAAGAAAATCATAACTTTATTAGTTGAAATTTTGCCGGAGTTAGTAACATGTAATAAGATGAGGAAAATAGATTCCTAAAGACGACATGGTTCGATAATAACTGCATAACCAAACATAAAAAGATTATTCCTTGTAGAAGTCAACAATTTCAGTTGTGACGAAAACATTTAGACATTAATGTAAATTGCGTATGAGTGGTTTGAAATTGAACTTCTAAAAAGGAATCGGGATTTTAAAATTTAAGAAAATATCATTGGCTTTTGTTAAGACACTTATTAATTCCGCACCTGCACAATTTTTAGGTCATGAAAAGTTTTTCCGTCAAAGTCCGTAGAGTAGGTGGAGAGGAAAAGTATGAGGCCAAAAAGTCATGTGTTTAAATATTTCTACTTAAACTTTCTCGATCGAGCCTGTCATACAGAGCTTGCCTATTATAGAATATTTGGTTAGCGTAATTTACAGATTATTACGATAATATAAAAACTTACCCAATACACATATAAAAGGTAGTAATTGCAGGTTCCTCCGTTCCACAGAAAATTTCAGTGATACATTCACATAAGCAAAGATAAAAGGAACAATACATTTTAGGGTAATTTTAGGGGTTGGGCCTAAAAATTAAGTAAATTTATACCAAATGTTAGCTCTTAGGATTGGACTTTTTCATATCAAAGTCCAACTGAAATTTTTTAAAGCATTTATTCCAAAAACAAAGAGTTATTAATTTTAAACGCATTCACGAAAAAAAAACCACACAATAATTAGGCTAGACGCATAAAATCTCTTTTCTAAAGTCCATTGGTTTTCTTGAATTTGGGCCTTCTAGATTAATTTGCAAATTTGTTTTTAATTTTTGTCGAAGTGTCCTCCTAACCCACTTATAAATAAATATATATAGATATCTATATACTTGTTTATTTCTATTTCTATTTTCAGTTTATTTTAATTATATAAAAAACAGTTTTTTGAGATTTAAATTTTGGTTTCTTCTAATTTCTATAACATATGAAAATAAAAAGGTGGTTTTTATTTTATCATAATATTATTTACTATCAATTTGATATATATTATTTAAGTACTTAATATTATTCTTAATAAGAATTATAAATAACTTAATTTAATATTTTATATTTAATTATCTAATATTAATTATTAATAATTACTATGAATAGTTTATTTTAATAATTTAATTCAATTTTATAATTATTTAAAATATAAATATTTTAATTTAATAATTATTAATAAATTTTAAAATTAAAATATATTTAAAAAATATACAATTTAAATAAAATTTTCTTTAACAACTAAAATTTATATTCAAAATAATTATTAATTTCTAAATAAAAATTTAATTATTGATTTATTTATTTTAATAAAACATAATAATTTTCACTGATAATTCATAAATAATTTTCACTGATAATTTGCAAATAAAATTTCACCTTTGACTAAGGTTGACCAAGGTTTCATACATTAGATTCACGTGACTATCTTCTCCTAATTGCTTCAAATGTAGTAAAATCTTGATATCTCATCAAAAGGGTGCAATTTACACTATCAAAATCAAATCTAACCTATGACTCAACAAATCAAAATTTTCTATAAGATTAGTAAGCTTACCAACTCATTATCTTCTTCCTTTTCACTTGGATGGCTATGAGATCACATTGGATGGTTGATTGGAGGTAGAAGAGCATGAAAAACTCTTTGGAACATTTCTTCATTTAACCGAAGCTCTCTCTTCTTCTTTTTCTTTTCTTTTCTTGTTTCACTGAATTCTCTCCTTTTCCAATAATGGCCGATCATTCTCCTTGCTTCTCTCTTCTTTTATTTTAATTTTTGGGCTCTTTAACGATGCCCACGTTCACTCTCACCAAATGAAACAACTTAAGTCTTAAAGTTTGCGTTTTATACTCATTTAATGGATTACATATGACATCTTCTAATTCATTTTCAATGACTCATCACCATTCACTTAATGATCTTTAACCTCTAAGAAAGTCTCTAACTGGTCATTAAGTGTGACTCATTAATCCACTCATACCATTTTATGCAAAAAGATCAAATCCTTTAATGAATTTTAATTCACCAACTAATTGACTTAAATTCTGAAAATATTCTGCAACCATCTTTTCATCAAATTGACCTCAATATACTCTAACTAAACCTAAAACCCTTCAATTGCATGCTTAGAACAATTTAATTGGGCACATTATCCCCAAAACCATTATTTTTTTTATACAGATCTTTTTATCTGAAAATTTTCAGATTATCCTAATTTTAGTGAAACAACCTCTGTTTTGACCTGTTTCAGTTACTAGGGACTTCAATCCTAATTTTGGAGCTTTTCATTGAATTTTGAAATTGTTTGGTAACTCTTTTGGTTGCTAGGAAGAATTTTCGAATTGAATACAAAATTTACTCAATATCATTGAAATCGTCCGAATTTCATTCACAAGTGTCACCTAAATCTTCACAACACTTTTTGAGCTTTTAAAGCTCGTTCTGACTCATTTCATAGCTTTTCAGACTTTTCGAAAATTTTTTAAGAAATTTTGTAGTTGATTCCAAAACTATTTCTTGTCTATCCGTGATCTGCATGATAACCTCAATAATACATTCAAACGCTTATATTACTCTAGTATACCATAAATAGAGCATACTTTATAAAATACATATATAACACATTACACAGTACAATAATCAAACTAGGATATTACATATACTATAAGCATGTCAATTTTTAAATTTTCAACATGTCATTTGTATATGACCTACTTTTTCCTTATATGGAAAAATAGAATTTGATCAAAGTTTTTTTACAATCCTTATAATTATTAAAAAACTACTAGGACTCACTATAGATCCATTAAAATCTATCTTCTTTGTTTCTTTAGGCTTCTTGACTTGGTAGATCAAATATCCCAAATGTTAGGTTTCAAATGGATAAACTTACATTCAGGGCTTGGTAGTCGCTATTTAACTTAATTATTAAAAGAATAAGAAATTAGAACAACAAAATTTTGTCTTCTATAGGTAAGAAGCAGTTAATTATATCTATTCTCAACAACATTCATACATAGTACTGCTCAAATCTTTTCTTAGCACAAAAACTCATTAAAGTAATAGAAACATTGTATAAGAACTTTATATAGATCAGAGAAGGAAGCAATGCAAAAGTATCAAAAGTCATGGTCTGTTTGCCAAAGGATAACAGTGGATTAGGCATTAAATATATGAATAAAAGCCCAAATTAGGGCCAAATTTTTTTGGATTTAGTCAATTTAAAACCAAATCTTTTAAGTTGCTTAATAAAGCTCTAATAGTTCACGAGTCTACTCAATGTTAGGCTATTTTAGATAGAAATTATGACACTACCTTAAAAACAGACGTAGCTTTCAAAAAACAATAAATAAATAAAATCCTTTAAATTTTTTCCAAAAGCCTATATCAACTTTTAATGATCAAATTTTCACCATGTTTCTTTTGATTGTCTAATCACTCTGATCCCTCATCATCACTTATCTGCCTTCTAGCATTGTGAGCTTTCTACGTAGTGTCATCTTTCTCCTTAGAAGTTTAACGCGAATGATTGTTTGCATTTTTGGAGACTTTTAGAGATTCGAAAAGAGATGAATAAGGAGTCGAGAATTGGATTTTGTGAATTTCTTTGTCTACATATGATGATAGAAACAAGTTTGCTTAAACAGTGAACATTGACTTCTTTTACTTGCTGAATAATTGCAATTTCTCTTGGTACAAGAATACCAGTAAAGTACCACAAAAATTTAAAAATAAACTAATATATCTATTAAACACATTCGTACCACTTATCTTGTACCTCACTCACTCATATAGACATAGATCAAACATCATCGTTGCTTTTCAGTGTTGTCTTCCTCTCTTTTACTTTATGCCTTTTTCGATATGCTACTTTGTTATCCATCACTCTATTTGGTTCTTCGATGACACTGGTTGCTTCTGAGCTTCTCCACTTTGCAGCTTTTAGCTTATTACTACTTCTCCATCGCTGGCTTGTGGTTATTTCTTGGTGTTTCTACTTCTCCTCTTAGCATTGGCTCGCTATTACTTCTTTAATCAAATGACATTTAGCCACATAGAACACTAAAAACAAATCTATAAACTTTCAGACATTGGACAATAATGCAAGAGTGGTGAAAATTTTGAACATATGAAGGAATTAAGTCCAGACTCTTCGGGACTCAACCAGGTAAATAGAAATAAATGAATAGTATGTGAAAATCCCATTATTTAGCATTAAGTTGATTAGTTATAAATTTACATACAATCATGCTGTAATGTGTGGCTTTTGCATGGCTAAAATGTGACGGACCAGATGAAGACTGTGAGGCTCTTCTCCATGAAAACAAGATCTTAGACTTTAGAGTCAAAGAAGAACTGGGATTGAGAGAATGAGCCACAAGCTTCTTCTAGTTTTCCTAGTGCTTAGCTGTAGTATTATTGTCCAATGCTTTAATGGTTATACGAAAAAACATGGATTCCATATCAAGGTATGTTTATAAGTTCTTTCTCTTCTTCAACAAGTAATAATATATCATTATCAACCTCTACCTACATCAAAACTCGCCAACTTTCACCTCCCTCCTCATTTAGCCAGAAACTGGGTAGTTTTAAAAGACATAGAAGGTGCAACTCTTCATCATCTAGCTTAACATAAGATTCTTGCAATATAAGACAAGATGATGCTCTCATTACCGTACTTGATCACCAAAATAATGTCAAGGTAATTGATTGTTATGCAAACAACAAAAAAAGTCCTTACTACAATGATCTCATTGACCCAACTCTACTCTTTTCATCGGCAACAGATATTTATATCATAGACATTCACTCCCTTATTGTACCTCTTAAACTAACTAACTTGGGCTTGTTTGCAGGGTTATGAATTGAACTGTATAAAAAGGTGCAAAGAGAGAAAGAGATAGAGAGTTGTGACTTTTTAGGAGAGGCTTGGATTTGAATGCTTGGGTATGTACGTGTTAATGTGCTTTGATGAGGAGGCTGGTAGGTTTTTAGATTACCTATTAAGAAAGTAAAAGAAAAAAAAAGGGAAGTCAAAGTGAGTAGAAGATGGTAATTTTGTAGATGTGCCTTGTAATATATACCTCATTCAAACTTAATGATGCTTGTATTGCAGTGCTAATTTCTGTCTAAAATAGCCTAACATTGAGCAAAATTGATAACGTTTAGCCCTTAATTGAGCAAGTCAAAATGTTTGGCCCTAAAATGATCAAATGCGAAAAAATTTAGCCCAAAATTGGTCATTTAACCTTAAATATATCATGGTAATTAACAAAGTATTATTGAATAAGAGAATTTGGAAGCTCTTAACTAACGATAGGTCTCTTTAAGACAAATGGATGCACTCCTACTTCAAATAAAAAACATTCATTTTATGGTCACTTAAACAAATCATGAAAATGAGGAACTAGATTAGTTGAGAAAGTGCATTATAGGGAATGAGAAATCCACTTAGCTTTGGTTTGATAATTGACACCAACTAGACCTTTTATACATATTACCTATCTGCATTTCTTTAAAACCAAGCATACTAGATACATTTACAGTTACAGTAGTGACTAAGGTGGGAAATTGGTCATAGCTAACTTATTGCTCAATTTTTTTCATTAATTAAAAATAATGTACTTAACTAAAATCTCAAAGTAGTAGAAGAAGATAAACTGACCTAAAAAATGACATAATTCTCTTGCTTTCACAAATAATTTGTATAGAGATCTTTACAGATGCTTAGTTCCATGACATAAAATAATATAAAGTTCATAACAAGCTTAGGGAAAAAGATAAACTTCTTTATCTCCACATTACCCAAAAGTATTCCCTCAATAATCAAGATCTTAAAACTATGAATAATTTATATTTCACTATAAGTTTAATAGAGATCTTTAGAGTAAAATTCAATCTCTATGCAATATGCACCGCAAATAAGGCAAACCTGTCTGCCTTTAAGCTAGCATTTAGTTCCCTAATATACACTACTTGAATGTACATGAATCAAAAAATGTTCAAGAGTTCTAATATGAATAACATTGATCTATGTAAGAAGCTATTGAGATGGATCAGAAAAGTTGTGACATTAAAAGGGCTAGTTGACAAAATAGGGGTTTGTAAACCAACTAGAACTTAGATACTACTTGATTTCTTTGGCCACAAATCTTTCTCAATAATATGCTTTTTAAATATCTCTGTAGACTTTAAAGATACCTCTTAGACATAAGCTCGTACTACTTTAAATGACGTGAACTTAAGTTAAGATGAATCACTAATGTACTTATACTTATTTGTCCTCTAGGCTTAGCAATACTGTAAGATTTTCAATTGGTGGCCTCACATAGTAGACAACTATTTTGTTTGATTTTTGAGTCTTTAAATTAATTCATTTTACCTTGAAAAATATATGGGAGAGCTAGACATGAAATAAAGATTAAATAAGAACTTAGGTTTGTAAGTGTCCATCTTCGTTAACTTATGGGCTAAAAGCATATTTTGAACCTTAATATTTACAACATAATACATAACAGACTCTAACGTTTGAAAACGTTTAAATTAAACTCCCAACATTTAAAAAGTTCAAAACATACCTTAAGTATATAAAAAATTTATCAAAATTAACTCTGCGTAAGTTATTGACCTGAATTTTTTAAAAATATTTTAAATGAAAGTGGGTCCCACTATTTCAATGACAATATAGTCCACTTTTTATTTTTTAAAATAATGTTACTTCATTATTGATGTGGTATGTAACTGACGAGTAGTTAAATTTGTGTAATTTTTTGTCAACTTTAGGTTTGTTATAAATATTTTGAAATTGTTAAAATTGTCCAAAAGAGAAAAATGAACCATAATATTCACATTGGTATCTAAAATGAACCCTAACATTTTAGGGTGTACAAAATGAACTATAATATTTAGAAAACGTTCAGATTGAATCTTAATATTTAGAAAACATTCAAATTGAACCCTAATATTTAGAAAACATTCAAATTGAACTATGAAGAATAACAAGGTTAAGCTGTTAGTCTACTGAATGAAATGTGAAACTTTGATAATGTAGAATGTTTTTCAAAGAGATGGGTCCCGCGTTAGTTTATAAGCCTGCGTTGCGTTTTAGGGGAGAGGGTGTTGCGTTTAAATAAAAGGTTGACTTATTCCAATGCTTTGGATTGTAGCTCTGATAGGTAGTCTCGGACGCACCCAATGCGTGGTCCAAAGGCGGTCATCCAATGCATGGCAAGCATTTGTACATTTCAAACACTTATATCTCTGTACTTTGCTCCGGGTATCAGTCTTTGCCTCTTGGCTAACAATTGTGATTGAATTCTTGCTGTTATCATCTATACCTATTTCATTTTCAGCATTTGAATGTGAAATTTGAAGACTAATCTCTTTGGACTCTGGTTTTTGTTCCTCTTCGGTTGCCTTGACAAATGAATAGGAACTATCGTCATCGACTACATACTTCTGAAAAGAAAAGTAATCAAAATCATCAGTCAGTGGCCTGTTCTGCCTCTTCTTCGGAGGCATAAACATCCTCCTCATCATTAAAAGGGTGGAGATCAATCCCATCAGTGTAAGATGAAACTTTTGAAGCAGCTTTTGTCTTAGGTTTACTAGAAGCTCCAGTGGAAGATATTGATCCTTTTTTAGGTTTGTCAAGTTTGTCAGGTTTTCGGTCCGGCTGAAACAGACATTTTCACTCTCTTTCCATCTTTGGCAACATCTTTACTGCTTGATTTAGCCTTATTGTTTGCCCCAGTATCCTCCGTTTTCTTCTTTCCCATTGCAGCTGTTGGTGAAAATAGCAATAATAATTAAATTAGAAACGCTTATTTGAAAACAAAGTGTCTTGAAAAATCACCGCTCTAAGTCGAAAATTCCTCCCCTACAATGCAGTAGGACAATGGAATCTGACTTCAAGGTTAACGTCTTCTCCATCAGTTTTGACGCACTTCAGAAGGTGGAGTAAGAACTCTCTCCCAGAATTAATAAAAGCAAACAAAGTAGAATAAATAACATAAAATTATGTGTCTCGTTGTTTTGAGAGAATAAGAAAATGCGTGATTGTGGAAATTTTTGTAGGAGTAGAAGTGAGGGTTTTTATAAGGGAAATAATGTAAATGCTGGATAAGAGACATTGGAGCATAATTAAAGGACATAATTAATGTTATCTATGTTACAGTGAACTTTGGAGGTTGATGAAGGAGCAGGTCCAAGTTATAGATCAATTCCAACAGCACCCAATTATCGACAAAGGAAAAATCTAAAAGGCAAAGAGAAAATTAACAACGTCAAAATGTTTTATATATGTCAAACAAAAAATAAAAAATTTGCGTCCCTCATTACTAATTTATCAGTGTTTTTAGTTTGAAAATCTTAAAATTGATTAACAATAATAGGAAGATAAGAGAAGAAAGGTTTGGAGAGCCATAAAGACTCTTCTACATATGTAATGTTATGAATACCGTACTAGTATTAGTATTAGATTTGGTTCTAGTATGGTATTGTACCGGTACCGATTACTACCGAGTACTGTTTCGAATAATTTTTTAAATTTGTAAAATAGTTCTTGAATTTTTTTTAAATTGCAAAATAGTCTCCTAATATATTTTACTATATAATTTATACTACTTCAACCTTGTCTCCAAAAATCATAATAATAGAAATTTAAAATAAGAACCATTTATTTGTTTTTATTAACATTATTTGTCGCATATTTCATATATAAATAATAATCATACTTAATATGAAAATATCATTTAATCAACATAAAAATATAAATTTAGAACAATATAAAATAAATAATAATTATATACATCAAATAAAATTTGGTTAACAAACTTGACTATAAGAATTCAAATTAATCAAGAGACCAATGATTTGCTTTAAAATCACTAATAATGCATGTCTAAGAATGTAATCATGCTTGACATATACAATTTATAAATAATTAGAATACGCCGATGGCATATATAGCACTCAAATTAGCAGATATTGCTATATGATAATTAAAATTAGTGCATAGATAAAGTTTAGAATATTTACAAAAGGATACTGAGTTATTAAAAAAATGTTACATCAACAATGTTGTATATGCAAACAATTATTGATACTACATTTATAATATAGATTAATATATAATCATCATGTATAATTTTAGTATAAAAACTAATTTATTTTGAAAAAAGAAATTACATAAAATGAATTAATATTAATATGCATATATTAAATTTGATAAAAAGCTAATAAGTAAAGTTTCAATTCTATACAAAGGAAATATCTCATGTTTTAAAATTATACATAAATGATATATTGTTAGAAATTAGTTTAACATTAAGTATTTACTCCTCTAAACTAAGAATTGATATATATCAAGCCATAAGAAAAATAGATGGCAAAGAAGGCACGAGGGGTTTAAATTTCAACCTATACCATTCGATAAGATGTGCTCTTTTATTGAAATTACTAATTCCGCTCACAATTTTGAGTAATTTCCCTGGTAGCATAAAATATTTGAATTTACTAAATAATGTTGTTAAACTAAAAAGAGTTAACCTTGGCAAAGAATGAAGTTTTGATTTTATTCTTTATTATTTATCATAATTGTTTTTCCTTTAATTAATGAAAACTTATTTGACATTTTGAAGAGTATTTAACAACTTAAAATAACTCAAGAGCTAACTATACATTTTTGTTTAGTCGATTTAGAATCTTTTGTATATAACATCCAAAAACCCTTCCACGCTTCAGGCGAGATCCCAAGATCTAGATAAGTTTCACTCTTTTGTCAATCACTATTCCTCTAATGCAAGTATATACCTATTTTGATGTGATCTAAGTTCTTAACTTTCTGGATTTATCCCTGAAAGCTCTTCGATTTATCTCTTCCCAAATTCCAAAGACTAGGTAAGACAATGCAACTTTGAATATTCATTCCTTTAGTCTGTTTTGCTTAGCATGGTGTGTTGTATTGTACGTGAGGACTAACTGACTGAGGAAGAGACGATGACAGTGTATATGTGTTGTGCTTGCGTGAGTTGTGACAGTGAGGCAGAGATGATGACATAGTGCTGAGTGCATGGTAGAGAGTCGCTGAAGAGGAGAGTCACCAGAGAGGAGAGACTGAGAAAGAAAGAGAGTGAGAGAGAAATGAAACATGCGAGATAGTGATAGAGAAAATTTGCAAAAAAATCCAAGCTCAAGCACACGACAGCGTTTCCAGGTATTTCCTCTATAAGCCCCATCATTTAAACAAAAGGGGTAAAGAATTCCCCAAAATACGATCATCTCTTCCTATTTTACTCGATTAGGTTTGGAGTTCCTGAGATCGCTGCCTTGTTGAGGGACACCCATGGGTGAGTCATGAAAGGGGAATTGCATTTCCGTAAGTTAGATGAATAGGTAAGATCGATCCTTCATAACAAAGTTCCTATTCTTCATATTTCTGAGCTTGAGCATTGTAGGTCTGTGATTGATTTACAGTTTAGTTCTGTTGCTTCGTTAAAGCTACAAATTCGACGTTTTCCTTTGATCGAGCTTTTAAGCTAATAATGTTTCAGTCAGTGATCCTTATTTCATAGCTAGTGGTGATCATCCAGGGATGATGCTGATGAGCACTCAATTCAATGAAAACAGTTTCTTAGGGTGGAGCAAGAATGTGCAGAAAGCACTTGGAACAAACATGAAGCTCAGCTTAATTGATGGTTCATGTATCAAACTAGCTGTTACGAATAGTACATATCAGTGCTGGATTAAGTGTGATTACACGGTGACGTGCTAGATTTTGAATTCTATGGCTACAGATCTGCCTAATGCCTTCTTACATGCGCAATTAACTCATCATCTCTAGAAGGAGGTTAGTGAAAGATATGGCCAAAGCAAAGGACCATTGATCTATCAACTACAGAGAGAACTTAGACAGGTGAGTCAGGGCTCTAGGTGAGTTATGGTTCTATATTTGTTGCTACGTATTTTAACAGACTTTAGAAAATATGGGATGAGTTATGATAGTTGTGATTTACATTGTGTTTTAGGATTTAATTTGTTGGGTATTTAATGTTAATTTGAGAGTTGAGGTGTATTTATGCATTAATTATGTTAGTTTATATATTGTGTTTTTATGGGTTAATATGAGTCTTTGATCTTAAATGTTATATTTTTGAGGTACCTTGATGTTTTTGTTAGTGTTTCAAGGTAAACAGCGAAGAATAAAGAAATTAGGAAGAGTTTCGGGTCAAAACATAACCCACAATCATGGCCAAAAATAGACGAGCTAGCAGTAGTCAAGCTACGATCGTGCACTTTAGGCATGGTCTGGACAGAGAGCTATGAACCAGGTCACAATGGTGCACTTTGGGTCACAATCATGATAGAGAGGGTTAGGCACTGGCTATGATTATGGCAGGAAAGGCCATGATCGTGACTTGCGTCAGGCTAACATAAAAACTTGAGTTTTGCAAGACTGTTCAGACCGTTTCGAACCCGAATCAACCCTGGTGGTATAAATACAACATTAAGGGATAGAAGCAACAGCCTGGATAGAGCCTTTAGAGAGCCTTCACATTAGCCAAATTCCAAATCCCTAGAGAGCAAAACGAGAGATTGAGGAAGGAGAAAAAGAAAGAGAGACATAGAGAAGAAGCTTGATGCGACGTACTTTCCGAAACAGATGATTTCTCGCTGTTGCTACCTCTGCTATTCCATTCCCAACGTATTTTCTGGTTATTTCAATTTTATTAATGTATAGAATTGAGATAGTTGTTGAGAATATGTTGTATTGAATGTTGAGTTTTTATCTATACTCACCTTTGGGATTTTTGTTCTTGACATTAATGAAATTCAATTTTATTATGTTTTTATTGAGTTATTTTTTATTTAATATCTATTCTTAATAATTTGGTGATAAATTGAGTGGGTAAATCGACTGAATATAATCAAATTGGGCTAACGAGAGTCAGGTAATTCGATGGATAAGAATTGAATTAAGCCGATAAATTTATGTAGTGAGAGTTCATGCATAGGTTTTTGGTAGGTTTGTAGACAATTTCAACTAATTTAGCTTTTGGGTAAATTGTAAATCGAGATATTACAATTCTATAATTTAAATTAGGGATTATTAATTAGGGTTAAAGATTATAACTCGAGAGAGAATAGTTCACCCTAAGATCGTCTAGACACTGTAATTCAGTAATCTCGTAATAAATCAGATTTTCATTAAGGTCGAATAAAACCCCCTTTCTCTCAATGCCATTCCTGTTTGTTCATGTGTCTGCTCATATGGAAGAATGAGTAAATGTAATTGTGGTCGACATGACAAAAATGGTGAGTTAGAAGCTCAATCTAAATTGATGCAGTTTTTGAAGAAGTTGAGTGATGAATATGAGATAGTTCGTAGTTAGATTTTGTCCACAAATCCCCTTCCTAGTGTTAATAAAGCTTACTACATTGTGCAACAAGTAAAGAGGCAAAAGCAGATTACAATGAGTAACTGCACATAACCACTAGCAACATTTATGGTTACTAATAAGCAGTCTGGCTATAACAAGAATAAAAGAGACAAAGGAAGAAGTTACTGCACTTATTGTCATCAGGATGGTCATTGGTAGATCATTGCTTTGAAAAAATTGGTTATCCTAATTGGTATAAAGGGAAAAAGGGCAAAAGAACTGGCAAAGTTATTGCACAAGTAAATGTTAATGAGGGATTTGACGCTAATTAAGAGACTCCACTGGATGCTCAAGGCACACGAGCACATGTGATTGATTAGGAGAGGATGTTTACTATGTGTGAAGAGATGATGAAAATGATTAAAGAAAAAACATTTTTGCCTCTAGTACAGGTTCCTCGGTTAACTTTGCAGTTATTGTTTCTGATTGCTTAGTTTTTACTTCTTCTTGCATTATTGATAATTCATGTGGAATTTGCATTATTGATACTGGAGCTTCAGACCATATGACTCCCTTCTATCACTTATTCTATAAGACTAAAAAACTTACCAAACTTATATTTGTGAGTTTGTCTGATGGTATCAGTAAGCAGGTAACTAAAACTGGTTCCATAAAACTTACCTCCTACGTTTCCATACATAATGTCCTCTATGTACCAAGCTTCAAATATAACCTACTCTCTGTCAGTAAGTTCACTCAGAGCACTAAGTTTAATATTCTTTTTCACCCATACCATTGTATCTTTAGGACCGTTTGAATAATAAAGCAGTGGCATTTGGTAGGGTTCATAGAGGCCTATAAAAGTTGCTAGTAATGGCTCCTGAGACCAAGTCTAATAATTCAATAAATACTCATGTTTCTGCTATGCATACTCCTGATATCTAAGTTCATTCTCATAGTTTAAAGACTCATTGTAGTACTGCTAAAATGACAAAAGATTTACATTTGTTACATGCCAAATTAGGACATTCTTCTTTAAGTAAAATGACTCACATTCCTAATTGTAAACTTCACAAAATCAATGAAAGTAAATTTCTATCTGATTCTTGTTCCATGACAAAGAGTCATAGATTACCTTTCTCAAGAAACTTGAGTACTTCTTCCACTATTTTTGAGATTGTACACACTGATTTGTGGGGGCCTTACAAAGTTGCAAATATATGTCAATCACATTACTTACAGTGGTTGATGATTTTTTTGGAGCCACTTGGACATATCTTCTCCACAGTAAACACCAAGCTCTTCCCACTCTTATTACCTTCATTAAATATATTCAAAATCACTTTCATTATACTCCCAAATAAGTTAGATCGGACAATGGTGCTGAATTTGTTTTTGCAGAAAGCTTCAAATTTCTCTGTGGTCTTGGCATTATACATCATAGGTCTATGGTACATACACCCTAACAGAATAGAGTTGTTGAGAGAAAACACAGACATCTTGTAGAAACTGCAAGAGTTATTATGTTTCATGCTGCTTTGCCAAAATATTTTTGGGGGGAGTGTGTCTTGTCTACAACATATCTTATTAATAAAATGCCTATGTCTCAGTTAGGGTGGAAGTCTCCTCATGAAATTTTGTTTCAAAAATCTCCTTCTACTGATCACCTTTGAGTTATTAGTTGTTTGTGTTATACTACAAAAACAGGACCAACCAAAGACAAATTTGATGTCAAAGCTAGAAAATGCATCCTTGTAGGTTATTCTTCATGTTAGAAAGGGTATAAGCTTTATGATCTTCATAGAAAAACTTCATTTTTTTTCCAAGGATGTTATAATTCATGAGCATGTTTTTCCCTTTAAATCCATTCCTTCTGATACCAATATAAACGATGATCAATATCCTACATTTTTTCCTTCTGCAAAACTATCCTTTGCAGATGAAAATCTTTCCTCTTCTCTTGTTGCTCCTTATCTTGAGTATGTCTTCGAAGGTGAGTCTGAACATTCTTCTCCTGCATCTGTTTCTCTAGTTATTCCCTTTATTGTGCCTCCAGATCCCCCTGTAAATTCTCCACCTATCTGAAGGTCTCAGCGAGTCAAAAGCCAACCACTTTGGCTAAAGGATGCGTTAAACATTAAAACTAACACAAACAATAGTCATCCTCTTTTTCATTACTATGACTTTTAGCATTTACCCCCAGACTATATAGCCTCCTTAGCTTCAGTATTGATTGTCCAGGAACCTCTAGGCAGGAAGGCTGGGCAGCTGTAATGGACAAAGAACTTGATGCATTGGAGTAGAATGAGACGTGGGAATGGAACAGTGAAGAGGTTGAAAGCTAGACTTGTGATTTGAGGATTTGATCAGAGGGAATGTGAGGATTACAAGCATACATTTTCACCTGTGGTAAAATTAGCTACTTTCAGAATTTTACTTGCTTTAGCAACAACAAAGAAGTGGCTTGTTCATCAGCTAGATATTAATAATGCTTTCCTTCATTGTTACATTGATAAGGAGAGCTATATGCTGCCTCTTGAGGGATATAAGAAATCAGTAAATGGGTAGATTTGCAAGCTTAAGAAGTCAATGTATGGCCTCAAGCATGTGTCAAGATAGTGGAATAAAGAGCTTACTAAGTTTTTGGTGGCAAAGGAATTCATTAAGTCTAAGAACGATTATTCATTGTTTTTCAAGAAGAAAGGTGACGACATTACATTGATTCTTATCTATGTGAATGATATGCTTATAACAGGCAACTGTGAGTCTAAAATTGTAGATATCAAGGCAACTCTTGTTCAAGAGTTTACTGTCAAGGATTTGGGATTGGCTCGATATTTTCTTGGTCTTGAAATTTGCAAAACTGATGTTGGAAATTATTTGCACTAGCGAAAATATATCCTAGATCTGTTGCAAGATGCAGATCTCTCAGCTGCTAAGCCAACTGATGTGCCATTTCATCTTAAGCTTTCTCTAGATAAAGGTGAACCATTACTCAATCCTGAACTCTACAAAAGGCTTATTGGAAGATTACTCTCTCACACTTTAACTAGACCTGACATATCTTATGTCGTCCAACAATTGAGCCAATTTATTTCGACTCCTAAATTGCCTCATTTAGAAGTTGCTAATCATGTCTTGCGATATTTGAAGGGCACCATTTCTAAATGTTTGTTTATCCTGTTTAAGATGATTTGAAGTTGACAGGATTCATTGATTTTGATTAGGCAACATATCCCATGAGCAAAAAGTCTTTTACTGGTTATTTTGTTTTTCTTGATCATTCTTTGGTTTCCTGGAAAACTAAGAAGCAAGCCACAGCCTCATGTTCATCAACTAAAGCTGAATATAGGAGTATAGCAGTCACAACTTGTGAGCTTTTATGGATAAGCTACCTACTTTAGGATTTATATGTGTAAGTGCATCATCTTATGATTTTGTTTTGCGACAACAAGGCTGCATAACAGATAGCTACAAATCTAGTTTTCATAAGAGAACTAAGCACCTCGATATTGATTGTCGCTTTACTAGGGAGAATATTCAAGATGGTTTTTTGCAGACCGCCTACATTCCCTCATAGTTGCAGTTAGTTGATATCATGACAAAGGCTTTGACTCACGAGCAACACACTTTTATTTCAGACAAGGTAGGACTTCTAAATCAAACTTAAAGGGAGGATGTGAAGAGTGTGTAAAAATATAATATGAAAAGTTAGGTCCTCATCTATAGATAGATGAAGTCATTACTAACTGACATTAACTAACTTGCATGTAAAACAGAACTAGTAGTTTTGTATAAATATTCTACTTGAGCTCAGATCTAAGTGATTTGGCTTTCTCTAAAATTCTGATCTAAGTGATTTGGCTTTCTCTAAAATTCTTCTTCTCGAGTCTTCCTCTCAAATTAACAATGATAAAACATAGTAACTCATTCTTTGAGCGATTACAAATGCCCAATAACAAATAGTGGGACCTGAATTTAGGTTGTCCTATGGTGGTGGTACTTACGAAGGAAACAATATTGGTCATGCAACATAAAGTTGTTGTTCGTAAACCTATAAGCCTTTAGTTTGTAGTTTCAGTATTGCTTTCTTAGTTTAATCAGTTTCATGACCTTCAGAAATTAGAGATTCCATAGGTTTGTCTCCTACATATTTCTCTACAAAACTTATTTTTGGCAAGAATAGACACTACTCCAAAATAAGGAGGTTTTAGACACTTATACCTAGACACATCTAATAATTGTCTTAAATGATCTAAGAATTAGTGGAGTTTTTAGATATTTATTAGACAATAAAATTTGTCTAAAAAATATACTAAAAAGGAGTCACTACACCAAAATAAGGTGATTTTAGACATTTATGCCTAGAGACATTTCATAATTGTCTTAGATAATCTAAAAATTGGTAGAATTTTTAGACATTTATTTAAGACAACAAAATTTGTCTAAAAAATATACCAAATAATTGTTAGGGTTGATTGAAAATTAGTTCAATATTGTTCTCTTAAGCATTGCATTGCATAATGGTTTAATCGAATCTTTTTATCATCAATGAAATTTCTTTAAATTAAAAAAAGATTAATATAACCTAATATTTTAAATCTCGATTATGCTCATTTCCATCCTCGCCACACCAATGGGTTTGCCTCTGAATATGGTGAGCAAGTCCTTTTTAATCTTAATCTTGCATTTTTAAGCAGTTCGGTTTATAATTGCGATTGTATAATCATAATTAACTTAATTTATAAAGAACTCAATGCAGATGATGTTTTGAATGTAAGAATTGAAGGTCTTTCAGCATAGCAGAAGTTGTGTTGAGACTACCTCAGGAATGGACTTACTGAACTCTTTTTCCTTAGTTGGTTTGTTTTTTATTTGCATAAAGAGAAAGCTAAATATAGAAATCTCTATAGATGGTTTTGGTTTATAGAAATCTCTCTAGGTGGTTTTGGTTTTCATTAGAAATTCAAGGATGGAATAAGATAAATCCAGTTTGCTTTGATTGTTGTGTCATTTCAAGTAAAAATAATCCCTATTACCTGGATGCAACATCCATAATCTTAATTTATCAACAGTACTGAGGTTTCTGTTTTAGTTTTCTATGTTCCAGATGGAGCTTATTTCTAAAGTTGGAAATCCTTTCATTGTGGAGTACAAGGATTCCTGGGTCGAGAAGGTACAGATAATGCCAATATGTGATGCTTTTTTAATTGATTCTACCATATTTTCATTGTGTTTTACTTGTTGATCTTTTGTGGGTTTGCCCATAGTTGTAGAGTTTGTTGTTCGATAAATTCATTACCCCGTCATCATGGATTGCTCATAATTCTCTACATAACTGGATAAGGTGTTTGTACATTTATTAAGTTCCCATTCTCTTTCTCTCGGGGTTTTGGCATTTTTTATGCTTATACTATTACTATTTTGTGTCTTGACTTCCAGGGTTGCTATGTTTGCATCATTATAGGATATTGTGCATGTTTGTCTATTGGGAAATAATTTGTTATTTGAGCACTTTTTTACAAATTTAATTTTGTTGTCATACAGGGCAGAAGTTATAAAAAAGGCAAATGGTGTTCATTTTTCTGAGGAGGTATCTAATTTTTCACTGTATTACTGCTCTATAATTTGAACTTGAGGAAAGAAGTTATGATACTTGGACTCAATCATGTTTTACACTTGACTACGATTGCGTTTGGATTTGTGGTGCTATGGGAATAAGTATTTATCCACTGCAGTTACATATTTGGATCCGCGGGCAAACAACCAGAGCTTGGAGGAAAGTGCGGTATCACCACAAAAATCGATAAGTAGAAAGAGAGTTACAATAAGAAAGTGCTTCTACGGTAGAAATTTTACTTTCTATTAATAACCTTCTGATAATTATTATTTTCTATTATACTCTCAACTGATAGAAATCAAGTCCAACATATCGTGTATTTTTATGAAATATTTTATTTACCAAATTTATTTTATTTATATTTTTTATTTTAATTTACTATTTTATTATTTTAATTTTAAATTTATCTGGCTAATAATATATTTTTATAAAATATTTTATTTTATTTTTATTTCTTATTTTAATTTAATATTTGATTATTTGTAATTTTAAATTATTTATATAACAATTAATAATTTATTAAATCAATGGACTTTTTAGTCATTATCTCTTTTTAGCAACTGTAACCACACTTACTAAACATCTATTTTCATGTGTCAGCAGTTACCAAAAATAGCAATCTCAAACACATAATTACTTATTGAGCAATAAGTACTTATCATTTCAGCACATTATCAATCACCACCGCTCTCCCCAAATTAAGCCTACATCGTGAAGAAACTCTACTGACTAACTCAACTCCTAATGGCACTTGAGTACTTGCATGCCAACCATACGCTTCATCGTGATGTCAAAGTATGTTTCCTTACACAACTAATATCAATGTCTAACATGGGTTTAGTGGTTCATTATTGATAATCTTCCAACATTTATGTTGTGTTCAATTATATTTTTGGCGAAAGATCAAGACATACGTCTAGGTATAGTCTCTGTATTCTTAAAGATTATTTATTAACTTATTAATATCGGTGGTATTTGCTCTGGGTTTATTGTTTTTTAACCATCATAAGTTGCTTAAATGATGCATGCTGGTTGCAGGGGATTTTGGGCTGGCTAAAAAATTGAGTTCTGATGACCTCACTTCTTCCATAAGTATATTGGTTATTGCATATTGCTTTATAACCTATATCAGCTTCTTAATATGATTAACCTGAAATTTATGCTTCTGGGCCAGGTTGTGGGAACTCCAAGTTACATATGCCCTGAACTTCTCGCTGATATACCTTATGGTTCTAATTATAAGTGAACCATTGACTGCGTTGTTTTGCAAAACACCTCACCTGAAACAGAAATCATGGATGAAGGAAAGATGAAGCACTTCCATTCAAATCTCTGAGCTTTATTATGCATATCGTCCCCAATGCCCCATTATTCATTAGATTCTCTTATATTCCTTGCCTACCTTACGACTGGCATGTGGTAATTATGATGCAGTCTTTTTTAATGATGCAGAGTAACGGTTGACTAGCATGCGGTAACTATGCTCTAGGTGCAAGCTAGTGATTGTGGAACAAGTATTTGTCGAGGAAGAGTCTAGTCTTTATGAGTAATGAGTTTGAGCTTTGAAGATGTTGCCGATTCTGGATGCAGAGTATTGCTTCTGGCTATTTTCATTATTTAGTTATGGACATATATATAGCCAAAAATCGATTTATGATTGAAGTTGATTATGTTTTGGGAGAGTGACTGCATCTATCAAGTATTTTATACATTTATATTTTAATGGCAGTTTTTTCAGCTATTTTGTGTTATTACATACATATAAATCTGTGTAATATAATATTTATTAATAAAAGTGTTAATTTATTATAATAATATGCAGATACATATCTTAAATTAATTTGTAAAATTTATTATAATAATATGCATGTGAATAATCTTTAAAAAATTTTACAAAGCAAAATTGTTTACTGAAAATGATGGAATTTTTCGACTTAAAAAATTGTCTAAAAGTGAAAAATATCGACAGAGAAAAATATCTAAAAGTTTACACAAAGCGTCTAAAATAAAATTTATATGTCTAAGAAAACCGTCGAAAATGTATGTTTTCCACATATCTATGTTTAAATAGATTTTCGACGCTTAGATGTGCAAAAAATGTATGTTTTTTTGACACATCTGTGTGTCTAAGAAAACCGTCGAAAATAGTTTTGTGAGATTTGTTTTTTTGACACTTTATAAAACGTCAAATTATTTTTAAGACAAAAAAAGTCTACAAACTCTACCTTTTGTATCTTTAAACTCTATATTTTGTTGTGGCGAGACACCGGGGTCATTATAAGAATCAAATAATAATGAAAAAAGCTCAAGATGATGTCAGAAATGTCGTTGGAAAGAAAGGAAGAGTAACCGATGACTGTTGATCAACTTAAGTACCAAAAGAATGGGGATAAAGGAAACTCAGGCTACACCAAATTATTCAGAAACAAAATTTTTTGTATAAAGAAAAGAATATCTTCCAATGGCGTATGTGTAAGAGGTAGTAGTAATAGGTTCCAGATAGGTCATAAATTCAATCGACGGTACTTTGTTGATTAGACATTCAGTTCCATTTTGGACTGTGCGAGAACTATTTTGGTCTCCATACTTATGGAAACAGTACTAAGAACCAGAGGATAGAAAATTGACCTCAGACGAACCAGAAAGACTGTAGTTGCTATTCTGTTGACAGGACCACAAATGGGCATCTATACAGACACTCTGCCCTTTGTAACAAGGTATCACTTCTCTGATGCTGAAGAGGAAAATTTGCTAACAACAAAGAAGTGTATAAATCATAGAAGAGGTTCAGAAAGTTCCATCTCATTGGAATTCTGATGTTGTGTTTCAGTATTACGAATGCCTACGAAGTCTAGCCCAAGCCATTGCCATGGCCAGCATACATATCTCGGCCCACTACGGCCTCGTGAGTCCTCTCGGTTTTCTAACTCTTCAAGCTGACGACCGAGTTCTTCTACCCTATCCCTCAGCCTAGATGCCCTCATGTCAGCCAAGCTTAATGACTTCTCAGCAGCCTCTCTAGCTGCCATTGCAGCAGCTGCAGTTTCTTCTTTGAATTTAAGCTTCTTCTGTGATTCCAACAAAGCTTGTCTGGCCTCTTCAAGCTCCTGCTTAACTGTAGATAACTGCATTAACCAAAGAAGGTATAATTAGCTTTGTAATCTTTGCTTCGATGTAGACAGTGTTTAACATGACATGTTCACGATGTAACGACTGAAACTAATGATTCCAAAAAGAAAAAGATGGGGGGTCCTGGAACAAGATTCTGCAAAATTTTTAAGTTCCCTTTCTACATTCTTCCATTCAAAATATGAACCCTGTCTTCAACCAAAATATCATAGGTTTTCAATCGTAAATGCAAAACCCTCTGAACTCAAAATTTTGAAGACACATCCCCATCGCATTCAAAAATTTGTTTTCGTACTCCAGTCCTATACGTCAGCATAAATTGAATCACTCTCTCCTATTAAGAGCCATTACACATTCAATTCCACGAAAACATCATTACTGTTGGGAGATTCACCTTGGCACAAGATTTGTTTTATCCATATGTTTATGTAAGATAACACTAATCTAATGAGATAATATTGTTCAAATGACCCCATGTACAGGCTCATATAGCTTATAACCAAACTAGACCGGATACCTGAGCCACAAACTCTTGTTCAACAGCTCTGCCAGCAGCAGCCTCTTGCTCTGCTGCTACTTTCCATCTCGTAATTTCTTCTTCAGCAGCAGCAATGTCCATCATCAGCCCTTCAATCTGCAATTCCAGAAAGGAACATGGATATGAGCCTGACAAAATAGTTGCCATAATCATGAGTCTCTCCAAGTTATTCAGTGGAGAATGCTGATAGACAGACAACTTCCAACGGTAAAAGCATTGTACAAGACAATATTGACTTACGTTTTCATTTGCTACTCTTTCCTTCTCTTCAAGTTTTTCTATGATGTGCATTCTATGGTTCAGTTCCCTAGCTTGGCCCTCCACGCGTTCTTTAAGCAACCTTGACTCCGCCCTTAATATAATAAAGCAGGTATACAGAAAAACTGAACGATCAGTCAAGAACAAGTTGTGACCTCACCACCTTTAAGAATCGTCGAAATACCTTAATTCCTCCACAGAATGCCGGAGCTCAATAATCTCTAGCTGAGATTCCTTTACAATATTCTCCAATGCACCAGCCTGTGATCAAGAAGTGATTACAAGAATAATTAGGATTATTAAACATAAAACCTGGCTTGAAGATAAAATCATAGACGGGGGAAATAGACTAACCAAGGTATAAATTTCATCCTCATTGTCCAGCGAGCCACCATTTATTGAAACCTCACTATCCCCGATGACCTTACTGAATTTGAAATCTATCCCAGACTCCCTCAAACCATTTTCAGCCACTTGAAACAACTCGTTGGGCTTTGAATCCAGTGAAATCTTCTTAGATAAAGCGCCCCTAAGTAATGAGCCAATATGTTCTTTCTCCTTAACCAGCCTACTCACCGTTTCATTCAAAGCTCTCACTTCATTACCTTTTTCCTCCATTAAATCCCTTGTTTTTTCAACAACAACTCTACTCAACTCATAGATTGATTCCATCCCCGCCAAAGAAGCACGTATATTCTCCTCAATGTCCGTTTGTTGAGGTAGGAAAAGGGACTCTGACAAGTCCGAATCCGACTGATTGGCATCAACCATCTTTATCACATCATAGAGTCGGTCATGAATTTTGGCTACAAGATTCAACTGATCAACCAACAACGGCCTCTGCAACTCAATCTTTGACTCCAAATTCCTCAACTTCCCATCATACTCATCAACTAACCCTTTCAACTCCAAAGCTTCCTTTTCAACCAAACGAGACTTCTCCAACATATCATTTTCAATCTCATTAACCTTTCCCTCCTTCTCCACCATAACTTTCCCCAAATTCTCAATCAAAGAAGACTTTTTTGCAACCTCATCTCTCAACCCACTAATCATAGCTTCAAGCTGCGAAACCTCGATAGCAATCTCATAATTCCTCTGCTCCATTTGCTCTCTAGCATCATTCCTAGACTTGGCCATCAGATCAATCTGTTTAACGAGCTCCTCAACAATCTCATTCGTCCTCTTAATAACTCCATAAGCAACTGCTGGCAACCCCGTGTACTTATGTGATCTGGGTAATCCAGCGGCAGCAAAATTTTTAAAGTTACTAACTTTCCCAGAAATTTTCTCAATTCCACTCGCAAGCATATGCTTCGAATTCTCAATTTCAGAATCCAACCCCTCCCTAACTCTAACCACCTCGTCCAACTGCTTCAGAACTTCATCTCTCTGTCTCAAAGCCTCATCTTTTAACCGATTAACCTCGCTCAATTCTCTCAAAGCCTCTTCCTTTTCCCTTACAGCTTCGTCGCGTTGCCTCGCGCACTCGTCTCTCTTCTTAATCGCTTCGTGAGCCAAAGACTTTAACCTTCCAAAAGAGATCTCAAGCTCCGATTTCGAGGACTCGGCCGCTTGACGCAAAGCTCGCTCGTGATCAAGCTCGGCGACGAGCTCTCGAAGCTTCTCGACAGAGACATCATCGGTACCAACGATCGGAATCGGATCATCCACTTCGACGTCGCTCAACACCGCATCGGCGTCGTCTTCGTCGGCAGCGGTCGTGGCCATATCAAAAGTAAATTATTATTTACCGGTCAATGAAACAAAAGTTCATCAACAACCAAAACAACGAAATCTACACCAGAAACAATGAAATCTAACCCAGCGTCGCAGCATAGATGACTTTTGAAGGAAACAAAGAGTAGTACAAGGAAGAAGCGTAATAAGATGGATAGAACAAGGAAGCTACCAACCAACCAGTCCGAGTCCGACACTTCTCTCGTCTCACTCGGAGCAACTAACCGCAAGCCCAGCCCAATTTAATCCTTGACTCGATTGGACTCCTCTACCCAATAAACAGAAGCTAAATAAATTTCTAGTGTTTTAACATCTTATTTTGTTTAATACCTTCCCATTTAGCCCTTTAAGGAAGGATGCTATACTATTGTTTAATTAATTTTAAATACTTCATTTAGATAACAGGAGGGACTTTTTATGTTTCTTACTATTCATGTTTAAAATTCTCTAAAATGGCTAGGTAAAGCTATATAATTCTAGACCTTTGTAAATTCTGCATCAATTAAGAATAAATTACTTCAAAATGATAATAATATCTATTAAAATGTATTTTAAATATCTTAACATGCATCTATATTCATTTTTCCTTTCTTCTTTTTGTAAGCTGCAAAAAGATTTCAATAATTTCTTTAATTTTTATTTCAATTTTTATAACCAAAGTAATGACTCTTTCTTAACCTTTCGAATATTTAATATCAAAATTTTATCAATTTGTAATTTATTTTGTCAATTTGGTGAAATTTGTGTTACAAAATTGGTGAAAATTGTGTGTATATATATATATAAATAATATCAAAATTTTAATAATAAATCATCTATATATATAAATAAGTGTGACATCCCTAATAAGAAACCTACAACCATCCACACATATAACAACCAAATTTTTGTACATGCATTCAAGGTATACAATTTTATTCAATGCTATATATATATATATATATATATACATTACAAAACTTTCCAATGCTTAACATTATCTTTTAACAGTAGTGATACATCTTTACATTTAGATGGTAATCCAAAAGAAAACAACATACAATTTCCTTTCTTCATTATATGTACAATCACCTTTTACTAAAAACTCATTTCAAAAGTACTTTTTCTCCTATCTATTAGCCTTGGTCCTTGCAGCTATTCCCGGTACCTTACACCTATACTAAGCTTGAAAGTTTAGTAGGGAAACATTTAGTTTAGATGACCACTTACAATAGTCATCTGCCAAGCACATACATTCATAAATCACAACAAATATAAATAGTGATGGCATGCTTAATCAAATACATAATGTAAACATGCTATAATATGTTGTCTATATACCATAAATTCACCTTCAAAAGTCAAACATTGATGTGCAACTCAATGATACAAATTATCCATACAAATGCAAATACTTATCAATGCCGATTATGTATTTTGTCATGCTGTATTTCTTATTTATATTTGTTTACTTTACTTTTTGTGTTAGGCCTGCAAATTCCCATGGATGTGGATAATGGGAGCTGTGGACATATGAAGATATCAAACTATGGATACCTAAAAGTATCAAACTGTGGATATCCGAAGATATAAAACTGTGGATACCTGAAAGCATCAAACTACAGAGACATTATTGTCTTAAAATGAAGACACCATTGGTGTCAAACTGTAGCATATGCACTATATCCCTACAGGTATTCCTAGCTATCCACCACGAAGACAATTGAGCAAACACTATAACATTTCAGTTAACCATTTTCTAATTTCACAATCCATATATTGACTAGTTATATGATATACATTTCAAGTCATAAATTTGTATCTGTGTTCATACATGCAAGTCTTAACTTACCATCATTAGAAGGGTGTCAAAATAACAGTTGTATAATCACACTATATGCATATGACCAATAAATATGAATATAAATCATTTATGTACATGTAAGTATTTTTGAAATGCATTATTCTCTCTCTTAAATTCCAATGTTCAATCAACCAATTCACATATAGTAAGTCATATTTCATTTATTTGTAGGTGTTTGAAAAGCTTTATACACATTCAAAGAGGTTCAAATAAGATTTAGTAAAAATTGGAAATGGAAATAAGCTCAAAATAGTGTAATTTGGGCTAAGTCCATGGTGGTCTAAAAATAGGCAAACAATGAGTCAAGAGCAAATCACATGATGGGCTCCAATTGCTCCCTAATATGTTTATAAAAAAACGTTCGAATTAGGTTTTGAGGTCTACTAACATTTGTTACTCTATGTCTCTAGTTTCTATAGAACTAACAACAAAACCATTTGAACTTCCTAATCATGAGATATAGACCAAATATCACAAGTTGCTCCAAAACAGGGGCAACAATAGGTTACCCTTTTCGATCTCAATTTTCCATATCATAAAACAGAATTAAGTTAGAGTATCTTTTGATATTTCTAGTCTATGTCTTAGTTTCCATATGCAACTAAAATCATCCAATTTAGAGGTCCGTAGGCTAAGTTATGAACTAAATAATATGATTGGTTCAGCCTAGACAGAATTCCACTACACGATACTCTCTTTCCATATTCAACTAATTCTATGCAAGATAACACCAAAATAACACCAAAGCATCATCTCAAAAACCATTCCATATCTAAATAAATCTTTACATCCATTTCACATATACATAAAGAGAAATTAAACTAAGTGTAGTTCCAAACCTCAAAATTGACAAAGTAGGTTTTCTATTACCTTTCCTTCCTTTCCTCTTTAGCTTTGCTTGACTCGCCAATTAGAAATATCACAAATGCACATCTCAATCCCACTTCCAACCTTATAATTCCAGTTCTTCATAGTCAAAGCAAGAAAGGTAAAGGTGAAGAGAAAATCTGTAATTTTTACCTTAATTTCCCCCTAAGATTGGCTTATTTTTTTACAAGAAAAATGGTGGGATGATGAAAGTGAAATGGAGAGGAGAAAAATCTGAACTTAGAACCCCCAAAATGTTATCTATCTCCCCTCTCCATATGACTATTCAAGAACTTTCAAGGCTCACACATATGCTTAATTCCTATTAGACACACGTGCTTTATTATCATTTCTCACACATGCCTTAATCTAATCGGTTTATGTGTTAACTTTAGAAAAATTACACATTGGTCCTTCTTCTTCTTTTACTTCCCATGTTGGCCTATAATCTTATCAATTAATTTCATTTCCTTTTGTCTTAATTTTCTAATGAAATAAATTTCATGAAATTTGGTTAATTATTCTAGGAATTATACCCAAGACACTATGGGTTGTTCAAAAAAGGGACAACATCCATAACTCATCTTCAAGCCAAAATTAAAAAATCTTAAGAGGTAGAATCAAAATTTGGTTTCTTCATAAAAGTTTTAGATATATGTCTCTAGCTTAATCTCTAACTTGAATTATCCAATTTGGAGTATACAAGTTGAGATATGACCAAATTATAGAAGTATTTTCAGTGGAACCTATCCATTCAGCGTGGTACACATCCTAAACTAACTAACTTTGGTCTTATCATGAAAGAGCAGCATAAAAACGCATCCAATTTAACCAAAAACATCCCATTTGCTTATGGAATACTTTTTTTTATCAATTCCCCTCACATCATGCTCATAAATCTAAGCAAACATGTCAAAATTTTCCATACATATTTTACGTCTAAGTATGTATATCCATGTTAAAGTGAACAAATTATCCATTTGCCCATGTCCTTTACATTAAGTACCATTATATCTCTTACTATACTTAGATGCACTTAATTCATTATGTTCACTCCTTAATACATCCTAGACATTCTATAATACTTCCAAGGTATATGTTAGGGTCTTGCAATAAGATAATGTTATTTTTTAAAATCTATGTAATATCGCTATAAAATATAGGAACTAACTCAACATGTCTTAGTTGAATTTGGTTTGCAAAAATTGTCTTTGTTGTATTTATCAATAATCAAAATATTTAGAGAATATTATGTTTGATGTAGTAAATATGGATTCCATTGATTCTTTGTAGTTATTTAGCATTCAGAACCAGTTTTCATAGAACTTATATCCCCTATTCTTGTTTTTCTGGTCTATAAGCCTTTATTCACCTCCTTTATACCTCTTTTGCACTTTTTCTCTCTCCTTTGTCAATCCATGTTCCTCCTAAACTCTGCTCCTCCTAAGGAGAGCCTTGTAATTCCCGTTGCTTTTTCCTAAGTTTGATTTCTTACCTTTATAGGCAAATGGTCATCAAAGTAACAAAAAGTTGCCTAAAATCTCTACACTAAGTTACCTTTCCACCTCCCCCCTACCAAAAAAACCTATAATACAATCTAGAATTAGAGAATCCTCAGGAAAAGGCATTTATGAGAAAAAAAGGGAAGCAATTTCATAGATTTCTAATAACTAAATGAATTGAAGGAAGGTAATAAGGGAAGCTTCTGATACTTCCCTATATGATTGACCTTACCATAAATGAGGGTCAAGTTGTTGTCTCTCCTAATAAAGAAGTGATCTTTTTCTTAAATAGAAGACCCCTTTTTTTGGTTATAGATAACTTGTCTTGGAGAGGGAAAGGACTACAAGAAGTGTTAATCTTTGAAGATAACCATATATTGTTTAAGTTTCAACAAAAAGGAAGGCCAAAAATTTATTTAAGGATTCAATATTGATATCTTATTAACAGAAGTCTTCCTTAAAACAACAAGGAAAGTAGTAGGGAGCCACCAAAAGGAAATTTGAGAGAGGTGACTATAATGAACAAATGAGGTTGGATGAATAATAAAAGGAACTTAAACTAGGTGAAACATAGTCGAAGGTCAAAGAAGTTAAAAAAAACCAAGACATTATAGAGGTTTAAATATCACCTTAAGGCATGAGAAGAGTAGTTGGAAAGGAAGATGGTCATATCTTGGAATAAGGGAACATAAGTGGAAAGAAAATCAACCAGATAACTAAAATTATTAAAAAAAGGGTAAAATTGATAGTGACCTTACGCATTATAAGATAGAAGGAGGAACATTAACTAGATAAAGACATTAATATAAGCAAGAGATCAATAAATAAAGATGTAATGGATCATAACTTGGATAAGTTCTAGAGTGGCAGTAGGAGAAAAGTTAGGAGAAAGAATAAAAACAAAGGCTCTAAGCCCAAAACTTATTTGTGATGTTAATAGTGTCTTAGAATATCAGGAAAATCAGTTACCTAATAAATTAACAGCATTGAAATATTTTATTTTAAAAGACATGCCACTAGTTCTACGCTTGATATAAATAAAAGTTAGATTGGAAAATAACTCTAAGCTTAAAATTTTTGGGAATTATTGGACTTTTCTATCAAATCATCACCACCACAACTATATGGTCACATAATTGTTTCTTATGACTCTAGGAAAGAAATAGTGAATTTGGTAAACTCTAGTGATCGGATAGTGCATATGATAACAAGGATGATATAACTTAAAGAGGGTGTAAATATAACCTTTGTGTCTGATCAAAATTCAGCTTCAAGAGAAGACATTTATATCAAAAATTGGAGCACATTCATTCAATAGTACAAGGAATGTGGCTTATTATAGGGGCATTTAATAGTATATTTCATAGAGATGAAGTTAAGGATTCAAGGAGTGCGTGCAAAATATAGGTGTATAAATTTTAAGGGATACTTCTTCTCTTGGAGTAGTAAACAAACTATAAGATGGTATTTGAGAAAGAGACTAAATAAGGCACTTGTTAATGAAGAATGATTGGATGACTTCCTAGAGAGAGAAGAAATCTTTATGATTCCTTTAATCTCTGATCACTATCTAATTTCTATACAAGATATGGCTACTATAAAGAGCATAGGAATGTTAATAGGTTAGGTTGGCCATAGACTATGGAAGCCCATGGCTTGGCCTGTGACTCGACAGGCCAGGATAGTTTAGCCCGTTGCTTGACCTATGGCCCTACGAGGGTTGGGCCACGGGCAGGTAGGGTCAACTCGGCCCATCTTATAATTTTTTTAAATGTCAAAAACTATGTCATTTTTGAAGTGATGGTCAGGCCACAGGCAGGGCCGTGCTCAGACTACTTTTGGCTGATGGCCCCCTAGCTTGGTTAACATGGGCTAAAATTAGGCCGGGCCATACCAAAATTGGCATCCATAAAAGAGGAAGAAATGCCCATTTAGATTCAACAATTTTCTAGTAGAGCATCCTTGTCTTAATGAAGCAATTCTTAGGGATTAGAGCATAAAGTGTAAGGTTATAAAACTTTTGTTTATGGAAAAAACTTAAACTTAATTAATCAGAAGTTAAAAACATTCAGAACTAGGAGATCTTTAAATACTAAAAGGAATGTAGATGAAGCCAAAAAAGAATGATCCAAAATATAGGAAGCCTTATATCCTTGACGTGAAGACTCTACATTAAGTGCAAAAGAAATAATAATAGTGAATGAATACACTACAATAGTCTTAGTTCGTAATTCCATCCTCAAACAAAGAGATAGGATAAGTTAGATCAAAGATAGGGGATAGGAATATAAAACACTTCCATAATTCTACTAAAGCCAGAAGTATTACTAATATAGTTAACTTATTGTCAAGAAAAATGGTGAAATTATATCCTCTTAGGAGGAGTTGAAGGATAAAGTCTTTCAGATTCTTTCAAGGATCTCTTGGGAGTAAATCTTCATTGACCTTTCTAAGGTCATTTATCAACTATTAGATAATGTAGAAATAGAGGAGCACTTAAGCAAACCATTCGTTGCTCAAGATGTGGAAAAGAGTGGTTTTTAAATTAAACCCTACAAAAGCATTAGGTCCAGATGGTCTCAATGGAAATTTTTATTATAAAGCATGGCCTTTAATTAAGAACACAGTAACAAAAACTACATTGGATTTCTTTGAGAATAGAAAGATCCTTAAAGAAGTTACAAGACTTTTATATGTTTGGTAACAAAGTCCCACAACCCTAAATCCATTAGAGAATATAGACCAATCTCTTATTGCATTTTTTAAAATAAGATAATTTTAATATTGCTAACTTTAAGGATGAGAAAAGTGATGAATGGTGTGATTTTTGAAACATAAGAGGCCTTCGTGGAGGGAAGAAATATTGAGGATAATGTGTTTGATAGCACATGTGTTATTTAGAGGTTGTTCATGGAAAAATCAAGTTTAAAATGAGTTACAAAGATAGACTTTCAAAACGCTTATAATAAAATTAGTTGTTCTTTATTAGATAGGTTTTTAAGCTACTTTGAATTCCTATAAAAGTTTAAGGAATGTTTATAGGAATGGGTAAAGGAATATATATCCTACACCTCCTTTAGTGTACTAATGGATGGGAAACTAACTTAGCTCTTTAAGTATGGAAAATGTCTAAAATAAGGAGATCTTATAATCCTTTTTTTATTTGTTATATATATAAAAGTACTGACTTGATTGGTGAGATACAATATCTCTTTGAATCTTCACACTTTTGTTTCCACAACAAATGCAAGGAGATTGGGATGTTCAACTTAGCTTTTGTAGATGACCTCTTGGTCTTCTCTAAAGCTTGTGATAGGTTAGTCTTTAAATTATTGATATCCCTTCAATTGTTTAAAGAATTATCCAAGTTAGAAGTAAACTATAAGAAATTTCGTATGATCGTCTCCTTAAGTATCTTTCATGAAGCTGAATGGGTATCAAGGATATCTAGTTTACAAATAAAAAAACCTTATTTTACTTGTTTAGGACTTCCCTTGAAAGACACTGTAATACAGAGATTGAACCCTATTAATGGAATGTAATAAAGATCTTCCTTATGTTAGAAGACTGATGCTTATAAAGTAATTTTTTAATTCCTTACATATATACTAGTCAACACATATCTTTCTCTTCAAAGGCATTATCAAATCATTGAAAATATTGTTGAGGAGATTTCTATAAGAGGAAGGAGAGGATGAAGGGCAATTGCTAAATTAAGTTGGAAGGAAGTTAATAAGCCAATTGATGAGGGAGGGTTGGGAATAACCTTTATTAGTTTGAATATCAAAGTGCACATTGCTAAAAGACTAGGGAGATTATTAACTAACAAGAGCACCTTATAGATTGGATGGATCCATATGTACTTTATAAGGGTAAAAGCTTATAGGAGGTGCAATTAAGGCCAAAATTCTCTTATTCCTAGCTTAAATCATGAAGCTAAGAGACAAACTATCAAATTCCTTTAAATGTAAGATAGAGAATGAAGAATGAGATTACCTTTATC
>JAOSBN010000001.1:6134090-6156083 GCA_027563595.1 Erythroxylum suave
TACTATTCATAGAACGTAAATCACATTACATAAATGACATGCATGTATATATAAAAGGAATACCTCATAATATATTAGTAACAAGTCATAATGTTAATACATGAATTACAAATATCCATTGGCCTAGGGCACACTACTAACAGTATGTTGAGGGTTTTAAATAAATTAAAACTTGCCTCAACACTGGTCTCTAAGTTAATTGCTCCGAGAGTGATTTTTTAATTTCCAACATTTCTAAAATCCATGAATCAATCCTGACCTCTATTACTAGTTTCAAGCAACAACCTCTTCTAATATGTAGCTTAGCATTCTAATAGCAACTGCAAGGTTAAACTCAAGACATTTCAATAGTTTTATTGCTAAAATCAACAACAAGATATCCTTATAGAGTTCCAAAAGCCTCTCCACTACAGGTAGAACATAACTCATTGTTTTTATTTTGAATTGCATTAGTGTCTAAGGTGTAGTTCATATTGCTTTTCCACTTAACATCATCAAAACCATTGATAAGATCTTTAACAAGTTTTTATATTTTGGTTATGAAATAAGGGGATGTGTGCACTCTTAAAGACCTAAGATGCCTCAATATATTTTCCCTCAAAACCATAAATATTGTTATGCTCACTAAAATAATGTGGGGACGTATATATAATAAATAGGCGCTTTGGTGTAAATGGCTGATGCTTCAGGCCTTAAACCACTAATTTAGCAAAAAGCAATAATCACAGAACCTTTATCGAAGAAAGAGATCTTTACACTATCATCAATCCCCAATCCACTGAAATATGAGATTATTCATGCAACTAACAACACTAATAATGACATAATTATATGGAAGCACAATTCCAATGGTATCTTCACCAACCAATCAGGTAAGAAAGTTCTTCTTAACAATATGGAAACTCTTCCTTGGACTCAAATTGTTTAGTTCAACCATCAATAACTATAGGATTCTGCCACACTATAGCTTATTATGAAGAACAAACTACCAACTGTGGATAAATTAGCAAAGTTTCTAAATTTCACTAATCGGTGTATTCTTTGTAAGAAGGCTAAGGAAAACATAAATTACTTATTTTTCAATGTAGTTTTGTTGCTAAGATTTGGAAAAAATGATGCAATGCCCTAATTGATTTGAATAGTTATAATTATTTGGGATGAAAGAAAAAATCACACTTTTAGGAAATAACCTAACTAAGGAGCAAATATACAACCAACTTATGTAGCTCATTATAAATCACATCTATATTCACAAGCATAAATTTCAAAACATAGCAGTATCTTGTCACCAATTGGAATGTGTAAAACTTCTTTTCATTAAGAACACTAGCTTGTAATCCTCTTTAGCAAGCCTACGGTCACCTTGTCCTTTTAGTTGACAAGTTGCTATGTTATTGAACATATTGATTTCCTTTTATAATCTTTTCTAAAAACAAATGTTAGAGGGACAAACCTTAGGGAATATATCCATTTCAAATATAAAGTTGGTAGTGTAAAGGGTACTAATGAAATAGAAGGAATAGGAGACATCTAATCTCCAAAAGCTTAGAAGCACAAAGAACTAAAATAAAATTCATCTTTTTCAAGGCAAAGAACAACAAGAAGAATTTTAAGGGATAAATGAGGGGATTAGTAAGGGAATGGAAACGATCCATCTTGTTCCCTTAAGAACTAGGACAAAGGATATTAATGAATTAGAGGAAGAGAACATTCCAATGGAATCAAGGATAACTGATAATCAAGGAAAATTGGCACTTATTTTAAGAAAGTCTAATAGGAAAGCTAAGGCTAAGGGAGCTAAAACTCCTTTGATGGCAGTTGTGGCTTAAAACGTTAAGGGACTCAATGACCCTAACAAATAACTTGTGGTGTTTTGCTGCATAAGAACAATAAAGCAATTCATTATTGGCCTTTTAGAAACCAGAATAAAAGAAGAGAAGTGCAACAAGCTATGGTTCATCCAAAATAATTAGAGAATTACCAACCATATAACAAATCATACGGAAGTATTTATGGGATATGATCCAGATATGCTTTAGGTAATCATTATGCTTTTGGTGATCAAGCAATTCATATATATGTTATTTAAAACCTCCTAGGAACAAAACTCACTTTAGTTTTGTGTATGTGACAGCCTTTTCCTTTCAAAGAGGGACCTAGAGAACACATCTATAGGAATAAACTTCCCCTGGTTAATAGTTCCTGGCTCTAATTAGACCCTATATGCATCTAAATCAGATGGAGGAATAGGATCTTGAGACCCTTTCAATTATTTTAGAGCTTATATAGGAAGTTTGTCAGCAATTAATCTCAATTATGAGGGACATCACTTCACTTGGAATAACAAAAAGTAGGGAAATGGTTTTTTATGATGAAATTAGATAAAGTTTTAGTTAATTGAAGGCGTTTGACTAGTTTTTAGGGGTTAAGGCCATCTTCAATATCTCTCTAATATATGATCACTCCCTTATTGAGATTCAAAATTTTATGGATGCAACTACTCATATTACTCTAGTAAGGTTCTTTAATTTTCTAATCAAACAATAAGCATTTTAAGAAGTTGTTGAATCTGGTATAAAATTAGACATTTTTTATTATTGTTGAGTGTAATTTATGCAAAACAATCTACTTGTTTTATGCTAAAAAACCACAAGTGTATAGGTCATGACTTGTAGTTAGAAAGCAAATATCAATCTCACAGGGATTAATGCCCAGACAACACTTAATTTGGATCAAACTTTGTTTAAGAATTGAAATTGTTTAATGTAAATAATCTGGAGAATTAAATTAAAATTGAAAGACTAACAATGAACAATAAACAAAGCCAAAATGCAAAAAATTGGAGTCAAGAATTTGAAGGCTAGAGATTACTTTTTCCCTATTTTGTCTCCCTCTTATTTTACTAATCGAATTGTGTCTCACCTAAGATGTTTAATTATATTAATTACCCTCTCTTAAGGTGTAACTAATTGTCCCTAATCAAATTAAATGAATTTGATTAAGCGATCTCTCAACCAATCCAATCACTTCATCAATTTAACTAGTTATTAAGATATCCTATATGTAACCAATTGACTTACCCGATATCTCTCTTCTGACTAATTAATTAACGTGATGATTGTATGTCTATAGGTTGCCAAATCTCATTGTACAATCCACCCAAATAATCTTACTCACTTTCTTGATTTATTGCAAGATACAAATATAATCAACAATCATCAAAGACAACTTTCTTTCAATTCAATAGAATAAGAGTTTTAACAAAATAGATCAAAAGCAATCCCTAAAACTAAATCAACCACTCATGGTCTCCATGCAATCATTAACACTCAAATAATATCTCAAAAAGATTAGAAGAGATAAAAATAATAGAAAATTGAATAAGAAAACTCCTTCTCTTCTTTGTCAAAATCTAGAAATTTTGGTGTTGATGTGCTATTGTTCCCATTCTTAATGATAATCCTTGAATCTTCACCTTCCTTAAAGCTCAAAACTTGTATTCTTCACTAAATAAGGCTCTTTCTACAGAGCCTTTTAATTCCTTTCTCATCTATGAAGGTATATTCTATTACATAGTTAAGAAACCCTAAAGTTTAATTTAACCTTGTATACTGTCTCATATTAAATTTCCCATGATCGTGGGAATTGGCATGATTCCCACGATTGTGGGAATTTTCAACAGAATGTCTCCTCTTCTCTTCTCCTCTTTGATCTCTAGATTAATCTCCAAGTCGCTCAATCTTGCTTCCTACATAAAAATAACCAATTCTTACCTTAAATTAACATTAAACACAAAAGAGCAACAATGAAGATCAAACTAAATGAAAACATACAAAATGAATCCTAAACTACAACAATAATAAACTATTAAGTAAGAAACATATGCCAATTACTTATAAAGACATAAACTAATACACAACAATCGACATCCCTACACTTATTGATGCTACTTAATTGTTCTTCCTTTTTCTTTTCCTTTCTTTTTTCTTTTCAACATTTTTTCAATTTTCTTTCTTTTCTCTTCATACATGGAAGAATTATGAATCAGAATATATGCAATGTAATTCATTGGCAGAAGCATCCTTAAATCAACTCAATAAAAATTTTCACAGTGATCCCAACTAATGTATCACTTAATACTCTACTATGCTTGTGAATGGGGTGCTGAGTTTTAAAATTTTTAGGTATTTTCTATAAAAAAAAATTTAAAGCCCAATGGGGTAGCAAGGGATAATCAAAGGTGGGTCATTTAAGCTAAAGGTTAACACAAAAGGGCCTTATTCATCTCTATTAAACATGCATCCAGTAGACTCAAACTAATTCAAAGCAAGTTCTAAAGGTAATGACCTAAGGAAGTTTCAATCTACAAAGAAATAGAATGACTATGGATGGATTCATATAGGCTTAATCCTCACATTGGCTCAAATGAATGTTTATTATGCATCTTTATACTACCTTATTGCTCAAATGTCAATTTGTGAATAAGCTTATGTAACCAACTAGTTTTCATCACTTAAAATGGTTCACTTTCTACTTAAGTAGCCTAATTCAAGTTCAAGCATGCATTCAATCTAATTCTAACTAGCATGATAGAATCTCATAGAAATATCCATCAGAATGATTCAAGTGTGGTTTCATTGTTGACACAATGCACATGATATGCCTAAACATGCATCTTATTTAAAAAAATGCGAATAATGCAATTAAGAAAGTCAATGTCACCTCCCTAAAGATCACATTGTCCTCAACGTGACAAATCAACCACCAAATAAGGGAAAATGACATCAAACCAAACAAAATCAAACTAAATAAAGAAAAATGAAATCAAACCAAATAAATGACATTAAACCAAACAAAAGAAGTAAAACTAGACAAATGACATAAAACCAAACAAAAGATATTAAACCAAACAAAAGGAAAAAACAATTGAAAAGTTAAGCGTAAGAAAAGCTTATGGAGATGATGGTGGCGACGATGTTGGTGAAGGAGCTTCAAAAATATTCCTCCGATAGAATTTGAGGAACCTCTTCTTTAAGTTGCGTTGCTCCATATGGACTTGTCATATTTGGGTGCTGAGCTCATTGATTTAGGACATCATTTACTGCTAATTGGACGCTTGAAATGAATCAACCTCTGCTGATGCACTTGGTTCCTCCTTCGTTGCCTCTTCTTCTGACTCCAAGATTTCTTTGGATATGGAAGGTTGGGAAGAGGCTGTATCATTGTCCCTCTTATTCTTTACTACAGTACACATCTGAGGATTTCAAAGTTTCATCAAATGGAACTCCAAAATCTAAAAGCACCTCAAATAATATATGTCAAACATAGCGTGTTAAGTTGAACACATATCTTCCACATCCAAGTTATAAAACAGAGCCAAAGCAGTAACAATATGAGAAATGCCAAAATAAGAGCTCTTTTTATTCACAACACTTACTATTGATCAAAAAATATTATAAGGTGTATTGATTTTTATTTTTGGATCCATATACCACGGAAAAAAAGTTCTTTGGTCGAGCGTTTGTTACTTTCAATTTTGTTAAACACAGTTAAGCATATGAATTTATGCAAAAGTGAATGCTCAGCACTATGGGTCAAAGAGTTGGGTGCATTGTGAGAGTTAAATTATTCTTCACCTGTTAAAGTTTTCAGTAGTTATCTACATCAATGTCATCGTGATCATCTAAAAATTTTGTATTTGACAAATAGAAAAGTGCATGAATGATAATATAATCCAATTTATAAACATTGCCAAATAACCTAAACCAGAAAACATCCATTTTAGGGTTATAGTGGATTGTAGTGAAAAACTCTACAGTCATCATGGGGTAAATAGGCACATCATAATGAATAAACCTATTCCATCTTATATTTGCAGCTAGTCGCTCAATTTCTGCCTCACTCCTATGGTTTCTAACAATTTAAAATCTGAATATCAAGGAGTGACCAATTCTCTAACCCTAAGGTCTCAAATATGCATACCTTCTTCTTCCAAATAAATCGGGAATGGATCGCGATACGCTGCTACTAAATTAGGCTTACCTTCACTGGATACTTGAAGGCATGGTTCATTAACCAGTTTCTAAGCCACCATCTTCTTTGGTGCCATCGAAACAAGAAAACTTGTAAAAATAAGAAAAATATGAGTGAATTCGTTTTTAGAGAGAGAGGGAAAAATCTGACCCAAATCCTTGTGTTTTTGAATGATTAATACATGAAAAGAGTAAAGGATTGTAAGATTAGTGAAAAGAGATGAAGAAAATGCTAAGAATCTAAAAGAAAATGAAGGATATTAGAGAGTGGACAGAGAGTTTTCATGGATTAGAGACAGAAGGAGTGAAAATTTTAAGAGTGAATGAAAGAAGAAAAGGGGGAGGGAAATTTAAATTTCCCCTCAAATGTCGTAGGAATTCCCATCATTGCCATGATCGTGGGATGGGTGATTCTTCCACTTCTAAACCTTCTTCCAAGCCTAGCATGAATTCTTAATGATCCCATAACCTACAAACACATCAAAATAATATTACCAAGAAGAAAGTTGAAAAGAAAACAAATTGAAATTCAAACAAAATCAATCCAACTCAAATCAAAGAAGGTCATAACTAAAGAAATCAAACAAACAAATAAACAAAAACATAATTAGAATTCCATGGGTTGCCTCCTATGCAACACTTCTTTTAATGTTGATAGCTCGACTCTCCTTTCTGCTTAAGGTGGTTTAAATGACTAGTACAGTGGCAATGTAGAGGCTGATCTCAAACTCTATATATGAGCCACCTTGGTATGGACTCCACCTTCCTTATAGTTTTCCTTTCTTCTCTTTCTCCTGTGCGGTCATTTCTTCCCAAATACATTCCCAAGGTCCTCAATATCTTCCCATCCTCTTTAGGGTTTAAGTTCCCTGATATTCATTAGGTGTAAAGGAGAACGATAATCTTTCTTGGATACCTTGAAGGTTAATTGCTCCTTTCCTACTCTCAGTGTTAACTCCCCGTCAACATCAATGATCGAATGAGAAGTAGCTAGAAATGGTTGCCTAAGAACTATAGGGGTTTTTGTGTCTTCTCCAATATTACGGGAAAGATGAATCTTTCAATCCTTAATTGCATGTACTTAATGATCCCTTTCGGCAAGTGCACTGTTCTATCGGTCATTTTTACTAATATCTCAGTAGGCTTTGGTCCTCTCAAACCCAACTTCTAACTAAATTTGAGTGGTTTTTCCACCCAAGATTATAGGTACTAGAGTATGGGTTATTACCTCTCTATGGCTGACCCAAATAACTTACTTGTTCAGTACCACCGGTTCCCAATAGAAAACACTCAGATGAGCCATGGTTGCTCTATCCACATAGTTCGCATTGTCCTTACATCGCCTTAGCTATAAAGGAAGATGCTCCTTGCATGTTTTTCAGCTGGTTTATAAGGGTCATGATCTGAGCTTACAAAGCAGTAGTAGAGTCAATAGGTATCATACCTTTTTGTTTCATTTACCCTTTTCTACTCCTCTCACTAAACCACATCCAATTGTTGCTCGCCAACTCTTCCAAAAGATCATGAGCTGCTTCCACAGTTTTCCTCCTCAATGAATCTCCAACTACTGCATTGATGGTTCCTCTCGTGCTCAGATTCACTCCATTGTAAAATCTTTGTAGCAAAAATTCCCACAGAAGTTTGTGGTAGGGATAACTTCTTTACAATTCTTTAAATCTCTCCCAATCTTTATAGAGAGATTCCCCATTGTTCTACTAGAAAGTTGTGATCTCCTTGATAATCCTCATCGTCATGGTCAACGGAAAGTACTTCGCAAGTAATGCTTGGGCAAGTTGCTCCTAAGTGGTAATCTACCCCTAATTCAACAAGTTATACCATGCCTTCGCCAGATGCTCCAATGTGAAAGAAAACAATCTTAGCTTCACTACGCCGTCTAACATTTCATTGAACCAAAACATGTCGCAGATTTCCAAAATATTGACAATGTGGGCATTCAGATCCTTATTGGATAGCCTGTAAAACTACACACTATTCTGCAAAATAATGAGAAGTGTGACACCACTTAATTTAGATCAAATTTTTTTTAAGAAACGAAATTGTTTAATGTAAATAATCTAGAAAATTAAATTAAAATTGAAAGACTAACAATGAATAATAGAATAAATCAAAATGCAGAAAATTGGAATCAAGAATTTAAAGGCTAGAGATTACTTTCTCCCTATTTTATCTCCCTCCTATTTTATTAATCGAATTGTGTCTCACTTAAGATATCTGATTATATTAATTACCTCTCTTGAGGTGTAACTAATTTTCCCTAATCAAATTAAATGAAGTTGATTAAGCGACCTCTCAACCTACCCAATCACTCCACCAATTTAACTAGTTGTTAAGCCATCCTATTGACTTAGTCGAGATCTCTCTTTTAACTAATTAATTATCATGATGATTGTACATCTATAAGTTTCCAACTCTCATTATACAATCGTACATAAATAATCTTACTCACTCTCTCGATTTATTAGAAGATACAAATATAATCAACAATCATCAAAGACAACTTTCATTCAGTTCTATAAAATAGAAGTTTTTAAAAAAAATGCCAAAGCAATCCCTAAAACTAAATCAGCCACTTATGGTCTCCATAACATCCTTTAAACTCAAATAATCCATCTTACAAAGATTAGAAGAGATAAAAATAATAGAAAATTGAATAAGAAAACTCCTTCTCTTTGCCAAAATCTGGAAATTTTGGTGTTGATGTGCTATTTTCCCCAATCTTGATGATAATCCTTGAATCTTCACCTTCCTTAAAGCTAAAAATTTGTATTCTTCACTCAAAGAGGCTCTTTCTATAGAGGGTTTTCATCCCCTTCTCATCTATGGAGGTATATTCCATTATATAGTCAAGAAACCCTACAGTTTAATTGAACCCCGCATAATGTCTTAGATTAAAGTTCCCACGATCATGAGAATTTACAACATAATGTCTCCTCTTCTTTTCTCCTCTTTGATCTCTAGCTTAATCTCCAAGTTGCTCAATCTTCCTTCCTACATAAAAATAACCAATTCTTATCCTAAATTAACATCAAGCATAAAAGAACTGCAACGAAGATAAAACTAAACAAAAACATACAAAATGAATCTGAAACTGCAACAATAATCAACTATTATGCAAGAAACACATGCCAATTACTTATAATAAAAATATAGGCTAATGCACAACTATAAGTTATGAGTAATTTAGATGCATAAAAAAAAATTAGTTGATGTTGTTGCTACTAATACTTTATAATTTTAGAAGGATATACAACAACAATTCCTGCAAACTTTAATAGGGTATACAACAACTCCGATAGGATACAATGTCTACACTCCATAACGTGGCAAGCCAAATGGGTGAAATGGCAACGAGGATTGACTACATAAAATCAAAAATAGAATAGGAACATCTATATCAACCTAAGGTATACCCAATGGAAATTAGCTAAGAAGCCTTACAAAGTGATGAAGAGCTTGAGAATTTTGAGAGCAATACTCAAGGAATTGTGTGTGAAGAAGTTGAGGAGTTGCTCGAAGTAGAAAAAGCTATATCTTTTAGCTTAAAGGTAAATATTGAGTTCCAATTTGTTGTTAAGAATGACTCTTTACTTTTACCTAGCAGGTTAGAAGAGTTAAATGAGGAAGAAAAAGATCAAGAGACATTCGACACTTTTCCAAAATTCATAGACTCAGTAGAGATTGAAAGTCAGAGGATAGGGAAGATACTGAATGGGAATGATTATCAACTAAGTACTATCCGAAAGAACCTCACATGGAAGAACTTCATATGCCACCAGAAGATCATAATTTTGTTGTCACGTAAGAAAAAGGAGGAGTAGAGCTAGCGACTCTAAATAAAGGCACTTCTTGGAAGGCAACCTAAAGGAAGTAAGTTTCTTTTCCTTTACTTTTTCATATTAGTTTTCATGTGCATGTGTGTTTTTGAGAGACTAAAACAACAAAATAAACATTTTCTCATTTTTTTGTTGCTTCTAGGATTATATATTTATGATTAGAGAGTGAATTGACTAGAGAATTTAGTAGCAAATTTAGCATGTACTTTTGCTCTTGTGAATGGTTAATGTGCATTACCTTTAGAAGAGTAGTGACTAGTGGCAGACAAAGCCAGTGAGATTTTGAGCCTTATTAGACTGACACATTTATATCAGTCTTATTGTCTTTTGATAATGTGTGACCTTCATGATATGTACATCCTGATTTTACCTTGATTTTCTATTCGAGACTACATTTTTATCACATGCATTAACATGGATATGATTAGGCATTCTTTTCTTTTCCAAACTACATTAGCCAAATAGCCTACCTATTATATGATTTTCCTTTTTGATAAGCCCCCTTGAGCTTTATTTTCCTTTTCTTTGTGTATTAGAAAAAAAGAAAAAGAAAAAGAAAAAAAGAAAAATGTTTAAATAATGTATCAAGGAGGAAGTGCATATGTTGTTTGCAAGGTTATTCATACTCAATGCATCCTCCTAAAGTTGTATTGAATGGGTAATTTGAGTATGTTGAATATGAGGTAGGTGTTCACTTGGAAGCATCACTCTTTGTGATTTGAACGTATTGTCATCAATTATATGAGTGATCCCTTCGGATTGGTATATACTTCATATGGTCTATGTATGAGAGCTCGAGTTTGAGTTGTGAAATTTGGTTTTGCATTTATAATAGTTGATGTACACAATTATGAGTGAAAGTGTTACTTTTATTTGACTAGCTTTGATAACTTTCATGCTACTTGACCTAAATACATCTCACCTTACCTTTGCCCACATTATAACCCTGAAAAGTCCTTTAATCCATGATTTTGCATGTGAAGATTAGTTGTGGAGAAATGAAATGATATGCAAAATTGTGGAATGAATTGATTGTGAATGGTATTTGAGTGTGCCCATGAACATATCTTATGTAAACACATTTTCCAAGTCTACCACTAGATTGCTCAATTTTCGAAGATCATAAATGTTGATTGATTATGAGTAAAAGCAGAATGTTGATTTCTTGCTATGATTTTTGAAAGTTGTTCATCTTTATTTATGATTATATATTCTTGAAACATATAGAAAATGAGTTAATGTTTTTAGTTCTATAAGTATTAGAGAAATTGATATATGCTTAATTGATTGTTTAATTTTTTTCATAACACATAGCGATTAAGGACATGAAATTGCTTAAGGTACTCAATTTGACTTATATGTGATTTTAGGCACAATTCGGAAGGAAAGAAGTTAAAGTGAGTCGAAAGCGTGATATTTAGGCCATTTTCTGAAGATTAAATTTCACTTGTCTTCATGGAGCAAGAAGAAGAAAATTAAAAGACAAAAAGAAGACAAAAAAATAAAACGTAAATAAATCAAAGTTGCTCACATTTGTTGTGCATGGACCATAGAAGGTGTACATGAATTTAATATTTTTCAAGGCTATGTACACCATTAATTTAAGTAATAAAGCGAAAGATGATGGACAACCTCCCATGCAATGTGTTTTATGGGAATTAAATGAAGACAAGGCAGTTGGCAACAAGAAGCAAAATGCAGTGCAGGTGGATAGATACAAGCAAGCATGAAATGACAACATGGATAGGAAGGAGCAACATGAAACAACAACGTAGGAGATAGGAAGCATAGATGGATGAAATGTAGACGTTAGACAAGGGTAGTAGAGACAACCAACATACATGGGACAACTAAAACGTAGATGTAGAGAGGAGTAAAAGGGATTTTTTTTAGAAGTGTTATGTTTGGAAATAAAAGGAAAATTAGCAATAGCATAAGGGGAGGGTAGCTTTTAATAAAAATAAGACAGAAATGAGAATATTAGCGAGGGTAGAGAGGTTTTTTAGGTTGTGACTTTTAGTTGAAGAAGAAAAGAGAAAAAAAGAGATGTTTTTGGTTGAAGGATTTCGGGAACTTCGAGAGATTAGGGAGAGTAAGAAGATGGAGGCAAGCTCTCCTGCATTAGGAGAACCATGGGGGGATAATTTCTTAATGTAGGTTTAGAGGCGACATTGACGCTGATGACTTGGTAAGCACTCATTCTTTATTTTTGTTTCTTCTTTCCCTCTTTAGAAATTAATTATGTTATCTTATGTTAATTGAATTGGTTTTGTGTATAGGTAATCATATTCTTATTATCGTTCGATTGTTTATGTGTGAACCCCTTGGGTATTGTGAAAAGATGATTTTAATGCACTCATTGGACCGTTTATTTATGAACCCATTGCTAGAATTTTAATATAATTTGTAATTGATATATTTGAAATTCATTTGTAGTGACTAATGGTTCATAAACATTCGAGATAACATAACCTAGGATGAATGACACATCGTATGTGGTTATTACTTTGATTAATCAGTCTTCTTAATTCATAATACTAAACCCAATTGAATATAGAGATCGTATCATAGGTTATTTAGTAGTTAGATTTAATTAACGATCGTATCTTGATTAAGCACTACCTAAGGGAAAACTTAGGTTAGTTATTAACCCACGATTAATAATCTCAAGGAGAGGTTTGAGAATAAAAACCAAAACCCCCTAAACCTAAACACTGATTAATTTCATTTCATTTCAATAACTTTACATACGCTCTTTGTGGGATCGACCTAGGCTTACCACTGCCATAATAGTAGTCTAGTTTATTTTGACTAGTATTATAATACGTTGTAAACCAAAACTTCTAAACTTCACTCTCTAAGGGACCTTAAACCTACCTCTTGCTACAACACTCTTTATAAAATCATATTAAAGATCCTAGTATCAAGATTAAAGTAGGTTTAAGGCTCTATCATTAACAAATATAAAGGTGCTTATATAAAGCAAATAAATATTAGAGATAATATTCTCTTGGAATAAGAATTATTTAAAGGATACAAAATAAAAGGATTAGATAAGTGTTGTGCTTTAAAATATAATTTAAAAAAGAATTTGACTCTATAAATTGGGATTTCATCTTACATTCACTTAAAGCAACTAGTTTATAACTAAAATTTATAAGTTAGATTAAACAGTGTATCGCAACTCCCATATTCATCTTTCTTATTAATGGTGAGTAGACATAAGGTTTAAAGCGGGAAAAAGGGGTCACCCTATCTCTTTTCAATGTACGTGAAAACTTTGATAAGGCTTATATAGCTAAACATTTAAAAAAGCCATTGTTTTAAATTCCTCAAGAATTGTGGGAGAATGAAAGTCTCTTACTTATAATTTACTGATGACTTTCTTGTTGAACCAAGTTTTCTACATTATTCAGTGGTATTTTTATATTTTTTGTTGTACTTTTTGGCTCTTTTTGTTGGATATTGTGCATAATTTATTTCAAGAATGCTTGTTTTGAATTAACATAATTTGAGGGTAAAATTGTCATAATTAATTAGTAATTGCACTCACTTGGTTTATAGGACAATTGATATTGCTAACTATTGTTTTTCCTTGCAGGACAATCAAGAAGTGGAGCCAAGAGTGAAGATCAAGAAATTGCTGAACCATAAAATCAAGGAAGAAGACCCTTCGGGACAAGTTAGCCATGGCGAACTCCTCACTTTGCCACGATGAAACGTATGAAGCAATAGCCAAATCCTTTCGGGAAAATTTGACCATGACGAACCCATCACTTTACCATGGAGAAACCTTCAAATCAATAGCCCAGACCTTTCGGGAAAATTTAGCTGCCGTGAATTCACTACTTCGCCATGGCGAAAACTTTAAAGCAGCTTACCTGAAACCCGAGTCATGTTTGGAAACCTAACTTACCCACGTATATGACCCAACCCGAATATCATTAAAAGACTCTATTTTAGGATAAGTAGGAGGTATGAGGTATGAGGCGGCTGAACATAACTTTTACACTCTCCTTCATCTTTTCTCTGGAGAACAACTTCTTCCTCTACCATATTTTCTCCCATTGTTAAACCTCCATCATGGGTGATTCATATGTATTCCAAGTTGTGAAGTTTCTAGGTTCTATAACTGGCTAGGCATTTCTTTTCCTTTTGAAGGTGCAACAATGGCTGGAGTTCAATGGGTTGAAAAAGGGGAGTAGTTTTATCCTTAGTTCAGCTATGAATTTATATATCCTAAGTTTAGGATTTACGATTTATAGATGAGCTATTTGATTAAGGTTTTAATCAACTGTTGGATGTTCATCATATGTAGGATGGATTCATTTATGTAGAACTTTGACCTTAAATGTATGAAGTTTCATATATGTCTATTTGAAATCTTTTTAATTCTCTCTTGTCTTGCATGGTTGTGTTTGATGTTGAGATAATTTTATATTTTATTTGACCGATTGCATTGGATAATCCAACTACACACACTAAAAGCATGTAAAGGGATTTTAAAGAATGGAGTCTCATTGATTAAGATCCTAGAATTGAAAAGTCTTTCAATGTTTACATTTTGAAGTTTAGTGGTTTTACTCTCTCTTTAATCAATTTCGAACAATGATGGCCAAAACTCACTTTTAAGAGGACTTTATCACTATATAGTCTTTTGCGTTTTTGTCCTTCAGTTTTATATATCCCTAAAATCCAAAGACATTCATTTTTACATTTTAATTAGTTTTACCAATCAGTTCAAAAATAAAAAATCCCCCTTTTCTTCAATTTATTTTGCATAGTATGACATATAGGTTAATTTAGATTCAATCATTTAGGTTCCGATTAAGTGAATTACCCGAGGTTGCATCCTATAGTGCAATTCTTGGAATACTTTGATTCAGCCTCCAAGAGCTTACCGTACTAGGTCGAATCAAATAGAGCCGTTGTCGGGGAACCAAGCAATTGGTTCTCTAGGTTAACTTCGGTCATAATTGCTGCTAAGGATAAGTAAGAGTCTTTAGATTGCATTCTAGATAGTTTAGTTTCACACTTGTTAATAGTATAGGTTTTCAATTTGCTTAGCATCTAAATTTTTGCAAATACAAACAAATATAGTGACTTCTTTTCAATTTCCATAGTTAGGATTTTACAGCTGCATAGTTCAAAGTTCTGTTTGCTGCATTTGGTGTAAATTCACCGCGACCAACTTTTCTGCGTGACTCTGAAACTTTCTTTATTTGTGCATTTATACTTTCACACACCACACACACTTACATCCATCACATATCATCTTTTTACCTTACTTTGTGAACCTGCAAGTCAATTTTGCTCATTTTTATTTTCCTTTGAATTTTTCCTTTGCATGCCCCGGAAAACCACACTCCTACCCTTAGACCCTGAAATTGAGAAAAGCTTGAAAAAAGTGAGGAAGGAAAAGAGAGTAGAAGGGACAAGCAAGGTAGTAGAGTCTAGCCTATTAAGTAGTGAGAGTGAATCATTTGGAAGAGAGACAATGGCTGACAACCTAGTTAATCTGCAACACCAAAACCTTGATGCCAACTAACCTAGAAACGATGAGAATGGAGGTAATGGAGAGCAGGAGAGACTTGGTGAGAACAATGGCAACCTTAGGTGGAGGACCATTAGGGAAGCCACATCATCTGATGTGAATAATGATCCTTTTACTGCTACTTGCCCTAATTTTGATGTAAATTTTAAGAAAAAAGGTTTGCTTATTAACTCTCTTCCTAAATTTCATGGTTTGAAAGGAGAAGATCCCAACATTCACTGCAATCGCTGTCTATGATTTGCCAAAGCATGAAACTGGTGGGCACTTTTCTATATCAAGTGTTGTGGAAAGTTTTTCATCTATCATTAGAGGGTAAATCAAGGGAGTGGTACATGAGTCTTCCGAGACATGTGGCAAATGCCTATCATAGCTGGGGAAATTTAAGGAAGGCATTTTTGGAGAAGTATTTTCCTTCTTCCAAAACTTCATCAACGAGAAAGGAAATCTACTAAGCTCGATAAGACTTTGATGAGTCTCTCTATGACTATTGGAACCATTTTCAGGATCTATTATCAAGATGCCCTCACCATCAAATACCAGACAAGCAGTTGGTGCAGTATTTTTATGATGGGATGAAGGGTCAAGACAAGGGTATGTTAGATGCAACCTCAGGAGGTTCACTAATAGACCTCACTGCTGAAGAGGCTTGGGATCTGATTAAGAAAATGGCCCTGAATCACCATCAGTACAGTGCGAGAGACACTAGAGGTGTACATGAGTTGGGAGTTGCAACAGTAAATTCTAGAAAAATGGAAAGTCTTGAGTCTAAGGTAGACTCTTTAGAGAATAAAATGACTACTCAACTAGCCCTCATTTCTGTAGAGTTTAAAAATATAAGTGTGCATCGTCCACAAACCCCTATGGACCTCATTGTACCTAGTTGTGAAACTTGTGGGTCTGTGATGCATATTGCTAGTGTCTGTCCCAATCGATATGAAGAGGTATCTGCTATTTATCAGGGAAGACCAAATCAGAAGTGGGACCCCTATCTTAATACATACAATGAGGGATGGAAAGCAAACCCTCAATTTAGTTGGAGAAACAACTAGAGTGGACCTTCAAATAGGTTCCAGTGAGGTGGAGGGGTTGGTCCATCTACTAACTAGTTCCAAAACCAACAGAAAGCTTTAAATGTTCCATAAAAGGAAGACAATAATCAACTCTTGCATAATATGATGGCATTGATGAAAGACGAGAGGACTTCTAATGACAACCAGTTCAATTCTTTAGCCTCATTGATTCATTAAGACTCATCCAAGAATGCTGTGAGTTTTAATGCCTTAGAGAAAAGAACAGAGCAATGGGAGACAAAGACTAAAAATGTCAACCCTTATCTCGCTCAATTATCTAATAACATGAGTGAGCAACAAGCTAAGAGTAGTGGCACTATTACATCAAACACTGTTATAAATCCTAAGGGTTTGAATGCCATCACTCTTCGAAGTGGGAAGCAAGTGAAATTCTGGGATTCAGATGAGGGAGTAGTTGAGGAAGAGATTGAATATGATGAGTTGTCTTCGACATCGAAAAAAACAAAGAATTCTGAAAGGGCTAAAGAGAAAGCATTATTGGTTGAAAAGAAGCCCACAATTTTTAATAGCAAAAGAACAAATCTTGAGAGCAAAAATGATCAAGCCACAGCAAGGGAGCAAGATGAGTCAAGTAAGCATGGAGCCAATAAAGCTAATTGTAAGGAGGTAAATCTCAAAGACTCTTATTTGATGAGCAAAATAATGTCTGACACTAAGCATGAAAAGGATGTTATTGATTTGTTTAGTAGATAGGAAGTCAATATTCCTTTGCTTGATCTTGTGAAACAAGTTCCTGCTTATGCCAAATACCTTAAAGGCTTGTGTACTCATAAGAGGAAGCTTAGGCCAAATGAAAGAGTTCAAGCAACCTCAATTGTGTCTGTTCTTTTTAAACCTCAAATTCCTATGAAATGCTAAGACCCTGGATCTTTTACCATCCCTTGCACTTTAGGTAAAGTAACTATAAGGGGAGCTTTGTTAGATCTAAGGGCAGCTATTAATGTCATACCTAAGTCAGTCTACACTTCATTGGGATTCAAAACTCTTAAGTCTACCATGGTGGTACTACAATTGGCTGATAGGTCTATTAGGTATCCTAAGGGCATTATAGAGGATATTTTGGTCCAGGTTAAAGGTTTGGTTTTTCCTGCTGATTTTTATGTGCTTGACATGTCTTCTGAACTTGCACATGACACCACATTGATTCTTGGTAGACCTTTCTTAAGGAATGCTAATACTATGATTAGTATGAAAGAAGGCACCATCACAATGGAAGTAGGTGATTAAAATGTTTGTTGTAATATGTATGAAGCAATGAAACATCCATATGAAGATTACTCACTTTTGGGTGTTAACATGATTGATATTGTTGTTGATGATGTTTGGTCTGCATTAGAATTGCAACAGGTTCCTTTGACTCTGATGTGTGTTCACTTGATTCTACTGTCAGTGATGACCCCCTTTGAGAAAGGATTTTTGTGAATGTTTCAAGTGATTCTGACATCGTGGAGGGTCACTTCGACGTGGAAATTGATGAAGTCATTTCATTGCAACAAGAATCTCAGACTTAAGGCGACTGCATGGAACCTCGCTTACCATTTGTTAAAGAAAAGGGAAGGAAACTATTGCCTTTTGAACTTTATGAATTAATACCTTCTATTGTGCAACCACCTGCAATTGAATTAAAACCCTTGCCCCTTACTTTAAAGTATACTTTCCTTGAGTCAAATGAGTGATTACCTCTTATAATTGCCAATTCCTTATCTAGCGGTGAGGAAGATAGACTAAGTAATGTTTTGAGAGAGCATAAGCGGGCTATAGGGTGGACTTTAGCAAACATACCTAGGATTAGTCTAGCTATTTTCACTCCAAACCAGTGAGACAACTTGAAAGGAGATTAAACCTACTTATCCTAGATGTGGTTAAGAAAGAAATAACCAAACTTTTGAGTGCTGGGATCATCTATCCCATATCTGATAGTGAGTGGATTAGTCCGATTCATGTAGTATCTAAAAAGAGTGGGGTCACTGTAGTTAAAAATGATAGGGATGAGCTTATTCCTACAAGAGTGCAAAATTCCTAGCGTGTATGCATAGACTATAGAAGATTAAATGATGCCACAAAAAGATCATTTCCCCTTCCCTTTATTGACCAAATGTTAGAGTGACTTGCAGGCAAATCCCATTACTGTTTTCTGGATGGATTCTCTGGGCACTTTCAAGTACCTATTACACAAGAGGACAAAGATAAAACCACTTTTACATGTCCTTTTGATACCTTCGCTTATCGTAGGATGCCTTTTGGATTATGCAATGCCCCAGAGGCTTTCCAGTGTTGTATGATGGCTGTTTTCTATGAATTTTTAGAAGAATGCATGGAAGTCTTTATGGATGACTTCGTTGTGTATGGTGATTCTTTTGATAATTGCCTTGCTAGTTTTGAAAAAGTTTTGAAACGATGCATTAAGAAGAACTTGATTTTGAACTTTGAAAAATGTCATTTCATGGTTAATGAGGGCATAGTGTTAGGTCATTTGATTTCTAGCAAGGGAATTGAAGTTGATAAAGCTAAGATTGAGGTAATTTCTTCGTTGCCTTATCCTGTTTATGTTAAAGATATAAGATCATTTTTGGGGGGCATTCTTTAGCAAGATTGCCTTATCTCTTTCAGGGATTTTACAAAAAGATGTAAACTTTGACTTTGATGATTCATGTAGGAATGCTTTTGATGAGTTAAAGTCTCAAATCATTTCTTCCCCTATTCTGGTTGCCCCTGATTGGAACATACCTTTGAGCTTTCATATGATGCTTCTAATTATGCTGTAGGAGCAATGTTGGGAAAAAGGGAGGGGAAAATGTCAAGAGCAATTGCCTATGCCTCAAAAATACTGGATGTAGCTCAAATCAACTATACAACAATAGAGAAAGAGTTATTTATAGTAGTTTTTGCTTTAGAAAAGTTTAGGCCTTATTTGTTAAGTTCTCATGTCATTATGTTCATTGATCGTGCAGTTGTCCGATACCTTCTCAAGAAACCACAATCTAAGCCAAGATTGATAAGATGGGCATTACTTCTTTAAGAATTCAATATCGAGATAAAGGACCAGCCAGGAGCGGCAAATCATATAGCCGATCATTTGAGTAGGCTACCAGAGGATACAAAGGGAGTAGACTCTTTCGAGTTTACTTATGATTCTTTTCCTGATGCAGTTTTATGTGCCTTATTCTTAAAAGAGCCTTGGTATGCACATATCATTAACTACCTTATGACTAGACTCACCCCACCTTTTATGTCTAACTTGGAGGCACAAAAGCTCAGGAGCAAAGCAAGGCATTACATTTGGGATGCTCCTCATCTTTGGCGAATATGTAGTGACCAAGTCATAAGGAAATGTGTACCTAATGAAGAATGTGATGCCATTATTTTAGCTTGCCATTCTATGGTTTAGGGGGGGCATTTCAGTGCAAGGATAACATCTAGAAAAATTCTAGACTTTGGTTTTTACTGGCCAAACCTTTTTAAAGATTCTTTTACATTTTGTCAATCTTGTGATAAGTGTCAACATTTTGGGGGGTTAGGTAAAAGACATGAAATGCCTCAGCAACCCCTACTATTTTGTGAAATCTTTGATGTTTGGGGGATTGACTTCATGGATCCTTTTCCTCCATCCTTTGGTTTCATATATATCCTTCTAGTTGTACACTATATGTCCAAATGGATAGAGGCTGTGCCTCCTTGAAAAGATGATGCCCAAATAGTGTTGGACCTCGAACTTTTCTTAGAAGATTAGAATTAATAAATGAGAAATGTGGAGAGGTTCATATTTTGCTCTGGTGCTTTTAGTGAATAAGAGATTTTGAAATGGGAAGAATTAAGGTGAAAGTTAGAAGTAGAATGAAAACAAAATGAAATTGAATTGTGTAGTAAGATGATGAAGAATATTTACATATGTGTATGTTCTGTTACTAGTGTTCACGATTAATCATGGATTAAAATTCCCTTATGGATGATATTGATTTGGAATGGAGATGAGAATGAGGAATAAATGAAGTAGAAAAGGTGATCATGGCATAAGTTGTGTTAAAGAAAGATTGTGAAACAGAATAGGTGGTTGATCTGGAAGATTAATCAAGGAGTATGTTTCAATCCTTTAGCCACCTTTTCTCTAGTTATCTAAACGAGATGATTCTTAAATTAGATTAGACTAGAAATTTATGGCCGCAATTCTTAAAAAGACATCGAATTTAAATTTTGTCTTTAAGAATTGCAAAGTTTGTCATGAAGTTGAGAACTAGTTGAAGTACATTGAAGGGATGAAAAAATCCATGTTTTGTATTCAAAGAAAGATAGAAGCAAGGAATCGTCTATGATGACGTTACAACACAGACGAAAAGGAAAAATAGACGAAGCGTATCGTCTGTGATGACATCATAACATAGACGATAGGAAAGACAGATGATAGGAAAGACAGACAAAAGGAAAGACAGACGATAAGAAAGACAAACGATATGAAACACAAACAGAAGGAAAGACAGACAATAGAAAAGGCAGACGATAGGAAGATAGACAATAGGAAGACAAATGATAGAACATAGATGATAGGTGGTCAATATAGACAAAGAAAGTTAACTACAGATGATAGACCACAGATGATAGAACACAGACGATAGGTGGTCAACAGAGACGAAAAAAGTCAACTAGAGACGATAGAAACACAAACGATAGAAAACACAGACGATAGGAAACACAGACTTAAGGAAACACAGACTCAAGGAATCACAGACTCAAGGAGACTCAGACTAAAGGAAACATAGACGAAGTTGAAAACACAAACGATAGGCAAAGCACAGAAGATAGAACTTGTCTATGAGGTCTTCATGAAAGTTATAGACTTATAAGTCCTTTTTGAACTTGTTCTAAGATGATCTAAATCCAACCGCTCTTAAGAAATTATTTCATCTCTAAGCTTTCAAGTACTTACTTAGAAAAGAGAAATTCTATAGTGCGATACTTAGAGAGCTAACCCTACTGTAACAAAAGTTCACACTATCTTTCTAGTGAGAGAAAGACAAGGCTGAGAGCCTGGAGAGGCTACGTTAGCAGAAAGAATACATGGTGTAAGATACCTAAAGACGGTCTGGAAGAGAAGAAAGAATACTTGTAATTGTTTGAAGTATAGTGAAAGTTATGTAAGACAATAGAGAAGGTTGTTCTAGAATAAAGTGTTAAGTCAGAACGTTCAAGGGTACTGTGGGCAAGACACTTAAGTATAAAAGACATAAGACATAAATGGAAGGGCAGATGGAACAATTCTCAATCATTAAGGGCATAATTGGAAGAAGAAGTGCTGTCTTGCTTATAAATGAACAAAACAATGTGAATGGTTGGGTAACCAGTAGAGAAATTCGAAAATGAGAGAGAAGGGAAGGAAGAAGAGAAACCAACCTAGGGTTTGATTTTTCTTAGTCCTCAAGAAAAATTTTGAAGCTGTCCAAGAAGAGAAAAAGGAAGAGGAAGAAAAG
>JAOSBN010000001.1:6156183-6167497 GCA_027563595.1 Erythroxylum suave
ATATTTTGGTTAAGGAATTATTTTATTGTACTTAAAGGGTGTTCTGAGTGGGATTGAGGTTCCTCTACACCGTATGGCATGATTGTAAACAGATTTTTCTTTATCGAGAAATATTATGCAAAGGTTATTCTTTACTTTAAAAGAAGAATTATAGTGAAATTTCAGGAAGAGACTTATGAGTGGATATAGGAATTGGTTATTTTTTCAATCATTATAAATCATTTTGAATTCTCTTTTCCTTATCCTCTTTAAAAAATTGTTTAATTATTTAATTGATATATATTAAGCAATTATTTAAACCTCCCTCCCTAATCATATTATATTGATTTGGTCTCTTAATTGTCTTTTTATACTACAAAATTAGGACTGTGGATTATACACAGTCAGTTACACGGATGTGTAGGTGATCTTATATGTCAATTTTTTAGAAATTATAGAGTTACATGTTCACAGTTGGATACACAAGAAGGATACACAGTCATGTAGGTCTCCAGACAGGTCACATACGAGATTAAAACATCTTCGAGTTTACCAACATTTTTAGTGACTTACATCATTCTATACATGACCGTATAAGTCTTATACACTGCTGTGTGCACTTTTATATACTTGTGTAAGTTATAGTAACTTTAATTCTTCCATTCTTTGTCCCATTTTCATCTTATCCCATCTTCTTTTTGCCTCCACGAGGGCAAATAAGACCAAAAATCAATCAAAACGCGTTAAGGATGTGAATTTTGCTCATTTTGATTCTTTTCCTCCAACTTGTACCTGAACCAAAATAAGTATCTTAGATGCAATATAAACATTAATCACTAAATATTAGGGAATAAATAAATCATTAATCAAGCACTTCACACTTAGCTTTCAATCTTCCTTGGGCGAAACAAAATATCAAAATCAAAATAAAAACACTTCCTCTTTAACCATATTTCTTAAGAATAGACATTTATAAGAAAAGAGGAATAACTTTCAAAACCATAGCAAGAATTGGACATTCAATAATTTTACTCATGATCAATCAACAACCATTCCCTTTAAAGCTGAAGTAATCTAAGGACTATTGTGATGTTATTATTGGGCATACATTGGATACTATGTTAATGATGAACTTACCCTTTCGGTTTGACATTATTAATGTAGTTTTTAATGTTTTGTTTAATTCATTAAATTATGTCTTAAAGTTAATATTGATAGGATACTGAAAACTTAAAGGCATAATTTAATGAATTAAATAAAGCATTAAAAACTACATTGATAAAGACAAACCGATAGAGTAAGTTCATCATTAACATAGTATTTAATGTTTGCTCAATAACAACATCGCAATAGCATTTTGTAATAATCGGTCTCACGATAGGCGAGCACATAATTACACAAAATGAATGACAAGAGTCTAATAACACGTCCCAAGATTGCCCCATAGGTTTCAGTTAGCACCAGAATTATAAAATTAACCATGTTAATTATAGTCTAACATTATATGCATAAAGTACATCTAAAATTAATTTTTGTGCACATCTATATTACCACTAAGAGTACACAAGACCCCATAAGCCCAAAACATACAAGAAATAAGTACAAAACAATACCATTATTGATTATATGGAAAACGTATCTACAACTGTGTAAAACAGAATTGAAATCAAATTGCTTTGCATAGAAGGCAAATAAACAGTATCTTTTAAAAGCAAATCATGTCCACTACTTAACTTCAAGGAAACTACTCCTATGTGCTCAACATTAACAATAGATCCATCTCCTAGTTGCACCATCAATTCCCCTTTATTTGGCCTCCGCCTGCTTTTAAACTCTTGTAATGAAAACTAGTGTCTAACTACCATGAATTAGGAGGAACATCAACAAGATTTGATTTAAAATAGACAAAGATCTGAGGTATATTTCTTCTTTGCCAACCAATTCTGAAATTTTTTACAGTCACGGTGCCTATGCCTATGCTCATGACAAAAATTGCAGCTTCCATTAAAAACATGCTTGGGCTTAACACCAAAACTCTCACTAAGCCCAAAAGGTAATGAATGTTTATTATTCCTCTTCTTTTTAAATTGAGGCTTACCCTGTTTGTTTCTATGAAATTTCTTCTGGTCACCACTCTTATGAGAAGTGTGGTGAATGTTGTGGGACTTTGATCCCTTCTTCATAGTATGCTCCTCAAGTTGTGGTTAAAAATAAGATCAATTTATAGGTACACTCAAACAATTTTCATGATCAAAACATTCCACAAATTTGCATATCTTTTCAACTTTCCACCACGGGTTTGTATGCATAACACAAATTAGAGCAATTTTGAAGGTTATAATGGGGCAGAAGGTTAACGTAAGAAATACTTGAATCTTGTAGTTCAAAAGCCATAAAAAATAATGAAGCAGGAAGAACACTTAATTAAGTGAGTGTAAAAATTAACATATAGTTAGGTCTAGGTACCATCAATTATGATGAATGCAAAAACTCTATTCCATAGTTTAGATTCAAGCCTTTAGACTACAAACCATATGAGGCACAAATAACTAGAAAAAATCACCAATAATAATAATAGTGAAGGTCTATTATACCCATAAAGGGTGATTCTTCACAACAACTTCTCCCTTATTTACATTAAAATGAAGCCACCCATTCCTTACAACTTTGGGAAGAAAGATTAACATGAATTATGTATAAAACGAATGATTTTCCTCCTTGACAATTTCTTTTCTTTTATTATCTTTTTTATTTCTTCTTTTTTAATAAAGACAAAAACAAAGACAAAAATACAAAGAAACTACATCAATGACGGAACTTATTGATAGGAAATAAAAATCACATCCCATCAACTATAACCAACTTGCAGATTTGAGCACCGCCCACACTTATTCTCTTGTGTATCCAAAAACACCATCAATTATAATGTTCCACTAGCTTTATAATTTGGGTAAGACATTTTTTTAGGTTAAAGGCTTGTAATGTGTTTAACACGAAAAGAAAAGTGTAATAAAGCTTAAGAAACTTAATAACAAGATAAATCATATCTTTAGATAGGCTATTGAGTTAATGTAGCTTGCAAAACAAAGAATGCCTATATTAGTTTCTATGTCGATGCATGTGATAAAAATGTGGTATCGAATAGAAAATTAAGGCAAAGTTAGGATATACATGTCAAATGTGTGGTATGTGTTCGACATTCTCGTGGGATGTCTGTGTTCGGATGTTCTTCAAAATGTAGAACACATAGCTTATGAGAGTGATATGTTACATTTCATGACATAAAAAATATTAAAATAAATAACTGCCCTAAAAATTTTCATTATAAGAGTACTCTAAAAAACATATATTAGTACCCTAAAAAACATCTGTCTAAGTTTATACTGTGTTAAAGAACAATCTCCAGAGTAAAATCGACATGGATTATATGAAGAATCATCATCCATATCTATCATATAAAAATCTGCAGGAAATATTAGTTCATTCACCTACACAAGCACAACCTCAATCACTCTGTCTGGATAAACATTAGTGTGATTATTTAATTATATGACAACATTAGTTTCTTTAAAAGGGCCTAAATTTAAAAAAGCATAAAGGACATGAGGGCATAACATTAATCGATGCTGCTAATTTGAATACCATAGAAAAATTTCACTTATCTTAATCATTTCATTACCTCTCTACTTCTACTTGTTAGTACATAATTCCTTAAAAAATTTCATATACCTTAGCACCTATTGGATCATATCCAACAATGGCATATTCATTTAAACCTTTTGAAAAGTCTCTCAGATCTCTTTATCATTTTCCCCCTTGTTGTCTTCACTAACCTACTAGGATGTGAGGTGTTAATCTTAACCAAATTTGGAGGTTCATAATTTACCTTTGAACTAGATGCGAGATCTTTGTCATCTTTAAGCTCCTTAATTTTCTCTTCATTGGCCATCCTATGTGTGGTCCGCTTAGGATCCTTAAGTTTCCTACCATTCTTCAAGATGATTATACTAACATTCTTTAGATTTATCTCAGGTTGTAATGACAATTTTCCTCTACAATCTTAGCAATGTCTTTTCGATTTCTAGATCAAATTATACAAGATCTTGATGAGGAGACCTAGTCATTGTCATGTATAAACACCAAAGTCAATGAAACCTAGTGCAGAAGGGTCCCCACTTTGCTAGGGTTAGAGAGGGATATCAATTGTACACAACCTTCCTTTTGCATTTTTACAAAGAGGTTGCTTCCATAACTCGAACCTGTGACCTTGCAGTCACAAAGGAGTCATCTTACTAGTTGCTCCATGAAACATATATATAAAAACTAATTATAAAGAAATATACATATAACCAATAAATATCAAATATAAAAACTCAATCAATTTCACCTCAGCAACGATGCCTAAAATTCTTAAAGTACATCGAATACACCAAAAAATAAAACCTAAGTTTTCACAACTAAATTTGTAGTAGTGATCCCAAAGGATTGTATCTACAGAGAGTGTCTAATTAGTTTTTGTAATGAACAAATCATAGTAATATGATTCGATAACTTTTGGATAAATTCAGTTGATACATTGAAATAAAATTAAACTATGGAAGACAAATCAAATCCAAAAATTCAAAATTGCTAGGATTGGTCAATGGGCTTGAGTCTAATTCTCAGTTTAATCTCAATGTTAATGGGTTTTATTTTAGTTCTTAATTCAATATAGACCTTCATATGAATGTCTATAATGAATTGTAAATTTTGTTCCTGTACCTCTCTTTGAAACTATCAACAGTAGATTAACAATATGCCTTGTTAACCCTAGTTTTTCAGTGGATTATAACTAATTAAAACAAGCTCTTTAATTAGGTCTAGTTGTTAAATAACTAAGAATAAGCTCTTTAGATTTAATGTGACAACCATATTATGGATTAGGAAAGCATATTAATCTAAGAAACAATCATATAAGCTCAGATCATTATATGTCGATCGAGAAAGAAAAATTAACTTATCAAAAATAAATTGAAGAAGTAAGGAAAGAGATCCTATACAACTAATTGTAAGATCCTCAATGTTACATAAACCAAAATGTAAATATGATATTGAATCTTCAATAAAAAAAATAAAGAGCCAAGTCTATATGTAGAAGCAATTAAACACAAGCAATTGATAGTAAAGATTACTATAGTAAAAGTTTACTGACCTTTATAAATAAGCAAATCATGGAAGCTTTGGTAGATAAATATATAGAATGTATTCCTATATGGAGAGGCTAATACCACAAGGATTCAAGAATAAGACTTATCTAGAATGCATATGCAAATAAAATAAGATTTTTATGAATTCAAGTAAGTATTACCAGTTTGGTATGGTAAGATATTATAGTTTATAGTATAATATGATTACGCATTAGTTCCCACAAATTCCAACTTATTCATTAATGAATGAGATGGAAGGTTAACAATTATTCAAATGTACATGGATTAATCTAATCATCCCTAGAGATGAAACCAACGAGACTAGCCATGTTAGAGCTAATTTATCCATACACTTCCAAATGAAAGACCTTAGTGAGTTGAGACATTTTCTAGCTTTTAAGGTAGAGAATTCAAAAGAAGCATTATTTATACGTCAATGCATGTAATGAACTTACAACAAAAATTTACATGCACAAATGTAAACATATTTAAACTCTTATATAGATAAATACAAGTTTATGCTTATTTTAATAGAAAGCTTAAGAGTATATAACTTTCTGCATGTACTAAGTTAGAAATCTCATTTGTCTCATCCTAATTCCACTTAACATAATGTTATAGTTACTAGTCAATATGTATGTATTGTAACTAAATAAGTTATATCTAGAAGCAATACAATGGATTTTGAATTATATCAACGATACTATCGATTACGATATCCTATGTAAGAAAGAAGTAATATATGAAGTAATTAAATTATGTGATGCTAATTATGCTAGAGATTATGATACAAGAGACCAACTATATAGTATATCTTTAATCTTAAATTGGGGATAATATCTTGAATTTAGTGAAAGACAACGAACAATTTCACTATACAATATAAAGAAGAGTATAGAGGAACATAATTAGCGATATAAGAAATTAGTCGGCTTATGCAACTAATAAAGGTTATGTATCGTGAGGGAAAATATCCAAAGAAATTATATTGTGATAATTAGTCTACTATTTGACTTGCTAAAAGTCATTGCCATTATAATAAAGGTAAGCTACTTTATAAAGAAATTGAATTATAGCTACTCAAGACTACAGACATATTAACTAAAATGCTTAGTAGAACAAGTTTATATAGTTTAAAAGACAATTTAAGTTAATGAAAAAATCAAGATAGTAGTCATTAGAGAGGAGTGTCAAGAAGTCATACCTTTTATAAATATTTTATCGTGGAAAATTGTAGCATAGGTAACTGAATTTCTTAAGCCGACGAAACTTGTGTCACAAAAAGTTGATATCATCATAAAATAGAGTTTTTCAAGTATGAAGAGTTCACAGATGACCGATCGATACAGTACGAAAGATTCTCTGGGAATTTTTTCAAAAAGGAATGAGTGCTCTGCCCTAGCAAAGACGCACAGGAGAGATTCACCAAACTAGGGACATATTCTGGATGACAACATGATTGATTGCTTTATAGTAAAAACTATGAATTTGTGATTGAGAGTGTTCAAGCGTGATTACATGGGCGCAAAAAATGAAATACTAAATAATAAAATCATAAGACTGTCTGTTTTGCTGAATTTTTTGACAAGTAAGTAAAAATTAAACATTTTTATTATAGAAATTATACATTATTCATATCACATAATGAACTATTTTTATAGCGGTCTACAACAACTAACCTTTAAGTACAGGCAGAATAAATTGTTATGTGCATAAAATAACCAACAAATTACGTACTTCGAATAAGTTACTTAAAACTAAGTGATGGGTTAGATTTAATTAACTTTTGTAGGCCAGAACATGTCTCCATTCTCACCTGACCATCTCTTCAAAATTTTTTGTGAGTTACAGTCTCGTTACTTTTACTCAAATCTGTAATTTTTATGTAATTTTTATATTAAAAATTTCTTAAAGAACTTGCTTAGGATGTATATTATGTTTTTTTTATTATTTAGTTTATTACTTATTTCATATTTTATTTATTAAATATTTATTCATTTCATTTATTATATTTTTATTTATTTATTATTATTGTTTTGGTTATTTTATTATTTGTTGACTTAATGACATATGTTCAAATCCCATATTAGAGAAACAAAATATTGAGAGAGCCCCCTTAAGCTATAAAAGGAGGGCTTTTCCCCCTTTTATCTAATATCCCAAAAATTGTCTTTCCATAAGACAAAAATTTCGTCTCTCTTTTTGTAGTATTTCACTTTTACTATTTCTTGAAAATAGTGAAATATCAATTTAGTAGTGTTCGAGGAAGTAGACATAATTAGTTAAATCTCATTAAATGATGATATTCTTTATTTGTCTATTTAATAGCTATTGTTAGGTATAATTGTAGTGAATTATTGTGCTATTATGTCTAGGAAAATTCTGTCTAGGAGGTTAGATTTTAAGTGGGATCATTTATGACCCCTCCAGTCTTTCATAGGAATTTACCTGGTGAGATTTTTTAGTACAATATTCACCTAAGAAATAATGCTTAAGGTGAAGTTGTTATTATTGGTGGAGATTAACCCTAATTTCACAACAATTGGTATCATAGCTAAGGTTTTTTCTTAGCAATGGTTACATCATAGTCTGATATTTAACATTAGAAAAGATTTTTCCTTGCGCTATTGGAATTCTGCGTCGACAACTATTGAATAGCAATTGTACCAGAAATGACAGAAATTAAAGATATGGCCACACTAGCAACTTGTACCTCGTCTATTCTAGCAAAGACTGTTATGACAAGTGAAAGATCAGCGGTGGATATTTTTGATGGCACGGGGTCATTTCGGCATATGGCAAAGTGGGGTTCAAGACACTCTTTTTCAATAACCTCTTGACATTGCTATTGAAGAAAAGAAACCAGATGATGTTGAGGAGAAAGATTGGAAGACTATAAATCATTTGGCATGTAGTACAATTCAATTATGTCTTTCCAGAGAGCAAAAGTGTACTTTTTTGAAAGAAACTTCTGCATCTAAATTGTGGAACGCGTTGGAAGAGAAATTTTTGAAGAAAAGCAGTCATAATAAACTCCATATGAAGAAGAGACTGTTTTGTTTCTCTTATATTCCGAGTACCACTATAAATGATCACATCATCAATTTTAATTACTTAATTATTGATTTAATGAATTTGGATGTGATATTTGAAGATGAAAATCTGGCTTGGATGTTGTTGGGATCCCTTCCTGAGGAGTTTGAGTTTCTTGAAACTACTCTACTTCATAAGAAGGTTGATGTGTCTCTTAGCGAAGTTATAGCTACTTTGTACAGTCATGAATTAAGAAGGAAGAAAAACGAAGAACGTATAAGTGGAGCAATAAAAGCTTTGGTAACAAGAGGCCATTCGCAGAGGTAGACTAAAGGTAAGAAAGGGAGATCAAAGTCAAGGCTCCAATTGACCAAAGATAAATGCATCTTTTGTCGAGAAAAAGGGCACTAAAAAAATAATTGTCTGAAGCTGAAGAATAAAAACAAACATGATAAGGGAAAGGTTATTTCAAATTCGAATATTGTTGAGTGTGAAAATGTAGACTCGGATCTTTCATTGGTTGTTACATCCTCAATAAGCCCTTCTAGTCTATGGCCACCCGATTCAGGTTGTAGTCATCACATATGTCCCAATCAAGATTGGTTTTTTATTTTAAAGAGCTAGAAGGTGGAGTTGTTTACATTGCAAATGACAATCCTTGCACAACAAATGTGATTGGTTCAATTTGCTTAAGGAATCACGATGGAACAACCAGAACTCTGACAGATGTCAAATATGTGCCAAGTTTGACGAAGAATTTCACTTTTATGGGAGTCCTAGAATCAAAGGGCTACACTATAAATGTAGCAAATGGAGTAATGAAAGTCATCTGTGGTGCACTTGTGGTAATGAAAGGAATTAAAAAAAATAACCTGTATTATTACCAAGGTAATGAAGTTATTGGAACAACAATAGTAGCTTCTAATGATGATCAAAAGCTAGAAATAGCTAGGTTGTGGCATATTCACCTAGGACATGCAGGTAAAAATCCTTGAAGTTATTAGTAAATCAAGAATTGTTGAAAGGAGTTCAGGCTTGCAAATTAGACTTCTGTGAACATTGTGTCAAAGGAAAGCAGTCAAGAGTGAAATTCAGCACTGCTATCTATGATACGAAGGGTATTTTAGATGATGTTCACTCTGATGTTTGGGGACCTTCCAAAATAGCTTCTTGGGGAGGAAAACACTATTACGTGACATTTGTTGATGATTTTTCTCGAAGAGTATGGGTGTATATTATGAAGACTAAGGATGAAGTGTTGAAAGTTTTCCTCAAATGTAAGAAGATGGTAGAAACTCAAACAGGCAGAAGGATCAAACGTCTCTGTACAAATAATGGTAGGGATTATATGAGTGATCCAATTTTAGAAGTTTGTGAAGATGAAGGTATTGTCAGATACTTTGTAGTCAGGGATACATCATAACAAAACGGTGTGCCAGAATGTATAAACCAGACATTGCTGGAGAAAGTTCAGCGTATGCTATTTAATGTTGGGTTAAGTAGAAAATTTCAGGCTTAAGCTGTTACATATGCTTTTCATCTCATCAATCACCTTCCATCAACTACTATTGGTGGTAAAATATCTTTATAAAAATGGTTTGGAAAACCTACTGCAGATTATGATTCCTTACATGTATTGGTTCTACTGCATACTATCACGTTAAATAGTCAAAGTTAGATCCACGTTTAAAGAAACCAATTTTCATGGGGATAACCTCTGATGTGAAAGGATATCATCTTTGGTGCCCATAGTTAAAGAAAATAATTTTTAGCAGGGATGTTACTTTTAACAAATTTACCATGTTAAGAAAGGTGACAACAGAAAATGTTAAGCAAAGAGATGGTACTCCAAAATAGGTGGAGTTTAAAGGAATAATTGTTACCTCAACAAATGATGAAGCAGATGTAGAAACTCCTGTGGTAAAAGAGGAGCCAGATGAAGAGGAGGTTCCAATCGAAGAACCTCTATAGCAACAATTACCAATTGCATTGAGAAAGCCAAAAAGGAACATTCAAGTACCTGCTCGTTATGTTATTATAGTGGTTTATGCATCTCCAATTGAAATTGATGACATTCCTACCACTTATAAGGAAACAGTCCAAAGTTCAGAAGAAGATAAGTGGAGGATAGCCATGAATTAAGAAATACATTCCTTTCATAAGAATCAGACGTGGAAGCTAACTAGTCTCCCAAAGGGAAGGAAGGAAATTGGATGTAAAAGGGTATATGAAAAAGGATGGATTTTCTAATAAAGATAATGTTTGCTACAAAGTAAGGTTGGTGGCCAAAGGCTATGCTCAAACGGAGGGAATTAATTATAATGAAGCTTTCTCTCTAGTTGTAAAACATTCCTCCATTCGAATTTTATTGGCTTTAGGAGCACAGTTTGATATGGAACTAGTTTAATTGGATATAGAAATTGCATTTTTACATGGAGACTCAGAGGAGGAAATCTATATGATTGGGCCTGAAGGTTTTAAAGTTATTGGAAAAGAGAATATGGTGTGCAAGCTTGAAAATTTTTTGTACGGATTGAAGTAATCTCTGAGACAATGGTACAAGCGATTTGACAAGTTTATGATGGAGAAAAATTACACAAGAAGCAAATACAATCATTGTGTTTATTTTCACAAGCTACAAGATGGATCCTACATCTATGTTTTCTCATATGTTGATGATATGCCGATAACTTCAAAGAAGTAAAGCGAAATTGAGAGATTGAAAATTAAGTTGAATTAGGAGTTTTAAATGAAGGATTTGGATGATGCCAAGAAAATTCTCAACATGGAGATATGTAAAGACAAAAAGTTAGGGAGACTGTGTTTTAATTAAAAACAATATTTGAAAAAGTTACTACAATGTTTTGGCATGATGAAAAGTCAAAACCTGTTGGTACTCTGCTCGCTCCTTATATAAAGCTCATTGCATCCTTATCTCCAAACAAAGATGCAAAATGAGAGTACATGATTAAAGTACTGTATGTGAATACGGTTGGTAGCTTGATGTATGCTATAGTGTGTACAAGGCCCAACATTTCACATGTAGTTGGGGTTTTGAGCAAGTAAATACATGATCCTAGAAAGGAACATTGGCAAGCTGCGAAATGGATTCTACG
>JAOSBN010000001.1:6173138-6188192 GCA_027563595.1 Erythroxylum suave
CAATAAGCACACACTTCAAAGCTTTAGGCTCCAACTTGCCGACATTCCAATCATAAACAAAGCAAATACACCCAAATACTCTTAGAGGTACATTATAAAAATTTTTACCTTACAATATTTCTACAGGGCTTTTAAAATCTAGAATTTGAAGTGACATTTTATTGATAAGATAAGCAGTGGAAAGGACCACATCATCCCAATATCCCTTGGGAATGTTCATGGTGAACATAAGTGATGGAGTTACCTCTAAAATATATTTGTTCTTTCTTTCTGCAAGTTCATTCTATTGACTAGTATAGGTAAAATTGGTTTTATGTATTATTCCATAGGAATCTATATATGTGCAAAACTTGCCATCCATATACTCCATTCCATTATCAAATTTTAAAATTTTAACTTTAGCATTATATTGGGGACAAATTATTTTATGAAAAGACTGAAAGCATGAAAACATTTCATTCTTAGCTTTCATCAAATAAACCCAAGTCAATCTTATGCAACAATCAATAAAGGTCACAAACCGTTCGTGGCTAAAAAGAGAGGGATTTTGAGTAGGACCCTAAATATCAAAGTGAATTATCATAAAAGGAACATAACTTATATTATTAAATAAATGATAAGAACTTCGAATGTGCTTAGCAAGTTCACATGCTTCACAAAATAAGGAATTAAAAGAAGTTCTTTTAAACAAGTTTGGATATAAATTTTCTAGAATAAAAAAGTAGGGATGTCCTAACTACCTATTTCACAGTAGAGTTTTCTTATTGATCATATCATTCCCAAAAGATAACAGATGTGCAACTATCATATGATTTTCTTCCAAGACATAAAAGTCATCTTACAATCTACCATTTCCAATCCTCTACCCTGTGTGGAGGTTCTAAAGAACACGTTAGTCAGGAAAAAAATTTAACTTTGCAATTAAGAACTTTAATGACAAAATTGATAGAGAGAAGATTAGTAGAAAAACAAGGTATATGAAGAATTGAGAATAAGGAGATATTGTGAGAACAGTTAACAAAACCTGTACTAGATATGGAGGTAAAATACCTATATGCTATTCTAACATTATCCCCTTTTTCTATGAGAATGTTAAAAATTCCTTTTGAGAGCCTGTCATATGTCTGTTAGCTCCAAAGTCTATAACTCAAGGATTATCTTTAAAATTTAAGTACACAATACCTGATTTTGCAATATTCGATGTACCAACTACGAAGGAGAGTCTAGTTTTGAGAGAAGATGTCTTAAGTTATGAAGTTCCTCATCATATGCTTCATTCCCTTCAGCCAAGTGGGCTTGTCCCCTGACCACTAAACCACCTCGTCTTCCACGACTCTGATTTGACCTGCCATGCAATTTCCAACATATTTCTTTGGTTTGCCTTTGTTTTCAACAATAATCACAATGTAAGTGATCCTTATTAGATGAGGTATTTGTAGGTTTTGGCTTCTTAGTATAACTAGTCACTAACCCTGCTTTCTCAATAATGGTTGTATGTACTATAACACTTCTTCTACTATCTTCTTACTAAATGAGAGAATGTGTAAGTTGTACTGAAGGGAAATAATATTTTCCAAGTATAGTACCTCGTATACGATTATATTCTAGGATGAGATTGGCTAAAAAATCAAACACTCGATCCTCCTTTATCATTTTCTAGAATTTGGTAACATCTTTTGAGCATTATGCTTGAAAGTCTTGATAACAATCTAGTTCTTGCCATAATCTATATAGCTTCGTAAAGTACTTTGATATAGTCATATCTCCCAGCTTCATGTTGTGCAGTATATCATGAAGATAAAAAAATTTAGGCTTTGTTACCTATTTGAGAATAAGTCAGAGAAGCAACTTTCCATATATTTGTTGTTGTATGAAGTAATAAATATGTCCAATCAATCTTTGGTTTCATTGAATTAATGAGCTAAGACATCACAAGAGAATTCTCAAACTCTCATTGATTATAATTAGGATTATTGACATCAAGTCTCTTACTGTCACCATTAATGTCACCCTGTAATCCTTGAGCTTTAATGAACAATAAACAAGATCTTGACCAAGCAAGATAATTAGTTCCATCAAGTTTCATGGGGCTAATTTAAAGTGAAGGATTATCATAACTCGAAATAATTACCTTTTTTTGCATCCAACTTCTTTAGGATCACTCTAGACAAATGAAGAAATATGCCAACAGTAGTAATCGAAAGACTTTAGAGACAAATAGAGGCTTCTGGCAAAGTTCCCAATAGGCTATCAAAGTTCAGACACCATAGGGAAAGTGTACAGGGGTCGGCGACACTGGTGGATCAAGATTCGAAGTGAAAAAATGGCCAGAAGGTGGAGTATAGAGCTTACCCTTAGTGGAGACTGGCAGTTTATGGTGATACAGAGCGATTGATATGTGCTTAATTGATTATACATTTATTCTAAAACACTTAGGGGGTACTTGGTTCATGGCTTTGGGAATCAGTTCATGGATATGGAATGAATACAAGTGGTCTCTTTTATATTATAATTATAGGAGATATCTGACTTTCGAAAAATTGTCCATACCCTCGATATATTAGAGGAATGAGTTTCATTCATAGTTTGCAGCAAGTGCCATTGACGTGACACTTTTTGTCATGCCTGTGACATACTTCTTTCCTTTTTTTAATTAAATATAATTAATCACAATATAATTAATTAACTATAATATAATTAATTAAAATATACTTAATTAAAATATAATTAATTAATTACAATATAACTAATTAATTATATTTTTCTCTTTTTTACCAATTAAATATAATTAATTAAAATATATTAAAATTTGATGTAAAACAAAAATTTAACAAATTTTTATTTCTACAAAATTTAACAAATTTTATTTCTCAATATTTTTAACAAACCAATCACTATTAATGATAATGGTAATCATTCATTCCTCTTAACTAACCATCATAAATATAATGATTATATCTATTCTTATTCCTGACTATATTCACTCTTATTCTTATTACCATTCTCTAATGTAAACCAACCACCTCCTTAGTGATTAATGTTATGAAATGCTTAAGACATTCACTTTAGTTCATCTTTAGGTACATTTGGAAACAAAAGAGCTAAAGTGAGTTGAAAATACAATATTTGAGCCATCTTCTTGAGATTCACACACTTGTCTTCATGGAACAAGAAGAAGAAGGATTAGAGCAAGAGGAGCAAGAAATGCTTGAAGACGAAGAGTAAATGGACATGGCCAATAGCTCACGGACATGACAAATGATTCATGGACGTAAGACATATTGTCATAGGCATGACACTCTTCTCACACCCATGAAAAATGTCATGAGTGTGGCACACTAGTCATGCCCACACTTGGAACCTAAAAACGTTACTTTTTAGTATAAAAAGAAATGTGACAACAAAAACATTTATGAAATGTTTATGTATCACTTTAGTGGGTTTCAAGAGACAAAGAGAATGAACAGGGGCGAAGCTCTCATCCTTTGGAGACCTATGGGCTAGGCTTTCTTAACCTAGTTTGGAGGTGATATCAATGTCGAAGAACCCAGTTAAGCATATCTTTCATTGTCTTTGTTGTTCTTTCTTTCTCATGAATTGATTATGTTATCTTTTGTTTATCATCTGGGTATTATGTTTAGAAGATCTTAATCAATTCATTGGATTGTTTTATTACGAGCCCATTTCCAGAATCTTCAATATAATCCGTAATTGTTATGATGAGATTTGTTTGTGGCTGCTAATGGTTTCAGATCATTAGGGATATAATCTGTAATTATTGTCTTTCTGATTGGTGTCGAATCATTAAGATAACATAACCTAGGTTAAATGGCCTGAATGTATATGATTGTTACCTTGATTAATCTATTTTCCTAACTCGTAATGCGGTTGTCCAATTAAATATAGAGAGCTTTTCCTAGGTTGTTTGTTGGCTAGGTTTAATTAACAAGCATCTCTTAATTAAATATGACCTAAGGGAAAACTAAGGCTAGGAGAGGTATGACAATAATAATTCAGTGAAATATGTTTAATTGTGTGTAGGTTGAGATTGCACCGATGACTGTATCCCTAACGAATTCATCGCTTTCATCATTTTTTAAATGTTTTCTTTAATTTGTTTTAGTTGTCGTTATTTTATTTTTATTTATTTTCTTATTTTAAACTAGACCAAAACCCCCCATAACCTAAACACCAATTCTTTTCATAACAAAAGCTAACCAAACACTCTATGTGGGATCTACCTAGACTCATTTTGAGTAGTGTTACGACATGCTACATTAATTTTTTCAAGTGTGGTGCTATAGTTTTTATTTAATTTCAATTGGTGTTTTGTTCATATTTGTTTATAATTAGTTTCTTTTCAATTATTTCTTGAACTTTTCATTTTTTTTAGTGTTTAGGTGTTTTAAAAAAATTCATAGAAGGAAGTAACTTTTTTTATAACTCATATTCTCAATCTTATAGCCAAGTTTGGACTGATCATACGAACTTCAATTATGGATGAGATAACCAGAAAATTACTTCCTTGATAGTTTATAGGACATGCAATAATTCTTGTATAGACCAAATGCTTCTTATTATGACTCAAGTCCTTCGTTGGAAGAATTATTTAATGTTATGGCTGCTAACAATATCAAAATTCAACAGAATAACTTATAGATTCAGAAGAATACTCTACAATTCCAGCATGATGGAAGGCAATTTGTGCAGGATACAAGGTCTAACGTCTAAGATTTGAAGAGTCAATAATACTCAGGTACATCTTTGGAAGAATTGGTTAATGTTATGACTGCTAATACTTTGCAATTTCAATAGGGTGTACAACAATTCCAGTATTTTCAGTAGGAACTGATGCAATCCTACCAAGATACAACGTCAAGAATCTAGAGCTTGGCAAGCTAAGTGGGGTCAGTTGTTAGAAACTCTCGAGCTCATAGCATCATAATGCAAATAAATGCAACCATCTCAACCTAAGGAGTACCCAAAGGACGTTAGTGCAGAGACCTTACAAATTGAAGAGAAGCTTGAGAATCTTGAGAGAACTAATTAAAGAATTGCTTTTGAAAAAGAAGTTGAGGAGGAGCTAGAAGGAGAAAAGGATACATCATTTAACTTGAACGTGAGTACTAATTCTTTGATTGTTGTTAATACTAACCCTTCACCTTTGTATGGTAGATTGGAGAAATTAAACAAGGAAGAAAAGGGTGAAGAGGCATTCGAGATATTTCAAAAGTGTACAAACTCAGTAGAGATGGAAGTTTGAAGATAAGGAATATGTTGAAAATAAGAGGTCATAAACTTTGGCCTTATCTTGAAGAACCTTAAGTGGAGGAAGCACAAGTGACACCTGAAGATCATAACTTTATTACGTGGTGAGGAAAACCAAGAGTCGGGCTAGCGAAATTAAACAAAGATGCTTCTTGGGAGGCAACCCAAAGGAAGTTCATTTCTTTTTCTTTACATTTTCACATTTGTTTTTTTATATGCATATGTGTTTTTAATTTTTCTTTGCTTTTTTACTTGTTTTTAAGTTTTCAAATGAAGAGAGAGAGAGAATCAAACAAATAAACAAACATTTTCTCATTTTTCTAATGCTTCTAAGACTATATAGTCATAATTAGAGTGTGAATCGACTAGAAAAATCGATGGAAACTTTAGCATGTACTTTTACTGTTGTGATTGGTCAACGTGCAGTATCTTTAGAAGAGTAATGACTAGTGGTAGTCATAAGCCAGTGAGATTTTAAACCTTTATAAACTAACACATCAATATTAGTCTCATTATCTTTTGTTTATGTATGACCTTCATGACATTGACATTGATTTTCTATTCAAGACCACATCTTTATCACATGCATTGACATGAAAATGACATAAGCATTCTTTGTTTCATAAGCTACATTAGCTATATAGCCTACCCATCATTATGATTTTTCCTTTTCATAAGCCGCTTTGATCTTTATTTACATGTTCTTTTTGTTCTAACCACTTTACATGCTTTAAACCTAACCAAATTTCCTATCTAATCCTTAAAACTAGTGGAGTATTTGTGATTATTGACGAATGTGGATGCATAAAAGTATAAGTGTGGGGGTGTATATAATTTTTGGGTAGTTTTTAATTGTTAAAATGTCATTTTATGTCTTATTAACAAATTCTAAGGTTGATGTAGCTTATTTCAATTTTTAAATGAAAAGGAAGAGAAAGAAAGAAAAAGATAAAAGAAAAAGAAAAAGATGAAAAGAAGAAGAAAAAGAAAAAGAAAGCAAAGAAAAAGGATATATGTGTAAATAAAAGTGTCAAGGAGGGAATGCATTTATTTTGCAAAGTTATTCATTATTAGTTTCTCCTTCTAAAGTTGTATGGAATGGGTGATTTGAGTATGATGCATATAAGGTAGATGTTTTTTTGAAGGATCACTATTTATGGTTCTAATGTATTATTTGTCATTGATTTGAGTGATTCCTTCTCATTACTTATGCTTCATGTGGTCTGTGGTGTGAGAGCTTGAATTTGAGCTATGAAATGTAGTTTTTTCATTCATCATAACTCATGGTACCCAGTGTTGAATGAATGTTAATTTTTGCATTTGATTTTGTATTGAATGTTACTTTTTCTTCACTAGCTTTGATGACTTTTATGCTACACTATCCAAACACATCTCACTTTACCCTTGCCTACATTACAAAAGTCCTTTGATTCATAATTATACAAGCTAAATGCTCAAATTGGGGCTAATCTTTTTTGGGTTTTGGTCAATTTAAGACCAAACCTTTTAATTTGCTCAATAAAAGCCTAAACATTCACAAGTTTGCTCAATATTAGACTACTTTGGATGGAAATTAGAAAGTGTTATACACGCATAGTTACTATATATAAAAAGTGTGTTTGGAGAGGCTAGGTGGATTTTAAATGCCAGCTGGATTTTCAAAAGAAAACATATGTATGAAAGGGGTTTAACTACAAAGTGTACAAAATCAAAAGAGGCTTTTTGATCGGTGAAAACATCATGGGGTTACAGAAGAATTTTGCTTTATAAGAGAAAGAACATAATGGGAAGAGGTAGGGTCGAGTTGAAGAGGATTGAGAACAAGATTAACAGGCAAGTGACCTTTACTTATATTCACTTACGCCATTGTTCTACAATAGCTTGCATTTCGAAAGGGACCAACTATAAGATCAGATAAAATCTCACCTATGTATAAAATGTAAGTTGAAATGTTAGTATAACTAGCCTGTCCATTCATAATTGTTCAAAGACCACTGAGGATCTTGATGGCTCCTTTTGTGGCATTTGAAGTAGCCGTATTCAATATACATCCCCTTTTGTTGCTAGCAGAGAGAAGGAATGACCCCACCCACACCTTTCCCTTGGCACCTCTATAAGCTTCCTTTCAGAAGTTGGCTAGAAAAATCAAGATGTTACTGATGAGAAAGCTTTTAGTTGCAAGGAAATGTTAGAGGCAATCTTCTTTACACTGCCTGATTTAGAGGTTTGAGATCCTCGACTTTCTTCAGCTGAGAGAACAGCCAAATAACCAGTGGTAGATACAGTAAAATTCCCATGCATATAGTGATTAATATAGGCATAAGGTTTAGCAGATATGCCCATATACAAGACAATAATTAGCTAAATTCTTATCAGACCTTTTAGAACCTGCATGAATGCCATTGTTGTTTTGAAAGGAAAAAATTCCAGGTGCATAAGTATCATTCAAATGCTCAATATGAGGACCATCACTGTCTACTGAGTTGTATGTTTCGGGTTTCACATCATTGGACCTGTTAACAATGCTTTGGTGAGCAACATCATATGGATTATTTTGTTAGTTAACTGAATAACTAGTTCCTCTTTACTATGCAATTTCATTATATCATTATTGCCCAAGATGCAAAGTGACTCGGCTTGAATAGATGAACTTGTAGACATAGTAGGAAATGAAGCTAGCATATTATTGGCATTATTTCCTTTGATACAAGGTCCTTTTTCAGCCTCCATGGCATCTAGAATGTTATGGCTTTCATTGCAAAGAGATGGAAGAGCTACAAATTTTCTATGTTCCCTTACCAACGATATATTATAATCCTTGTGTGTCACTTTCAAGGGTAAGAATGCAGTTGGTGGGACTTACCAATAATCAACAATTGCCTTAACCCTCTCTATATACGCCAATCGATAATGTATTGAGGTAGAAAGTGCTTGCAAGAACTTTAGGATATCCTTCTGATTATAATATCTGACACTCAACTCTTTGCTACCAGAAGATCTGAACCTGAAATTTTAGTTCAAATACAAAAACTACATATGAATCAGTAAGCAAACATACAGTATGGTTTATAATGAATATAATGGCACAAGTGTAAAAAAGTAAGAACTTAAAAAACTTCAAAAATGTGAAACAAAGATTTGTACAAAAAATTAATACCAATAATTTCGTTAATTGAAATTTTCACGAGTTGTACTGCTTTGAACTAACTCGAAAATTAAAAACAAGAGTCTAAAAACATACACTAGTAAGTGATTGCAAGTTCCCAATAATACTTGTTGATATAAATCGACACCAAACATGTCAGCTCCTCTTAAAGAAGTTCCATTTGTAATAACATATTCCATCTTGTTAATTGTGCACTCTGGATAATACCATAGCCCCTTTGGTATATGCATTTTTGAAACACATATACATTTTAAATGATATGTTGATGGGCAACCATCACAACAAATTAAGGTCTTGTCCATCCTGTAGAGTCGACATTCATCACTAATCCCATCTATACCAATATTAGGAAAATTAGTACTAAAACCCCTTATATTTAGAGTTAGAAGACTTAGTTCCATGGTTTTCTGCAATAATCTCCATAGCCTCTTGATCCTTACAAGTAGAAGTTTTAGAGTATCAGGGATGGACAATTCTTGGTCCATTTTTAGGAATATCCATAGAAACAGTATGAGGATCTATCCCAAATTCTACCTCTTCATGCATACTGATTTCTATTTGCAACTCTGAGGACTCCAAGATGATGAGAGCAACCTCAACATCACTAGTATGCAAATTCTCCATGTTAACATTATAAAATGCACCTAAAGTAAAAGCAATATTATCCATCCTAATAGCCATATTCTTTTTATTAACCACACTCACTAATGATCGAAAATTTCTATAAGGTGTGTTGATTTTAAGCTTTTGATCCATACACCATAAAAAGAAAAGTTCTTTAGCTGACATTTATTGATTTCTATTTTATTAAACATAGTCAGGCATATAAATTTATGTAAAAATAAATGCTCAGCACTCCGGATTAGAGAATTAGGTGCATTACGAGAATTAAAATCTTCTTTACTCTTGAGAGTGTTCCAATAAGCATCGACATCAAAATCCACGTGAACATTTAAATTTTTTGTATTTGACAAATTAAACAATTCACGTATGACAGAATAATCAAGTTTAAAAATATTTCCACCTAAGCTAAACAAAAACAAATCCATTTTAGAGCTGTACCTAACTGTTGTGAAAAACTCTAAGGCTATGGTGGTATAAATAGGTACATCGGACCGGGTAAATCTGTTCCACCCTATGTTTGTAGCTAATTGTACAAGTTGACGTCTCACTCCTATCTTTTCTAACACTTCAAAATTAAAATACCGAGGAGTGACTATAGCTCTATGCCTAAAGTCACAGAAATGCACATCTTCTTCTTCTGAATAAATAAAAAACGGGTCCGATAAGTTTCCGCTAAATTAGTTTTTCCTTCATCGGAAACTTGAAGGCAGAGTTCATCAATCGGTTTTCGAAACCTCATCATCCTTGGTGGACCCATTGTAGAAGAAAATCTGCAAAAATGAAAGAGAGAGAGTGAAATTTGAATTTTAGAGAGAGGAAACAAAAATCTCACCTAAATCCTTGTTGTTTGGAAAGATTAATGCATGAAAAGGCCCTTATTGTTTGGAAAGATTAATGCATGAAAAGGCGAAACAATGTAAGATTAATGGAAAGGGGTGAAGAAAATACCTAGAATATAGATGAAGATTGAAGATTTTTAGAGAGTGGGAGGAGAGAAAATCGAGGGTTAGAGAGAGTGTGTGAAAAATTTTGAAAGTAAGTGATAGGAAAAAGAGGGAGGGAGTTTCCCTCCGGATGGAATTCCCACGAAGGTAGGTTTTCTCTCCAGCAACTTTATGGAGAGATTTCACATGCCCGTGAGAATCACCATAATTTCCACAGTCGTGGGTTTTCTCTCTAGAAACTTTCTAGAGGGATTTCCCATGCCCGTAAGAATCACCACAATTCCCATGAACGTGAATTAGTGATCCTCACAATTTCAAACCTTCTTCTAAGCTTATATGTATTCTCCATTATCCCAAAAGCAACAAATATATCAAAATAATATCATCAACAAGAAATTTGAAAAGAAAACAAGTTGAAATTGAAACAAAATCAAAGTAAACATCAATCTAACTCCGATCAAACATGATCATAACTAAGGAATCAACCGAATAAATAAACAAAAACAATAAAAGAAATAGAGTTCTATAGGTTGCCTCCCATGCAGTACTTCATTTTATGTCAGTAGCTTAATGCTCTTCTTTGGAAATTCAGCCAGGATCAATTATAAGTGGCTTGCTTCCACCTTTTTCATTCAACATCAGTTTTGTAGCCTGTAAATAAGCTACAAATTGCCAAATGAATAAAAGGAAAATATTGATAAAGTTAAGAAAACCAATTAATTTCATTAATATCCTTTTCATCAACAAATTGTCAATAAAATAAGGAATAACGAAACTCCCTGAATCGTCTATTGAATCCAGCAGTTTGTTATGTATGAAGGTGAGTTGCTTTCTTTCTTCCTTAATCACCTTCGTCTCCTATACTTTTTCCGCTTCACGAATAGAGACTTTCATAACTTCTTCAAACTCGATGTCTATTGTCATCTGTTCTTTGTCTATTTGTCATTCAGAAGATTTGAACACATTAGTTATCCTAAATGAGCTATTATCCATTGGATTCTTGAATACATCATTCATGTTGAATGTCTCTTCATCATCATCAATCCAAAGAATAGGGTTCTTTGCATAGAAATCTACCTAAGAATTTTCGATGTTCAAGTATGGTATACTAAGATCTGGTAGACGGTATGAGGGATTTCCATCCTTTTCTTTATCCTCCTTCTTAATTTCTTATTCTTCTATAAGGTAAGGTTCAGTATGGTCTTCCACTAGTTCTTATTGTTCTTCCCCATTTCTAAGTGTGCTAGCCTCAAAATGCTCTCATTGATATAATTCCATATTGATCAAAGAGTCTTTCACACTTCTCTTACAAAATTCATTAGAAAGATGTCTTACTTGAATCTCTAAGTTGTGAATAGAAGCGACATGATTTTCCAAAACTTGATTGAATTTCTTTTCCATTCTCTTCTGACTTTCCACTCGGCTAGAAATCATCCTCTTCTGGTTCTCTCCTATATCTGTTAGTTTTAAACCAAATATCTCTATAAACTTGTCCAACTTACTCTCCATTGCTCTAATTCAATCTTATTGGATTTCAAATAGGTCTCGATGTCCTATGTGAGTACTTGCATTATTGGACCAATAAAAATCTGGGTGGTTCTGTCATCCTGCATTGTACGTGTTCCAATAAGAATTGGTATTTTCCTAGCCATATTACGCCTCACTGTAATTGGCAAAAGTTCCTTGCTCCCTATAATAATTATCTTTCATCATTATTCTTTCTATTTCTTCTCGACATCTATCTCTTCAAATGTTTCATTCCTCATTCTAAGATGTCTTGATGTGTTACTAAATTCTATAGATCTTCGCATGTTTCTCATGTTCATGCACCTGAAAATACACAAGGAAAAGTATCAAAAACTCTTAAATCAAAGTAATCTAAATCAAACACGATGCTAAATATTCAATCTTGGCAACGACGCTAAAAACTTGTTGATGGTAAAATCTATCTACTTGTTTTACGCTCAAAAACTACAAGTAAATTAGTCGTGACTTGTAGTTAAACAGAGTGGATATTGACCCCACAGGAATTGATGCCTAGACATAGCTTAATTTAGACACAACTTTGTTTAAGAAACGAAATTGTTTAATGAAAATAATTTAGAAAATTAAATTAAAATAAAAGATTAACATAAAGCAATAGACAATACCAAAATGCAGAAAAATCAGAATTCAAGAATCTTAAAACTAAAGATTACTTTTTTCCTTATTTTGCCTCCCTCCTATTTTATTGATTGAATTGTGTCTCACTTAAGATTTTTGAATGTACTAATTACCCTCTCTCAAGGTGTAACTAATTGTCCCTAATCGAATTAACTGAAATTAATTAGACGATCTCTCAACTTACCCAATGACTCTACCGATTCAACTAGTTATTAAACTATCCTATAGGTAATCAATTGACTAGTTGAGATCTCTTTTCTAACTATTCAATTAACATGACGATTGCTAGTCTATAGATCGCCAACTCTCGGTGTACAATCCTACATGAATTTCATCTCACTTACTCTCTCGATTTGTTGCAAGATAACAATTAAAAACAATAATCATCAAAGACACTTCACTCAATTCAATAAAATAGGAGTTCAACACAATAGGTCCAAAAGCAATCCTTGAAACTAAATCAGCCTAACATAGTCTCCATAACATCATCAACATTGAAATAAACCATTTTTACAAAGACTAGAAGAGATCTAAATTATAGAAAATTGAATAGAAAGACTCTTCTTCTTTGCCAAAATTTGGACTTTTGGTATTGATGTGTTGATGATGATCCTTATGTTCAATCCTTCCTCAAGGCTCCAAATATGTGTTCTTTACTCAAGGATGGTATTTCTACAGATGGGTGTTATCTCTCCTTGAAGATGGAGGCTTAATAATGCTTAAATAGTCCCAAAAACCTTAGGTTTAATGAAGCCTTGTATATTGTGTCAGCCTATGATTCCCACGTTCGTGGGAATACGTTCATGGGAATATGCATGATTCCCACGAACGTTGGAATTAGATACAAATTTCCTTTTCTTTTCTTCTCCTCTTTGATCTTTTGTTTAACCTCCAAGTTGCTCCCTCTTCTGTCCTACATATAAAATAGTCAATTCTTACCCTTAATTAACATCAAATACACAAGAACAAAAATGGAAATCAAACTTAATGAAAACATGCAAAATGAATCCTAAACTATAACAATAAACAATAATTATGCTAGAAAACACATGTCTATTACCTATAAAAACATGTACTAATGCACACCTATCAACTTCCCTACACTTGAATCTTTGCTTGTCTTTAAGCAAAATAAATACAACAATCAATTCTATCACTTCATTTTCACGAAGATCAAAACATACAATCCCTTAAATTGAAGCCAACTCAAATATCAAGTTAATGCACATATCATGACTGCTTTTTCATTGGTGTATATAAGCAAACTCACAATTGACACCACCACTCAAGGATAAATAAAGGTGCCCAAATGAATATTCCTTACGGTTTTCACTCATTTCTCTCAAGTGTTTAAGGGTTACTGTTTCGCTCAAACTTCCTACAGGAAACTACATTACCATAGGCTTGTTGATAAACCAATTCTCCTCTACAAGGATTACATGCATAAATAGATCAAAGGAAGGTTGTAATGTGGTAGGGGTTAAGATAGGTCAAAAGAGAGGGAAAGAGAGTTAAGCACGAACATTAGTAAAGTAAAAAGTGGATAAAATTGAGATAATCAAAACATACTCCAAGGTATACCAATATAACCAATATTTTGCACTTATTGATGCAACTCACTTGTTCTTCCTTTTTATTTTCTTTTTTAATTTTCATCATTTTTATTTTTTCTTTTTTTTTCATACATGGAAGAACTATGAATCGAAACTAACACTCTATACAATGTAGTCTAAAGGCAGAACTATACTCAACTTGTCTCGGTAAAAATTTCACACAATCCCAACTAATGTTTTGGTTAATACTTTACTAAGCTTGTGAAAAGGGTAGGACAATAAGGTTTAAAGTTTCAAATTTTAAGGTGTTTTCATAACAAAAGGTTAAGGCTCAATGGGGTAGCAAGGGATGATTAACGGGTAGGTCATTTAAGCCAAGGTTTAACACAAAAAGGGCTTAGATCATCTTTATTAAGCATGCATCCTATAAACTCAAACCGATTCAAAGCAAGTTCTGAAGGTAGAAACCTAAGGAAGTATACTCAACAAAGAAATGAAATGGCTATAGATGGAGTCATGGCGGGAGCTATTTGGGGGCCAGTGGTGCACTGGGCCCCCTAAGATTTTAAAAAAAATTAAATCTTGCTTATGTATAAATTATACTTTAATGAAAGTATCATTATTTAAAAGAAAACATAAAAGATTCTCCAAACCCTTAGACTCTCAAAATATTTACGAAATTACCAAACCAGCTTGGATATTATTTCGCATGCACCTGCATCTCTAACCTCACTATTGTTGTACAAACTGAAGTGTGCCGTGCCGTCACAGTGATTTGTAAAAGATTGTATGAAGAGGGGTGTTCCAAAATTTTTCTTTCATATGGAGGTGATTAAACATTAACCCCATAAGGTTTTGAACAAATTTCAAGGACAGACCAGTACCAATAGCGACATGGAGAGTAGTCATGGGCTTTTTAGTGACATCGACAGTTATTGAATTAGGATCTTCCTTAAAAAAGTTAGAGCGGTGGTCCAATCACCTTCAATGGTAGCTTTGTATTTTGGCAAGTAATGATTGACACAAGAAGGTAAGGCACGGCTGGCATGTCTGACCGTTTTTCTTGACCTTTTGTTCTTTCGTCATGTCTACTTTTTATATCGACAAGTTTTATAATATTTATTCTACGACAGGATTTATGGATGTTTCAGCGAATGCATATGTATGACCGTTTGATCAATAATTCAACTAAGTTGTTGCAGTAGGGAATGAGTTTTTTAGGCTTATGAACAGTAGAGAATATATATATATATATATAATAAAAGAAAAGGAGATCCAATTATTTTTTAGTATATTTGATAGCTGCTACCTCTTTTATGAAATTAGTAAATATTGG
>JAOSBN010000001.1:6188292-6218943 GCA_027563595.1 Erythroxylum suave
AAAGTAGGCAAGGATCATTGTAATTTTAACTGTTTTATATTCTTAATAAAACTTTATTTTTTATTTAGTTTTGATTTGAAAATTTTTGTGAAATCTATATTTTATTTGGGCCCTCCTATCTTAAATTTCTAGCTTCATCACTGGATGGAGTCATATGGCTTGATCCTCACTTTAGCTCAAATGAAAACTCATTATCCATCTCTACACTACCTTGTTATTCAAATGTCAATTTGTGACTAAGCTTATGTAACCAACTACTTTTCATCACTCCATATGGTTCACTTTTTACTCAAGTAGCCTAATATGAGTTAAAGCATGTGTTCAATCTAATTCCAACTAACATGAAAGAATCTTATGACAATATTTATCAGAGTGACTTAAATATGGTTCCATTGCTAACACAAAGCACCATTGCTGAAACAAAGCACATATAATTCGCCTAAACATACATCCTATTCAACACAAATTCAAAAAAATTGCAATTGAGAAAGTTGATGTCACCTACCCACACTTAAAGATTACATTATCCTCATTGTGACAAGTCAACCCCTAAGTGAGTGAAAATGACATTAAATTAAATGAAAATGAAAACAACACAAACAAGAGAAATTGAAACAAGCAAATGATATCAAATGAGATCTTTTGTTCAACCTCCAAGTTGCTCCCTCTTCTTTCCTACATACAAAATAGTTAACTGTTACTCTCAATTAACATCAAACAAACAAGAACAACAATGACAATCAAACTTAATGAAAACATGCAAAATGAATCCTAAACTAGAACAGTAAACAATAATTATGCTAGAAAACACATGCTAATTACCTATAAAAATGTGTACTAATGCACACTTATCAATCACAAAGAACGGGAAGCTCGTAAGCTTTCTTCAAAAGCCTATTTCTTTTTTTTGCAAAGGTCACTTGCCTGTTAATCTTGTTCTCAATCCTCTTTAACTGAACCCTACCTTTTCCCATTATGTTCTTTCTATTATAAAGCAAAATTCTTTTATAACCCCAAGACATCTTCACTGATAAAAAAGCCTCTCTTAATTTTGTACACTTCGTAGTTAAGCCCTTTTCATACATTTTTTTTCTCTGAAAATCCAGGTGGCATTTAAAATCCACCTGGCCTCTCCAAACGCACTTTTATATATAGTAACGACATGTGTATAACACTTTCTAATTTCTGTCCAAAATATTCTAACATTGAGCAGACTCATGAACGTTTAAACTTTTATTAAGCAAATTAAAAGCTTTGGTCTTAACTGATCAAACCCAAAAAAATTGGCCCCAATTTGAGCTTTTAGCCTTATTATGTATGCGAATCCTAGTAGTGGAGAAATGAAATGATTTGTAAAAATGTGGAATGTCATGATCATGAATGGTTTTTGAGTGTACCTATAGATATATCTTATTTAAACACATTTTTTCCAAGTCTAAATCTAAATTGCTCAGTTTCTAAATATGATGAATGATGAATGATCATGAGTAGAAGTGTTCTATGTTGAGTTCTTGCTATGATTTTTTTAAAGTTATTCATCTTTGCTTAAGACTATCTATTCTTGGGAAATATGGGAAATAAGTAATTGTTTTAGGTTTGTGATTCTGATTTTGATGTTTTGCCTGAGCATAGTCAAAAGCTAAATGTAGGAAAATTGATATGTTCTTAATTGATTATACATTTATTCCAAAACACTTAGTGATTAATCCTATAAAATGATTAAGACATTCACTTTAGTTCATATTTGGTTTTAGGTACAATTCAAAAGTGAAAAAGCTAAAGTGAGTCGAAAGCACAATATTTGAGTTGTCTTCTTAAGATTCACACTTACTCGTCTTCATGGAACAAGAAGAAGAAGGATTAGAGTAAGAGGAGGTAAGAAAATGTATGAGGATGAAGAGTAAATGGACATGGCCAGTAACCCACGACCATGAAAAATAAGTTATAGACGTGAGACACATTGTCATGGGCATAAGACTCTTCTCACGCTCACACCTATGATAAGTGTGTCATAGGTGTGATACACTAGTCACACCTAGCACTTGAAAACACTCCTTTTCAATAAAAAAAGAACATATGACGATAGAAACATTTATGAATAATTTTAGTGGGTTTTGGGAGATGAAGAGAATGAAGATGGGCAAAGATCTTATCCTTTAGAGACCCTAGGCTTTCCCAACCTGGTTTAGAAGTGATATTGACGCTGAAGAACTCAATTAAGCATATCTTTCATTGTCATTGTTGTTCTTTCTCTCTTAGGAATTAATTATGTTATCCTATGTTTATTATTTGGGTTTTGTGTTAAGATGATGTTAATGCATTCATTGGATTATTTTATTATGAAACCATTGTTAGAATCTTCAATATAATTTGTAAGCAACTAATGGTTACGGATCATTAGGGATACAATTAGTAATTGTTGTATTTCTAATTGGTATTGATTGGTGTTGAATCATTAAGGATAACATAACCTAGGTTAAATGACTCGAATGTATGTGAATGTTGCCTTGATTAATCTATTTTCCTAACTTATAATAGGCTGTCAAATTAAATCTAGAGAGCTTTTCCTAAGTTGTTTAATGGCTAGGTTTAATTAATGAGCATCTTTTAATTAAATATGACCTAAGGGAAAACTGGGGTTAATAGAGCTTATCATTAACCTATGATTAATAGTTGCTAGGAGAGGTATGAGAATAACAATTCATTGAAGTATGTTTAATTGTGAGTAGACCAATATTGAACCGATGATTAGATCCTTAACGAATTCATCACTTTAATCATTTTTTGAATGTTTTCTTTAATTTGTTTTTGTTATTATAGTTTTGTTTATTTTCTTATTTTAAACCAAACCAAACCTCTAACCTAAACACTAATTTTTTCATAAAAAAGCTAACCAAACACTCTTTGTGGGATTGACCTAGACTCATCACTACTATAGTTGTAGGTCTAGTTATTTTGAGTAATGTTACAATGCGCTACGCGAGCAATGTTGTTGATGTTGAGTCTATCTAGAGAGGGTCATCGATCAATTATAAAGCAAGCTAGGTGGGCAGTGAGATTAAACAACCTTGTTTTTTTTTATGTAAGTACAAACTCAGCCAGAATACTGTTCAGAGCAGAGAAGAACATCTAGAAAAACTTTTAAAAGAAAAACTAGGCCCTTAAATTAGACAAAGCTCTAATATCACGAAGAAAATAACTTAGAGAAAAACCAAAGTATGTCTATTAGTGAATTGAGATGTTTTGTACAGGGAAATCCTATGGTTTATATGAAAAGGCCTAGGATTATTTAGGAAACATTCTAGCTATCATATCTCTCAATTATAGGAAGAAATTACTACAAATATTAATTTCTAATTGTATGTAAGGAAATAATCAATTTTAATAACTCTAGTCAGCACCTCCACTAGATAGTGAAGTAAAGATAATCTTGAAAACAAGGTTTTAAAAACCAAATGGTCAGTTATCTGGTTCAGTTTCATTTAATAACCTTTATGTATAAAAACTGGTTGATTTTCCAAAAAATCGATCGAACCTATCAGTCAATATACAGATAATACCTAAATTTCAGATTTTAGAAATCAAACTGTCTCCTAGCCTCATCCCTGTCTTTTCTCTTCTCAGATCTCATCATAGCAAAGTCAAGTTTCTAGCTTTCTAACCCCATTTGTCTTTTCCAAAGGAGAATTAAGTGTACTCATAAGTAGTACTAAGAATCAAAATAGATCTATAGACGGTAGGCATGAAGAATATGCTTCTAATGCACTAGACAAAAATCAAACTTTAGCATGAAGGCAAAGCAAGCCAAGAAAGATCTCGCTTTTTCTAATTTTGATAAGTGCATGTAAGTAAATTCGAAGGGGTACCGCTCTTTTGCCATTTTGATGCTACTGATGTTGTCTTACTGGAGAGGACGAGGGAAGAATATATTGTAGGTTGAGGTATAGGAACTTGATGGATGGAGGAGCAAAAAATTTAAGATTTGATGAATGAATTTTACAGTGAAATGGTGATTTAGTTGTCTTCTATCGAGTTCCTTTTTTTTCTTTTTTTGTAGATAAGGATAAGATAGTCGGTTCATGGAGATTTCTTTTTCATTTATAGTTATTAATTAATTAGTTTTTATAACAGTTAGAACTCTATTTCATTTCAATATCTAATTTTGATATTTATGTTATATATACTCTTTGAAGTATTGAATTTGTTGATCTAAAACGAAAAAACTAAAAACATTTGGACAAGATAATATAGCTATTTGCTAGAGCAAAGTTTAATAAGTGAGTGCCATTCTGCTGATGGTTTAATTCTATTGTTAGTTTGTTTTTGTGTGTATGTATGGTCACCATTCTATTGTTCGTTTCTGTGTATATGTATGGTTTGTGATGGTTTCAGCTTTACTTTTTCTTTAAAAAAAATGGATTCTCGTTTCTTGTTGCTCTTGGATTTTTCCTCACAGCTGTTGTTGGTTTATAATTAGACGTGAGCTGATAACTTAAATTTAAAGAGTGTAAGAATTTGAAATAGTTTGATAATATAACATCTTCAATTGTAGTATTGATAGCAATAAAATTAATTAGTGAGACCAATTATTATGCTAAAAAGAAGTTGAAGCTCCTTCTCTCAACTGGTAATTAATTCTCACCCTGACTCTTACTTTAAGCTTGATAATATGAATCATTAACTAAGAAGAAAGTTTATAAATGGTATGAATTTATTGCACTATAAAAAAGTAATTTTATATTTAAAATAATAATAAGTTTTCAACGTATTATCTTAATTCATCCTGATATAATTGTCAAATGTCTTCTTGAAGAGATTATCGTGAATAAAACAATACAATATCCACCTTTTTGAGGTATAAATTTGTTTTATGTCATTCACCACTTTAGATTTTTTTTTTTTTGCTTCCTAAGTAATCTATATAGATCATCTTTATAATGTTATTGAAGAAAATATTATCTTTTCATGGGAAAGTAATAGTTTTAATAAAAGGAAAAAAGAAGTTGATCCTTACTTTACAGCATCTATGCAAAATAAAAAAAGATTTGTGCTTCCTATCGACTAGTATAATAAGAGCTTCTAATAGTTACAAAACTAGTGTATCTCATGTGCATACTTGGTAACATTCTCAGATATAAATTCCAATTTAGGAATTAGTTAGTTATGAAGCCTAGGACAAGGTTGACAAACTATTGAAAAACCATATCCTAAGGAACAATTTTATGCTTGTGATTGTCATTCTTTATTAGAATCGACAATGAGAATTATTTAAGTAGGAGAGTCTTTTCCTGACAATAGTATATCCAATTACTATTTTTATATTTTTTAGGTTAAATCATAATGGAGAATATGAAATTGTCAAAAAAAGATTCAAGGAATATTGCAACCTTTACATGTGCTAAGTCCGATCTAGCATGAAATTATTTTTCTTCTTCTCAAGCATCTGATGGGAATATCCAATATAACTATATGTTTTGCAGTATAATATTTAAAAGGGGAGGAATTTATATAATGAAAGATTATTTTGCTAGTGTTAAGGGTAGTATTGCTTTAACCAAAAAGTATCATTTGAAGTACGTGATAGGATTGGAAATTATTTGCAGTAATAAGTAAAAAAGAAAAGGGAAATAAAGAAGCTCACGCTATATCATTTGGACCATACGTATTACAAAAAGGAAAAAGGAAAACTATTATTGACATAGATTCTTATCTCCTTCCAAGAACCACTCCTGATTCTCAACCTAGTCTAAAGAGTATTTTAGTTAATAAGGTTGTTGTTTTATGATGTAAAAGAGCATGGTACCTTTTTATTATGAGATGCATGTGCCTTTGCTTCAAGATTTTAAAAAATAATGTTAGTTAATTGTGGATACATATAAGTTTAGTTGGGAATCAACATGATGCACTATTATGGCAAATCAGTGGACTGATTGAAAACAAAGAATCTTGATCAATTTCTCAGTTTATTGCAATATTGGAATAACTTTTATAAAGTCTATTTAAAAAATGCTAATGCTTTATCTGAATTATTTTCTAATTGACAAATAGGCTGGATCAAAGAAAATTGTGCATTTTATTTCAGATAATGCAACTAATGATGTATTAGCTGGGTACTTTTTACAGTCAATGAATAGGCATACCTATTGGTCTCCATGGCTGCTCATTGTATAAATCCTATTTTAAAAGATATTGATGGTATGAATCATATTTCTAGTCTTGCTTCACTCACATTTAAGATCACAATTTTTATGTATCATCATATCACATTTTTGTCTTGGTTAAGAATGCAAGAAGATTGTGTTGAGATCGTGCATCTCGCTGCTATCAGGTTTGTAAGTACATTTATTACTTTGAAAAGTGTTTATGAATATAAACAACTACTTCAAAATTTAGTGACAGGTAAGCACTTTTCAAGTCAGAAGTTGTCAAAGAGTGAAAAAAGAAAAGAAGTTTGCGCCATTATTTTAGATAATAAATTTTGGGATGCTTGGTCATTATGATTATTGTGGCTCCGCTTGTAAGGTTGTTAAGAATTGTTGACTTAGATGAGAAGCCATCTTTGGTTTATATATATGATGCTATGTTAGAGCTCACCAAATAATTGTAAATCTTGTTCAGGGTAAGGAGAAACTGTACAAGACTTATGTAGATATTATTGACTGACGATGGGATAAGCATCTTACTCAAAGGATCTACTTAGTAAATTATTTTCTCAGTCCTTATTGCTTATATAGTGGAGACGCAAGTCCAATTAATATTATGGGTGGTCTATTTGATGTGATCAAATGCAAAGATGTTTTCTCTATTGAAGAGAAATCGCAAGCGATAAATAAAATTAAATTGTATCGTGAAGGTTTAGAGATTTTGCTAGATCATCAACAAAGAGAGAACTAATGATGAAAAATGTAGCCTCGTAAGTTTTTATACTTTTAGTTCATTCTTTATTTATTAATAATATATATTCTTATTTTTCATAACTATTAATTTAAAGTATAGATGAGTGGTAGAGATTATTCGATGATGATGCTCCAACATTAAGAAAACTTACTATTAGAATACTTAGTCAAACAATTTTTGCATTAGGTTGTGAATGTAACTGAGGTGTTTTTGAACGTATTCATACAAAGAAACGAAATCGTTTGGAATATCAAAAATTTGATGTCCTTGTTTATGTTACTTATAATCTAAGAATGAAGAACAGGTATTTTATAGTTTTGTTTTTATTTCGTTAATTTTATTCTTATTATTAACTTTGTAAATTGTCTATTATGGATTCAAAGCGCTCAGTAAGAAGAGAACGTGTGATCTAATTGATATTGATTGTATTGAACATATTGATTTTTGGATTGAAGAAGAAGAACTATCGCCTAATCTTGATTATAATGAACTTGAAAAGACAATTTATGAAGAAAATGCATTTGTCACAACGAATAAATTAAAATCATCTACTGATGGTCAGTTCGTATCTTATTTTGATCATATTTAAGTTAAAAGTATAATGTATTACAAATTTATAATTGAGAATAATTTCATATATTATTATTTTGTAATTTATTTAAATGCAGTAGAAGGAGTTGACACAAACACTTTAGATAAAAGCGTAGTTTACGAGTCTTTAAATAAGGTTAGTAAATTTAGAGCTTTTGATGATGATCAGATACAACTTCCTTCAAAAATACAATTTTGATTTTAGTGTTATTTTAAGTTTTATATTAGACTTATATTTCTTTATTATTAGTTCATTATATAAATAATGAATATCGGTGTATTTTTTATTTCAATAAAATATTTTATTTTTGCTTATTCTCATAAAATTTATTTCTTATTTATTATATATCAACTTTATAGCATTTTTGTACCAATTAATTTTTTAAACCTTAGACTTTTCTTTTGACAAATTTAGTTTCCAATCTAATTTTTAAAACATTTCTTGAAACCACTATGTTCCAAACCTTACCTGAACCGTAGCGACCCATCACCTGTAAGTCATTTTTTAACCTTATGTAAAAATTTTCTCCACATTTGACCCAGACGCACTTGTTATGTTGTTCTCATCGTCTTCGTCAGGCTTTCTCATTGTCTTCACCTACTACTAAAATTTCCCCAAATCAATACCTGACCCGGGTTTAATCAAGCACTATTTAAGATGGAAAAGTGACGGAATAAGAAGCTATTCCAGAGGGCTGATGATCATTGGGCAGGGTTGTTTCTCGCTTCAAAGTTCAAGGTGTGGAAAAATGCGGATAGAAACTAAAAAGGTAATACGGTTTGGACGTCTCAATCAAGATATACAAAAAGTCCGTTGAAGATGACGACACCTCCATTATAGAGTCCTGATTGAGACAATCTTTTAAGAGGTTAGTGACCCCCATGTCAAGTAGTTTTACACTCGGAAGTTTGGAACTGTAGATGGAAGTAATTCTGTAGTTGACAGAGTCGAAGAGTGAATGAGATGGTTAAGATACTTGTACTATTTAACATGATCTAATCCTATTTTTCCTCTAAAAACATTGTTTTATGCGGAAACAAATCTAAAACAACACCGTATTATGTGTAAACGGGTTGGAATGAACGAGTTAGGTGCGATTGATGCCGAATAAGATATGACTAAAAACTATTGCTCACAAAAAGACCTCATACTTCAATATTTGTGTGTTTGTCTCTCAAAACCCAGTTGACCTTCCAACTTGCGTGCCTGGTTTGGTGTTTTCTTGGAATATTTCACCGACATAAGTGTATGTACGTATTGTATCACCAGCTAAGGTTTTCTGTGGTCGGTGATGATCGTTGAACCGCCCATTTTTTCAGCCGCCATCTAACGTTCTTGGTCTATGTTTCATATTTTGGCAACAAATTCGGTAACTTGGTTTGAATTGTTTTCAGTCGAAGACTTAACCGGCCTGCAAAACTCACCTAGATCGTAAAAGGCTCCAATTTTCAGGTTGTCCACGTGGTCTTCTTTTGCCAGTTTCATGTATTGTTCGCGACATCAATAATGGAGTATCTGGGTATGAATCTTATCTCTTTGGAAGGTTGATAGTTTATAATTTCCTTGCAGGTGCAGATAGTGAAATAGTTTTTCTCAATCGAGATAGTCACCGAAAGTATTAGATCTTTTAAGAATCTTGTAGCTGATGGGAGGTAGGACCTCGAAAGAATCGAGGAGGAGGAATTATTCATCTCATGGTTCTGCAAATTCATCTTCCTCTTGGAATCAATACGGGTATCAGCAACCAACATCATATCCATATCCATACCCATCTGCCCAACAAAGCCCATATTACACGCCTCAGCATCAATATGCACAACCATCCACTTCTTCTTATGATTATGAACCACAAAGGGCACAGCCCCAGAGAAGGTTGGAGAGGAAGTACTCGAGAATAGCTGATAATTATCAGAACTTGGATCAGGTTGGAGAAAATATATAGTTCATGTGGTCTTTATAATTTGTTTTGACTTCTGTGATATAAGACTTGAGGGGGTATGTGGGACAACTCTTGATACTTTTCATGATATTTGACATGCCAACTTCGTAACTAAAACGTCAACGATTCATAAATGGTTTGGATGTTGTCTTAAATATCTCCTTCTGTCGAGTGTAAAAGTTAAATCCAGAATACGGGGTGGATTCTACGACTGCTCTTGACATAAACGGTTTGAGATGCGAATTTCAGTCGCCAAGAAGATTCTTTGAGGGGATTTAAGAAGATATGGTGAAATTTATCAAATTTAAGTATACCTAGGAAAACTATGGTCGATGACAACCAAACTTTTCTGTATGTAGTTGGATGACGGATCTGGTTCTTTGGGGTAATACTTGATGAATATACTCAAGGAGATTTGCACGACCTTCTTCTTAATGAATTCTGTTGCCAACGGCATAATAATTGATGTCTATCCAGAAAACATTGAGATGAAACTGGCAAGGAAAATTTCTCAACTTTGAGAGGTAATGATTGGCTTACAAAGCATTGAACCGATGAATATCGGTTGCTGTTATTAGGTGACTATTTCATCATAATAACTTAAGCTGTTGTATTAGGTCAACTTAATTGATTTTATAAATTTACTAACACACCCCCTAAGTGAAAGCTCTTTGGACTTGAAATTTGCACGGGCTCACTCTACCTTGTGTTGAATTAATTAAGTGGGTGGTAGGATTTGAACTCATGACTGCTTGGTCACAGAGGCTCTGATACCATATTAAGTGACTATTTCACCACAATAGCTTAAGCTATTGTGTGAGGCCAATTTAATTAGTTTTATAGATTCACTAACAGCTGTATCCTCTATTCTATAACAAAGTTTGTACAACAACTTTTGTTTGATGGTTTTTTTTTAAATTACCTTTTTCCCATTTGTTGGTACGCTTCTGCTTATTTCTGGCAGCTTAGGAGGCCGACTTTCCATAAATTTGCCTGTATACAAATATGTGGGTGCAATGTCTGAGTGGTATGCTAGTTTAAACCTTTGTAAATGTTTGGAACTATGACTACAGGTTACAGCTGCTCTTGCCCAATCTGGTCTAGAATCTTCTAACCTCATTGTTGGCATTGATTTCACGAAGAGCAACGAATGGACAGGTTTAATCTCGTCTTAATGCATAGATTAAATTGTATCATCATGCTTCAGCATACGCAAATTTATCTATCCATCAGGTGCAAGATCATTCAATAGACGAAGTTTACATCACTTAGGCAATGGTCAAAATCCATACGAGCAAGCAATTTCGATTATTGGAAGGACATTATCCACATTTGATGAAGACAACTTAATTCCCTGTTTTGGATTTGGAGATGGTGATTTCAACTGAATTATTCTTGTTATATTAGTACAGGATTCATATTTAAACAACAAACATGATATTTCTCTCAACTCGTCTTTGCAGCCTCAACACATGACCAAGATGTCTTCAGTTTCTACCCAGATGAGAGATTTTGTAATGGATTTGAGGAAGTACTTTCGCGATACAGGGAAATCGTTCCTCAACTTCGGCTGGCTGGTATGCACTCTTCATAATGTTGAATTTAGTGCCTAACATTTTAATTTAACTATTGCTGATGCATTCTTATGAAAGGACCAACATCATTTGCACCGATCATTGAGATGGCGATTACCATAGTTGAGCAAAGCAGTGGTCAGTATCATGTTTTGCTGATAATTGCTGATGGGCAGGTGATTTCTTACAAGATGGACCTTCACTATATTCTTGAATTGCATGATATCTGATCTGTCAGCTCTGTTATCTCATCTGGAACCTTATGAATGCCACACTAGAATGTCCTATCAATTCAGTGAGAGCAATATGTCAAAACCAGCAGACCACTTCCTTATTGTGGCTTGAAATGCTGATTCTCAATTGTGCCATAATGTGGCAGTTTATTTTCTGAAGTTTTTTTGGTGACTGATTGGCTTATTAGTTGAACATGAGATGTTCAGATAAAACTTACAATTGATCTATGCTTTGAAAAATTATTAGTCAGCTTGTACCTGACTCGCCAAACTATGCGTGTCTTCCAGATTCTTATAACATGATCTCCACTTTATTTCCCACGTCTCATTGAGATTTGTCATGATAGGTTACAAGAAGTGTTGATACACAGCGTGGCCATCTCAGTCCTCAAGAGCAAAAAACAATTGATGCAATTGTCAAAGCAAGGTAAACCAAAAGATGGATACTCTAAGATGATGTAGATAGCAGATCTTCAATAGCTGATTTGTTTGTCTAAAGTTATGTGGTTTGTTAATTGCAGTGAATACCCTTTATCGATAGTTTTAGTCGGAGTTGGGGATGGGCCTTGGGACATGATGAGGGAGTTTGACGATAACATTCCTGCTCGGGCCTTTGATAACTTTCAAGTAAATTATGATTCTACCATGAGATCAACAGTTTATTGTAACACTTTGTCTCGTAGTCAAGTGACCTTGATCAACTGCTTATCTTTTCTTTTGCCAGTTTGTCAATTTTACTGATATAATGTCGAAGAATGTAATCCAATCCAGAAAGGAGACGGAATTTGCTCTTTCGGCTTTGATGGAAATACCTTCTCAGTATAAAGCAACTATCGAGCTTGGCATATTAGGGTAACAATTACATGGCTTTTATTACTTTTTCCATTGGTGAAAGATCTCACAGATGTCATTTGCTTGGTTATTTTGGTATGACAGTAGGCAGAAGGGGAATTCTTTAGAGAGGGTTCCCTTACCCCCACCACTTTATGGTGCATCTTCTTTCAACAATAGCTCGAAACCTTCCCACTTAAGCAGCTTTAAACCAAGTACCCCTTCCTATTATGGATATGGTGCGCATGTTAGTGGATATGATAATCCTGTTGCTGGATATGATACCCCAGTGGGTGCACCTCCAACTTCAAGTTCTTACGATAATCAGGTTCGAAACGTGCAATCTAATTCTTGCAATATGACCACCAACAAACTTCCACCTTCATTTGCTTCTATTCCATTTTTGTGTAAACCCTTTCAATTTCTGTTACTATGACAGGTTTGCCCCATCTGTCTTACTAATGAGAAGAACATGGCCTTTGGTTGTGGACATCGGGTAACACATATTATGGCCATCTGCAACTTGATTATTATATTGCGTCATAACTCTAGAAATGCATCAACTGATTCTTAGTTTGCAGACTTGTTGCAAATGTGGGGAAGACCTCCAGTCATGCCTTATTTGTCAGAGCCCAATAGACATTCGAATTAGGCTTTATTAATACAAGCTTTGATGCACATCCAAGGCCTCGCTGCAAACATCACATTTGAGCTGGTAAGAGCTTGGATCAATTGTTCTATTTTTTGAGGCGGCGACTGTTCAGCCACTGAAAGACATCCGTGTAACGCCCCAACCATAGTGAGGCTGAGATGAAGATGTGTGCAACAGAAGCCTGACATACTTTCTTCTTATTGTTTGATAATCAGAACATGATTTCTAGGTGAGGTTCATTGAAAAGGAAACAGTTGTACCATGTACAGGGTGTTCAGCTATAGCTTTTTGGATGCAGTCCTTGGCTGGAGATGTATGATGATCAAGATATAAGTAGGAGGATGTTTAGATTGTTACACAGACGGTGGCCAAGAACTTTTCTTCATCAAATGATCAAGTTCATGCCTTTTTTAATTCTTCAAGCATTCGTGTGTTAGTACTAGGCCTGCTGGCTATTGCTTTAGACGATCAAAGGTCAAGATTCGCATAAATTTCTCCAGTCTAATTTTTCGTCGTCGTCTTTGACCATATTTTTGTTCACTATCAAGAAAATTAGAGGAGAGATATGCCATTGACCCAAAACAAGTGTGGAAGCTTGCTGGCAGGAAACTAGAGCCGAGAGAGGCGATTGACCCAAAAACAAGGGGGATGAGTATGTGGATACCAACACCCTGAAAGTTATATAAAATGATGGTGAATTGAACAAAACCCAATAGAAAAGAAGCAGTAATCATAGTGGAAATTAAAGAAACTGGAAAAATGGGTTGAGAGGTGGTGCAACAGGAAAATCAGCCCCTCGCTGATGCTAATGGGAAGAATACCACTGAGGAAATTATAAACACTAAGGCTAAAGAGGAGGAACAACTCCCGTGGATCACTAATAGAAGTGCTACGAAGAAAAAAGTAGAGGTGACAATATGGTCCAAGCTTGGCCTATTCAGGTCTCGGGTTGGGCTCGAACTTGGGTTGCCCAAGCTTAACTTGACCCGATGCCTGACTATTTTAACCAAAATTACATCGTTTTGAACCTTTATTTAAAAAAATTTGGCTGGACCAGCTCGGGTTGGACTACTTCTGGTCCAGTTGAGTTTGGGTTTAGTTCCCCTATCTTGGGCCCAATTAGGACTCACCAATTCAGCCAATTGCTATCCCTAAAAAGAAGCCCTACATCCTCAAGGCTTACTAAATAGCAAGTGACAACTAACTATATTAAGGGACACCTAGAAATCAAAATAAAGGATGTTACGGTTCTTAAGGAATGATTAGAATGTCCTTACTAACTCGGATTGTCATTACAATGGCAGAATCATGGTGGTTTTGATACTAAGGAATTAGAGGTGGAAACTCTGAGGTTGGAGCAGTAGTTAAGTTACACCAAATTCACAATGAAACACTAGCCAATCAATTATCAAGTCACATTTGTATATGCTTTTAGTCACAAATTTCAAAGGGACCTTTATAGAACTTTGAGCAAAATAGGAAACAATATGAAGGGTCCTTAGATGATAGTGAAGGACTTCAACTGCATGTCAAATGCAAGTGAAGTTCAAACAGATACTGGCTACTTAAGGAACCACGATGAGGTGATAAGGAAATGTGTGAGGTACAAATATTCGCATGGACAAATAAACAAAAAAGGAAATGGTTGATTAGGAAGAAGGTGGATAGGGTTTTGTTTAATGACCAATGGCTTCGGAGATTCCAAGAAAGCAAGGTTGAGTTCAACAACCATCTCCTTTCAAATCACACCTCAATATTGATCCAAAATATAACCAATTTACAGCTTAGAACATATCCCTTCATATTCAACAACTATTTAACATAAAGAGGGGTTTGAATATGTCACTGATAAAAGGACAAAAACACAAACATTTTTGGAACCAAAATGTTCTTTTGCATGAGAAGACTTCAACTTATCGAGGAAGAGTTAAAATAACTAAACAAGGCTATTGGACCTTACACTCAAACTGCCACTATGTGGAAGCCCAGGAAAAGTTGGAAGCAATCCAAATGGAACTAAACAAATCCCCTTAGGATAAGGAATTAAGAGAAGCTGAAATAAAGGCCCTGGATCATTGTACCAAAAAATTAAAAATGCATTACTCCCTTATGAAATCGAGATCTAAGGCAACTTAGTTGAAAGATGGAGATAGGAACATCAAATTCTTTCACAGCTGTCTTGGAAAGGAAAAATATAAGCAAAATCACTTTCTTAAAGGCAAAAAAATGGTAAAATTCTCACTCTGAAGGAGGAACTACACTTGAAGGCTTATAACTACTTCTCTAAAACAATTAGCTCATCTTTAGAAGATAACACCAACTTCGAACATATGGTTAATTTAATCAAAGAACAAATTCCATCAGAACTGGCTGAGAGCCTAACTAAACCTATAGAAGTTGATTAAATAGAGAATGAACTCTTTTTCTTGCACCTACACAAGGCACTAAGCCTTAGTGACTACAATGCATATTTCTTCTAGAAAAATTGGGGGCAAACTAAAACCATTTTAACTAAGGCAATCATGGATTTTTTGAAAAATGGATCCTTATTAAAGGATGTTAACAAGATCTACATTACTCTGATCTTAAAGGTAAGTACCCCTAATTCTCTTCGTTGTTCGTTCTATCACCATTTTTTAGCTCTGACAGTGGCAATGGAGGTTAAAGTTGATGGTGAGAGCTTGAGGATGGAGATGGAGGGCTAATCTTTAGCAATGGGGATGTCAACACCGAGTCACGGTTAAGCCATCTTGTCATGTTAACGTGCAATTTTTGTTCAGATTGCTATGTTGTTTATGTTGATTTGATCGGGTTTTGGGATGGATGGTCTTAATTCGTTATTTTGATTGTTCCATTTCGAACCTATTGCTATAACATTGATTGTAATCAGTAATTGTTACTTTTATTGTTTATTAATAGCATCTAATGATCTTGTATTATTAGGAACAACATAACTTAGGTTAGATAACCTAAGCGTATGAGGTTACCATCGATATTGATCGTTTTCTACTTCGTAATGGGGCTGCCAAATTAAACCTAGAGATCGTATCCTAGGTTATTTGGTAGATAGGTTTAATTAATGATCGTATCTTGATTAAACAGAACCTAAAGGAAAACTGAGCTTAGTAAAGTGTTCTATTAGTCTCAAATCAATAGTCTAAAGAGGGTAGTAAAGACTTTAGGATGATGAAATATGTTTAACCATATTTGACACTTTAATCATTTATGTCTACTTTTCAATAGTTTAATTTGATTTTATTTTCTAAATTGATTAAAATTCAAAACCCCCCTTTTTGTTATATTTTCCTAGCATCAATTAATTTTGTTACAAAAATTAACTGAACATTTCCTGTAGATTAGATCCTGACTCACCCTAACTATAACATTTAGTGTACAGAGTCAAGTAAATTTTGTAGTATACTTGACACGCATTGTCACTTAACTTCTATTGCTCTTCTTCTTCACCAACTCTCTTTGTTTCTTTTCTCATCTTCCCTTCTTTCTCTTTACCCCTTACTAGTGTCTATTTGTGTAGACTAAAGAATGAAGAGTGTATGGAATGATGTCTTCGCGGCCACCCCTTATCCTTTCTATTTTATTCTCGTCTAGATTTAGGTTTTTGTGCCCTCCACCTGTTTATGCCACGTAATAAAATGACAGATTAAACGATGCGTTGTTGGTGTGTCAGAATGTGGGAAGACGCGACTGTGGTTTAACTTTTCACAACTTTGACTTACCATTTTAAGTCACGGTCGTAACTTACCATTGTTAAGTCTTGACTTGCACGACCGTGCAAGTGTAAGTTAGTTGTGACTTAACTTGCATAACCATGACATGGTCAATATATGCAACTGTATGATAGCCATTTTCATGCGTAATTTTTCTTGTTTAAGATCATACCACATTCATAAATTAATCTAATTAAGATTCAGGCAACATCCACACTGATTTCACTCAGTTCATATCAATTTTGAATTAAATCACAACCAATTTCAGCATGTGAAAACAAGTAAAATCAAACAAAATTCAACACAATAAAAGCTTCATCGATCTTTTTCCTCTCCAGTGATTTGATGTATGTTTGTTAGTGACTTTTGACTCTAGAGCCACAGTAGTCTTGTATATGTTGGATTTCCCTTGTGTTAACTCAATGTTGTAGCAAATTGAGGATTATATATTGTTAGAACTATTGATTATTACAATTACAAGTTTGATCATTTTGAAATTTCATTTTTATTATGGATATAGAGATTTGACAGCATTTTAGGCATATTAAGGGCCAGTAAACCTTACATTTACTGCTCCTTTAGCACCAGTCACGATCTAAGGTTGTGGTCACGACAAAGTCAGTATTAGAGCTCAGTTTTAAATTTGAGTTGCTAGGTTCATCAGAATCGAGTCAAATTTCTCTTTGAACTACTGCAACATTAGGATTGTTTAAAATCATTTTCTTTACTTCCATCCTTTCGTAGTACTATTATGACTTTTATTGTAGCTAAAGGCTTTCTTATTTTTTGATCATAAGGAGGAAAAGAACTTCAGCCCGAACTCGTGAGGTTGAAGAAGCAATGGATAGATAATCAATTTTTGAGGAGGTTATAGCTCCATTGCCACCCAGGCAGGAAAGGTGTACATGTTGCTACTTTAATAGTTGGTACTACAGGGTTACAAAATACTATAGTTGTTCTGAATTAGACCATCCCTTTAATGTACTAGATAGCTCAAAATATAGGCCAAGGTATGAAAAACACAAAAGATGTCTTGCATTATACTAGGATTCGTATGATTGCTTTTGATGGTGCAAGGGACACCATGGACTTTCTCAATGGTATTGATCCTTGGACTAAAGTGGCCTATATAGATTCACAAAGGATTCACATTGTTGAATTATCAATTTAGGTAGCTGCATTGGATTGGTTTATCCAAGTTATTCAACTAATTATGAGTACCTTGTCTTTGGAGGAGTTTAAACAGAGATTCATGTGATAATTTTGTCCACCACTATAAAGAGATGCTTATAGGTGGCAATTGTTACACCTCAGGAGAGGTGATAGGTTGATTACGGATTATAATATCGAGTTTTATCGACTGATGAGATATACCGAGGATATGACTAATCGGAAATAGATAGAGGGACTTTACATTACCGATTTAGGTCCCCTATATACCAGACTTTGTTAAAGGGTCAAACTTAGAGGGTGCCATAGATGAGGCTAGAGAGATGGGGAGGTGATACATTATGTAAGGCACCATTCTTGATCCTTACCAGACTAGTGTTTTGGGGCTGAAAGTTATAGTTTGCCATTATCAATGCTACACATAGATGTAAATGGAGAGAAACATGGACAATCTTGATGAGCTTATGGTCTATATGGGCATAAGAACAATAGATATAGTCGTAGGGATCCAGCAAGATCAACTAGATTTATACTTGGAGTGGGTAGCAATAGCAATCGCAGTGGGCAAAGCTTTGGATATAGTAGTACTCACGCTGGAAATACTGCTTGTCAGAATTGTGGTAGATTCCGTAAGGGACCTTATCCTATTCCTCTGGGTGCTTGCTTTCGATGTGGTCAGATTGGGCATTTTGCTAGAGAATGCCCTAATTTTGGATTTCAAAGATATTTTCTCAAGTTTCTTTTGCTAGCGTGGTACAACTAGTACATCAGGTTCAACCTCAACATTAGGTACAATATTGAAGTGAATCTCAGATTATGGGAGCGTTGTGGATCAGGATGTAGGTTTAGAGTAGATTCTGAACTAGGGGTAGGTCTGGTACTAGAAATTTTGGGCAGGCTTCGACCTCTCAGTATTCAGGAGGAGGATAAGCTTAGGTGTTCACCATCACCCCACAAGATGCTCAGACCTCTAATGCAGTTGTAACATGTACTCTATCTGTTTGTTATGTTGATGCTAGAGTTTTATTTGCCACCCATTCGTTTATATCCCCTGTGTTTGCATTAAGGATTGGTTGGCAAGCAACTAGATTAGTAACTCTTTTGTCAGTAGCCACCCTTCTTAATGAATCCCTTAATACATAAATTATTTTCCATTCTTTTCTGGTGTCGATCAAGGGTAGAGAATTAGTAGCTAATTTAGTATTATTGGATGTGATGGATTTTGATGTGATTTCAGGTATGGATTGGTTGTCACAACACTTTGCTACCTTAGATTGTTGCGAGAAGTTGGTGATTTTTAGGATTCTTGATGATGTTGAATTCTGGTATAGAGGTGATAAAGTAGACGTTACTCAAAACTTTATATCTGTCATTACTATTACAAAGATGCTTCGATGAGGTTGTCAAGGGTATTTGGCCTTAGTGTGGGATACTTTAACAAAGAGAGGATTAGTTGATGATATCTCAATTGTATGTGAATTTTATGACGTGTTTCTTGAAGAGTTGACAGGTTTTCCACTAGAGAGGGAGATTGAATTCTGCATTGATGCAGTGTCGGGTGCAACTCCTATCTCAATTCCACCTTATCGGATGGCTCCTGTAGAGTTAAAGGAGCTTAAGGAGCAAATACAATAATTGTTAGATAGGCGATTTATCAGAACTTCTCTATGGGGTGCACCAGTATTATTTCTGAAGGAGAAGGATGGTAACTTCTGATTTTGTGTTGATTATAGGGAATTAAATAAAGTGACGATAAAGAACAAGTATCCACTCCCAAGAATTGGTGATTTGTTTGACCAACTTCAAAAGGCCAGATGTTTTGAAAGATTATAACATTCTATGTTTTATCACCCAGGTAAAGCTAATATAGTAGCTGATGCTCTAAGCATAAAATCATCCGGTAGTCTTTTTCACATAAAAAATGTAAGAAGAACCTTAATTAAAGAGTTGCACGAGTTAGTTGACCAAGGATTGCAATGGAAGATATCAAGATCAAGATGTTTCACAATTCAATGGTAGATCAACTTTTTTGGAGAGATTCAAGGTTGCTCAGTCCAAAGACCCTCATTTATGTAACATAGTTATGGAGATTTAAGAAAATTGGGCTAAGGATTTTATTGTGGATGGTGATGGTATTCTGAGGATGGAACTAAAGTATGTAGACCATAAGCTGATAACCTAAGAAAGGAAATTATGGAGGAAGTACACTTTCCAGCTTATAGCATTCATTCATGCTCTACCAAGATGTATCGTGATCTTAAAGGCACGTATTAGTAGAGTGGAATTAAAAAGGATACTGCGAAATTTGTGTCTAGGTGCCTAACACATCGACAAGTAAAGTTTAAGCACTAAAGACCTTTCAGACCATTATAACAACTCCCCATTCCTGAGTGGAAATGGGATATGATTACTATAGGTTTTGTGACTAGATTGCCCCAATAATAATACTGGATATAATACTATATGGGTGATTGTGGATAGACCAACAAAGTCTACACACTTCTTACCTATTAAAAAGACTTATTCTACTAATAAGTTAGCTAAGTTATATGCTAATAAGATTGGGTGTTTACATGGGGTACCAACATCTATAGTCTCCAATAAGTATTCCAACTTTACATCAGTTTTCTAGCGAGAGTTACAAAAAGCTTTGGGTATAAGATTGGACTTCAGCACTGCTTTTCATACTCAGACAGATTGCCAGTCTAAGAGAACTATTCAGACTTTAGAGAATATGCTTAGGATATGTGTTATTGATTTTGGTAGTTATTGGGATTTTCATTTTCCATTGATTGAATTTCTTTATAACAATAGTTACCATGCTAGTATTAAAATGACTCCTTATGAAGCTTTAAATGGAAGAAAACACATCTATGTTGAGAAATTGGTGAACAACAATTAACAGAACCTGAGGTATTACAAATCACTTCCGAAAGGATCCCTATTATTCAGCAAAGATTGAAAATAGCTTTTAGTAGACAAAAGAGTTTCACAGATCCAAAGAGGAAAGATGTGAGATTCGCAGTAGGTGACATAGAATTTTTGAAAATATCACTAATGAAAGGAGTGATAAGATTTGGTAAGAAAGGTAAACTAGCTCTAAGGGATATTGGTCCATTTAATATTAAATCTAGATTGGGTGAAGTGGCATATAGGTTAGTGCTACCGTCTAACTTGTCTATAGTTCATCGTGTATTTCATGTGTCAATGTTGAGAAAGTATATTTTGGATCCTTCTCATATCCTTCAATCAGGTAATATGGAGATTGATGACGATTTGACATATAAAGAACAACTTGTTGCCATAGTAGATTATCATAGTCCTCAACCGAGATCAAGAGAGATACCAATAGTGAAACTGTTATAGAATAATCATATGATGGACAACTGTATGTGGGAGACGAAGCTAGATATGCAAAGTCAATGCCTACACTTATTTCAACAATGAGGTGAGATCCAAAATTCGAGGACAAATTTTTTATAAAGGGGAGAGAATGTAATGATTGAAAATTTTGATAAATTAATCGTAATGGACTAGTAATGAGAAAAGCCTATCAAAGTATAAGTTGAGTTTAAGAAAACTCAAGTTCATTTCTCTATTAAACCCTTTTCCTTATAGGTTACTATTCACTCTAAACTTACAACACTCACACCTTCATTGTCCAACAACCATTTCTGGTGATCTAGGGCTTTATGGAAAGCTCTTGGGATGTTCTATGAATCTCTAAACTTGTTTCTTCAAAAACAACCTGAATTTGGAGAAATCATGACTGGAATTTTCAGTTCATTTAGGTAAGTCATCGACCTCCTATCTTTAATCCTTTTTTGGAAAAACTAGTGAATGAAAAAGGGTCAGCTATGAGCTTTAATCCTTCGATTTTTACAAAATAGGAGGAGTTTCGACACGATGCAAGTGCTATTGGATTCTTGGAGGTGAGCTTGTCATTTATAAGTAGGTGGTCATCGCTCCTCTGGTGCTGACACACATACCTCACGCTTCGTTGATGGTGTGATTTTTCAACCAACACCGAAATGGTCAGAAGTAATTTTAAAAATTCTCAAATATTGTGTAAACCAATTTTCATAAAAAAATTGAAATTGTGAGAAAAAATTTAGAAAGGGTTATGATCTTATAGAAATGTGTGAATTTGATTAAATTGAGTCGTTGTTGATTATAATTGAGATTATTTGGATGTATTGAGTATAAATGAGGATGTAAGGGTTAAAAATTGGTATAATTGAATTATGATTGAATTTATGATGAATTTTTGCGATGTAAACATGGACTTAATTGGACATGGACATATAATTTGGAGGCCCAAATTGAGTTGTGAGTACTGGTGGTTATAGAAGTGTCTTTGATTGTAAGAATGACCCTTCTTTCGGAAGGGGGATGTCTATTTTGCAGAGTAAACTTTATCAAATTTTCAGTAGACTCCTAGTCAAATCATAAAGAACATGAACATCAAATTAAAAAAAATGCCTTTTATTAATCATAAAGATTTATATAATAAGTGCTAAAGGCGATTGCCTTTAGAGCACTTCTCTAACAGTATAGTTTTCCTCATTGGTAGTATAGTTGTCCTCTTCAATGGGAGTATGTGGAGCATGTTATTTATAGAGAACAACAGTTTTAATTTTCAATTGTTAAAAATATAATTATCCAATAACAACTCTTGTTAAATATGAAAAGGCAACAACTTAATTATGGGAATTAATCTATAGAGATAGGTTGGAAGTTGTTTACATATTCTAAGTCCAAGTACATAAATAATGTAATAAAGATGTTTAGGATTTGACATAGATGATACTTGTGAAGTATTAAAGATATCTATTATTCTATAATGAGTTGATATTTAAGTTTGAGGTTATAAGGATATTAACTTTAAAAGAAAATCCTAACTAAGTCCTATTTTACTTATAACAATATCATTCAAGATTGGCAAGGTTCCAATGTAGCAATGGTTGTTAATTTAGCCATAATATATTTTGCATTTAATGGAAATGATTAATTGGATCAATGAGTTCTTCAACGAACTTGGAATCATTCCTTATATTGTTCAAGATAATAATGTACTATAGAATATTAGAGTCATTACGCATGTAAAAGGAGATAAGGTCTCATCAACGATCTAAGGATATATTTAGGCAATTTTTCCTAATTATGATTATATTTAAGGTGAAAGTTATAAAACTTAAGCAAGTGATCACTATAGACAATCTTATACAATTCTCTCATTAAGCCACTGTCTTAGTAGTAGCATGATCATCTTGTGATAATATGGTCTATGATACTTAAAAATTGGCTTAGTGCTAGTGGGAGATTATTGGTTTATGTCCTGAAGTCAATCAATTAGTTGAAGTTTAGTGTCAAAATAATTTAAAGGCATTATTTATCTTGAACATATTTAGATGTATATGACAAAGTTCATAGAATAATTATACATTACAAATGAAATTATGATGAGATTATAATTATGGTATTTATTTCATTTATATATTATCTTTAAATTGTTACTAGTCATTGTCTTATTAAGACTAGACATTAATAGAATATAAAAATAATAGCACACATTATGTTTTCCTTATGAAGAAGCTAGTTGATCTTATAGACTAAAGTATGGAGATACTTAAACAAATATGTGGGTGCTTGTTAGAGAACAAGTTTACTGAATTGACTGCATATGGGAATTCTATTTGGAACATTACTTTTATATTTATGGAAATTCTTATTGGGATGTTATAAGTGATCCTTTAATTTGAGATCTCTAAAGTTATCTTGTATAGGAATTGTTATGTTTTAATACTACTTATGACCTATTCTAATCATAGGTAGTTCATTTAGTATACATTTGATGTAATATGAACTATATGGAGGTAATTGAGTAATCAAATTGGATTCATCACCCTAAAGTAACTAAGAAGAATATTTTATTGTTTTCGATTAATATTAATTCAGGAAATCCTTAGCCAAAGTGAAATGAAGCCTTATAGCATAGTTTACAGGTGTCATTAATTAAATCAGTAACTAATAGTGGAGAACTAACTTGGTTGGACTAAAAAAATAATAGACAATAATTTCATTCTCTATGTCCAATCGAAACATTGTATGATAAAATGATTGAATTATACAAAAAGATCTTGCATAGAAAGGTTAAACAAAACCACTTTGACATTCCTAAATATTTGAGTGGTCATGATGTGTTGCTAGATGCCAATCTTGATCTATGAATATAAATTGTTTAATTAGAAAATTAGAGATAAATTAAAAGAGTTTAATTTATCTAATCATAAATATGATTTAGGGTTATAATTTGTACCCATTGCCAACATATTTTGTAACATAATATATCATACATAAAGAACGAGTTAAAGAGAGCAAAGATATTTTAATCCAGTTACAATTGATGGTAAAGTTTAAAAAATTATGATTAAATACGAGATATTTAATAAATGATGATCAATATGAGATATTAGATCTTAATTAATATTTAATTAGAATTATTTATAATTTTAATTGAAATTAGAATTAAATTTCAATTAAATTACTAAAATGTCCAAAACCTATTATAAATAGACTTAAGCTGCAATGGAGCTAGCACTCCTTCCTTAACCCTCTCTAAATAATTGCAGAGTTCTCTTAACCCATTTTGGGATACCATTAGAGGCTAGATATTTGTACGACTATAATGGTTGAGTTGAGCTAGTTTTAAAAACAATTTGAGGGATACGAAAAGAATATAATTAGGCTTCAGAATAAGGTACGACTTAAGACTTATGCTTTATTATAATTTAATTGTTAATCATTTTATAAAATAAAAGTGATATTGGTTTTTGGGAAATAAAAATAAAAAAAGTTTTGTAATTATTTCGCTGTGGTCAGAATCAGATTCCCTTTCAATTTTCCAACAACAATAGCTCCAACATGTCATATGCAGGTTCACCCATCTTACAGGAACTAGTGAGGCTACTTTCTTTGTTCCTAAAATCATCAATTGAATCATGTAATTCTACTACTATTGATCTATGGTTATCATGGAAGACAAGTAAATTGCTTAGAAAGGATGACAATGGATGTTCTCTTTGTAATTCATGCTCTTTATTTACTAACAAATCCATCTTGTCATAATTTTAAAAAATCAAAATAAGAGAAAAATCGGATAATTTTTACCGAGAAAGTTTGAAAAAAAAGGAATTCAAAGCCTAAAGATTAATTGAAACTTGGGCAATAACATAAAGAGACATTGTACATAAAATGATTTGCATTTACAAACTATATGTTTTGCTATTGATATCATCAATAAACATATAGCAAAAGAATAAAAAGAAGATGATGATGATGATGATGATGCAAATAATAGGAGAAGATGAAGGCAATAAACAAAGTAGTGATGGTAGTACATAACAGTAATAGTGATGGAGAAGTAACACGACCGAAGAGCGGCAATGACGAAAGCAATGATGGTGGGAGAGTAACTAAACTTGTATGAGTAGAAGAAGGTATTCGCATCGAGTTTTGAAACTATTAGGTAGTCCCAATAAGTTTTTCTTCGATAATTAAAGTTTTTCTTTATTTTGGCCTTTAAAATTATAACATTTACAAATCTTACCCAATATTTTACTAGTACTCTTGATACTAACTGTTACTTGTAATACTTAAATTCAGTGCATTGGTGAGCCTGAGTAGAGATGTCTAGTGAGGTGAGCGTGAGCTAGCGAAACATGATACTATATGCTACAAGCAACAACAAAAGCATGTGATAAGTGTCCAATGCAGAGCGTGGCGAGACTGCATGCTAATGTAGATTAATTCATATTAAGTAATCTACAGTAACTCACAGCTTAGCATTCCATAGAAGGCTGGCTGACACGACTTGATATTCCATGCAAGGCTTAAGACAGCCTTCCTTCTTCCATCTTCTTTGCTTCTCTTTGTTCAGCTCATTATCTCCAACTTCTAGTTTAAGTTAGGGGTACTTTGGTATTTCGTTCACTTCTTGCATCTCCCACTCTCTACATTACTTTTCTTGTAACTAACTTAGGCTTAGGACAGTCTTCCTTCTTCTATCTTCTTTGCTTCTCTTCGTTCTGCTCATTATCTCCAACTTCTAGTTTAAGTTAGGTGTACTTTGGTATTTCGTTCACTTCTTGCATCTCCAACTCCCTACATTGCTTTTCTTGTAACTAACTTTTTAGAACTCTATTAGTTGTTGTCCCTTTTCAATGCTGAACCCTTCTGATATTGACAAAGGTGATTTTACACCTTTTGCTATCCCATTCACTCTTTTCCCTTCCACCAAACTCTTCTACCTCCTACCTCACCACACACAGCCAACTGAATGCTCATACCTAACAAAAAAGCTAGAAGCACGGGGTAGGGGACTAGTAGAATTCAAACCTTTGTTTCACACCACCTAAAGAGATTAAAGGAAAGATCCTAGTATGTCCTGAGTTAGCCATCTTAGACGAAGGAGCTAGAAGTTAGGAAGCCACTCGTTTCGGTTTCTTTTGGGACCAACAGCTACCATTTCCAATTATTCATCGCTAAGCACTTTAAAATTATAAGAATAAAGGAATGGTTGCCATACTCTTATCTAAAGAAAATCTTATTATGTTCACCTTTACTTCGACTTCAGTAGCTTATAAGATCCTTGAGGAGGGGCCATGGTATATAGAGAATCAAACCCTCTTTTTGCAAGCTTGGCAACCTAGAATAAATTTGAAAACCATTAAAATATAAAGCTTTGCCCTCTATATTAACTTCCAAGATGTACCCCTTGAATATTGGACTACATAAGGTCTTAGTGCCTTAGCTAGCTTCATTGGGAAGTTTTTATGTATGGACGAGAAAACTATCCAGAAGAGAAGAATAAGGTATATTTGTATTAATGTTGAAATTTCAAATGAGCTCCCAAATGAAGTCCCCATAATAAGGTTGGGGGAAGGAAATAAGCTTTAAAAACACACTATTATGACCTCTTATCAATGGACTCCTCTTGCCAATTCCTAAGGCAAAGTCTAGAAAGCTAGTGGAAGACTCTTCAAATCTGGTACATACCAAAATGATTAGTATGCAAAATTGTCGGGTAATGATTTCCCAATAGTAGTTGAAGTTCCAACAGACACTACCGATCTGAGTCCCATCCAAACAACTAAATTTGTTCCTATCTCCAATAAGGATCACACATCCTTAAAAGATAAGGGTTATAATGCATTGATATATGAAGGAGTTGATACCAAGATAGATCCTTGGGTTAAACACATGGAAACAATTGTTTTGTAGGGATTACAAGAAATGATATCTCTAGTGGAAGATTCGATAACTACTTTAGTTGAAAAAAATTTAAATTCCATAATTCTGAGTAGTATTGTAACCCCAGTAAGCGATACCATCCCTCTTTCAAACTTCATCACTTCAAAGGATCTGGAAACCGGTTATGAAGACACCAAAGAGCAATTCACTACAATGGAAAGAAGAAGATCCTAAAGGAGTAGAGGTAAAGGTTCCAAAAGTAAGCATTAACATGTCAATAATTTTTTGAGATGTAAAATGATTAAATTGCCCAATTAAGCAAGCAGCTTTAAGGAATTTTGTATTGAGAGACAAGCCTCTAATTATAGGGTTACGTGAAATAGAGTTAATGCTTGAAAATGTTTGCAAGCTAAATATTTTGGGATCTTGTTGGAAAATGCTCTCTAATAATTCTCATCACCACTGTAGGAGAATTATCATTTGTTATAGAGAGGAAGCTACTAGAGTGGAGGTCATTAACACCACAGATCAAGTCATGCATCTTAAAATGCATTTCCTGCAAGAGAAAACCGACATATTCATCTCCTTCACTTATGCTAGTAATTTTGGTTTTCAGAGGAAGGACTTATGGAATAATCTGATCAAACTTTAATAGGAACATTGATAAGCCTTGGTTGTTATGTGGTGATTTCAACTCAACACTGCATAGATTAGAAGGTTAAGGCCATTGTAACCTTAGAACTTTTTGGATGATCTTAGAGAAAGTGTCAATAAGCTGGTAGTCATTTATCTGAAAAAATTGATCATCAATTCTCCTAGTCCAAAAAACAAAGTTCTAGCTGGTTCATAGAGAAGAAATTAGATAGAGCCCTTGTTAATGCTAGTTAGTTACTTCAATTCCCTAACAACATTGTAAACTTTAATAAACCGTTGGCCTTAGATCACATTCTTATCATTATCAAAAAGCTCTTCCAAAAGTCTATTAGGTTTTTTCCTTTACGATTCAATAACTTTTTGGTTAATAAACTACGTTTCATGGATGCTTACAAAAAAGATGTTGATGGTATATGTAGGGGTATTAAACAGTTTGCTTATGTTCAAAAGCTAAAGGGAGTCAAAAAAAGACATCAAACTTCATAATTCTTCAAGAGGTTCCAGTACTGAACATACTTTCATGGAATCAAGATATAAGCTAGCTGATATATAGAAGCTTTATACAATTCCCCCAAAAGAAAATCGGATAGCAGTGTAGCTCAAGCCTAGATATTGAGGTTACCGAGCCTAATTCAATTGAGAGCACTGAATGTTGAATTGAATCTAGAACAGAATGAGACACTGATAGCTACATTGAAGCTTAGACTTGTATTGCATAACAGAATTAGAAAAGTTCAAAGGAAAGATCCGAAAATTGTGAAACTTATTGAGATGTCGAAGGTGAACCCGAATTATGAATTTGAATTGAGAGATGGGACATTGCGGATGAAGTAGAGGTTATATGTACCCGACATTGAGGAACTGAGGAAAGAGATTCTAGAGGAAGCACCTATAGCTGCTTATGCTATACATCCTGGTACTACCAAGATGTATAACACACTAAAACAACATTTCTGGTGGCCGATGATGAAAAAGAAAATGGCTAACTATGTAGCTAAATGTATACATTGCTATCAAATAAAGGCTAAGCATCAGGCTCTGGTTAGTAAGTTACAGTCACTACCTATACAGGAGTGGAAATGGGAGTGAATTACTATAGACTTTATTACAGGTTTGCCAAGAACTCTAAGCAACGTGATGCCATATGGGTTACTGTGGATCGATTGACAAAGTCGACTCATTTTTTACCAGTGAGAGAGACTAATACATTGGATTAATTAGCTCAGAGGCATGTGAATAAAGTAGTGAGGGTGTATGGGGTTCCACTTTTCATTGTATCAGATCAGGATCCTAGATTTACGTCGAGATTCTGAAGGAGTTTACAATTAGCCATAGGTACGAAGTTAAAATTCAATACTGCATTTCATCCTCAAACAGATGGGCAGAGTGAAGGAACAATTTAGATTATTAAGGATATGCTCAAAGTTTGTGTATTGGAGTTTCAATGAGCATAGGATCAATATGTAGCTTTGATTGAGTTTGCATATAACAATCACTACCACCATAGTATCAGTATGGCACCGTATGAGGCATTACATGGTAGAAAGTGTTGATCGCCTCTGTACTGGGATGAAGAGGGTCTAAGAATTGTTGAAGGCCAGGAACTGATTCAAGACACGATTGATAGAGTGAAATTGATCTATAATAGAATTAAAGCAGCTCAAGATAGATAGAAGAGTTATATGGATTAGCATTGGAGAGATATGGAGTACAGAGTAGGAGATAGAGTGTTTCTGAGAGTATTGCCTTGGTAAGGAGTGCTAAGGTTCGATAAAAAGGGTAAACTCAGCCCTAGATACATTGGTCCTTATGAGACCATTGAGAGGATTGAACCATTGACATATAAGTTAGCCTTACCAATTGAGATGTCTCAGATTCACAATGTGTTTCATGTGTATATGCTTAGAAGATATTGGTGTGATCTGAAGCATGTGTTACCGGCTCAAAAGATTGAAATAGCTAGTAATCTAAGTTATGTAGAGAAACAGGTAAAGATAGTGGGTTATCAGATGAAACAGTTAAGAAATCGAGTAATTCCATTGGTGAAAGTCCTTTGGAAGAATCACTCGCGTGAGGAAGCTAGAAACGAAGGAGCATATAAGGAAATAATATCCCCACCTATTCGATCAATCAGGTAAGAATTTCAAGGATGAAATTTCTTAAGGGGGGAGAATTTTAGGATTCTATTTTCCTATACTAAGGGTTAGAACCCTAGATTTCTGTAAATGAGAAATAGCATTGAGAAATTAGGAAATGCATTTCATGCTCATGCATAATATAAGCATACACACACACATGAATTTGATTTTTATATAAATTACAATGACTGTTCGTGCACTCATTTGACATATTCTGGGGTATAAATGATTTTAATGTGATTATGATGTGAATAGTGAATATTTTGTCTTGAAAATTGATTTGGTGACTATAATTATTGATTTAGAATTTTTGGTGAAAATTAAGAAATTTATAAAGTTTTGGGTATTTTTGGACTACGAGAAATGACAAATGTCATAATAAATTAGGAGAAAATTGGATTAGAAATTGGAGAAAAATGGACTAGTTATTAAAAAAGGTCTAAGTGAAGCTATAAGCGTGAGACATGTGGCAAGCAACAAGTGTCATACCACTTGCCACACATCTCACCCACGACTATTTCACTTAATGAAAGACTATCCTAATTTGTTTTTCATCTTCATTTAATGATTTCTTCTTCTCTTCTTCATTTCCACAACACTCACCAACCTTCATCAATGTTGAACCTTGCCATCATTTTTCATTTACCCACTACAAGAGTTGGTTGCCATTCCTTCTTCTTTTCACTAGAAAAGCCTACCTCCCACCTTTGAATGATGATTGTTATGTAGCATGGAGAGCTAGGGTTTCATGGTGATTTGAAGAAGATTGGAGTTTAATCAAGTAGGTTATACATCAAACTTCATGGGTTGTTGTAAATGAAACAAATATGGTGATTAATTTGAGATTTAATGATTATGGTCATGGTGTTAAATATATGATGTAACGTGGGTATAAAATATGTTCTTTTTTTAGTGGGTTTCATGGTGATTTGAAGAAGATTGGAGTTTAATCAAGTAGGTTATACATCAAACTTCATGGGTTGTTGTAAAT
>JAOSBN010000001.1:6223896-6242152 GCA_027563595.1 Erythroxylum suave
GTTCACAAAACTCACCCAAAATTTGCAATTATTTTTCAGGATCAGAAGAATACCCCGTTAGGCCAACGGGAGTATACTTACGGATAAAGAATGCCTCTAAATTATTTTGTCACTAAATTATAACCAACTGATTGGCTTTAGGGCATAAACTGACAGTATCCCACTTATACCATATCACCATATAACAATCATTCTATTGTTGGGATAGTGGCTTAATAAGAGAATTCTAGTAGATTCTCTATAGTGATTACTTACTTAAATCTTACAAATTTCATCTTAATTATCATTATAATTAGGGTTAATAACCAGAAAAGTCTAAACTTTTGTAAAATTTTCAATTATAGCCTGAACTTTAAAAAGTAGCAATAAAATCCCTAAACTTTCAATTTTTTTCAATTCTTGCCCAAACTTCAAAAAGTGGCAATAAAATGCTCAAACATTCAATTTTATTCAATTTTAGCCTGATGTCATGTATTGTTCTCCCGAAGGCCTTAGCCCTTTGCTTCCTGTTTGTTATTCTGACGCCCCAAACTACTCTGGCATTATGACATACTGCACTAGTAAGCTCTTTATTTTGAGTTCATTCTCCTGATCCCCTCAATGTGGGAGCATCAAGGCTGCATAACCTAAAAATCAAGGGGTGAAGGTGTTAAGAGAACAAACTAAAATTGAAGGAAAAAATTGAAATCAAAGCATGAGGTCGTCAGGGCTATGTAATCTAATTTAGTTCATTTTTAAATGATGACGTCATTTTAATTATGTGATTAAATGATGTCGTTTCATTCATCTTCATTTATTGTGTCAATTTTGGCTAATGCGTATTAATAATTAAGGTTGTTTAAACACATGGCAAGCCACGTCATCAAACTTAACAGAAACATTAACGTTGAGCTAGAATTGAAAAAAATTAAGAGTTTGAGCATTTTATTGCTAAATTTTGAAGTTTGAGTTATAATTAAAATTTTTTGAAAGTTTAGACATTTTATTACTACTTTTTAAAGTTCGAGCTATAATTGAAAAACTAACAAAAGTTTGGTTTTTTTTGGTAATTAACCCTTATAATTAAGAACAACTACCTAAATAAATCTTTGGATCTTTGATGAGACTTAACTCCTTTTACATGCCTAATGACTCTACTATTCCACAGTACACTACTGTCTTGAACAATGCAAGAAACTATATCAAGTTCATTAAAGAACTTATTGATCTAATTAATTATTTATACTAAATGAAAAATGTATTATGGCTTAATTTGTAACCATTGCTACATTAGAACCTTTCCAATCTTGAATGATATTGTTCTAAGTAAAATAGACCTTAGTTAGGATTTACTTAGAAAGTTAATATCCATATAACCTTGAGCTCAAATATCAAACCATATATAGAATAATGGATATCTTAGATACTTCACAAGTATCACAAATACTAAACATCTTTAATACATTATCTATATACTTAGAATTCATAAACAACTTCTAATATATCTCTATAGATATAATTCTCATAATTAAGTTGTTACCTTTTTATATCCAACAAAATTTCTTCTTGGAAAATTATATTTCAATAATTGAAAATTAGAATTGTTATTCTCTATAAACAATATGTCTCTATATACTCTTATTATAAAGAACAATTATACTCTCACTAACTTTCATTTAGACATGATAAATTCACAATCATCTCCAAAACAAACTCTTTGAATTCATCATAAAAGTGAATCTTTCAAATGTCTCCTAATCTTTCAACTGTACATCAACTGTATCAACAAAAGCACTAGTACCAATTGGATGTATTGTCATGAGATTTGAACTTTTCAAATTTCGTCTTACTCCCAATACTTATCTTCAGAACCATTCTTCTATAAGTGTTTACTGGAATAGACAATTTGTTCAGTAGGTCTGTAAGATTATATCTAAACTTTTGGATATCTCATAACCCTTTATTATCCAATTTAGTTCTAAACTTAGTGGATAATACATGCTTTAGCAAAGCATCACATCTTTAAATTATTAAATTTGACTCTTTCAAAGACATAGCGTTTTATATCTAATATGACATATCACTAAATGATTTAATTAGAACTATTGAAGGTAAGTCATTGTATTAGGGATAACTATAAAATAAATAATATTGCATCATACAATCTTATATTATATTTCCTCCTTAGATAAATCTATACTCTTATGGAATTTTGTTATAAAAGTATTCACCAAAAATTCTCATTCCCTGTAGATAAACAAAAATCTAAAATTCACCATATTGATCTCATCAAAGTGCTTCAGAATTCTCAATGTTTAATTTCTACTTAAATTTAAACTAGTAGAACTTTTCAAAATATTTAAATTAATATTCATCTAATATATATACCTATATCATATAAACTCATTACTAATCTAATGAAATATAAGTATCATCCTTTTATGAATTGTTATTCCATCTAATACATCGCATGTATTAATTTAATAATTCAATATCATCATCATTCCTTCACCAAAGGTTGATTTAGTTATACTTCAACTTAACAAGTTTCACACGATTCATAATCAAAATGATACATATCTCCTTCTATATAACTTTATGATTCTCGTTATGTTGATTTAACCAGCATGGTATAAAAGGATAGTCTCGGTTATCCAAATTTATATTCTTGCCACTTATGTTAAGCATTGGTCTCCTTTGTTCCAACACATACAAACTATTTGTATAAAATTAGATCAACTACTTTTACTCAACAATCTATTTATTATGATGTATTGAACATTATAACAATTTTAAATCAGAATTCATATCACATACACATAAGCATGAACCAGAAATTTATATAATTTCTACCATATTTCATATAGGCAAAAGAAGTCATGCGATCATTTCTTAAAATTATAATGATTATCATTCTATAGCAAAGCCTATAATTAATATCCATGATTATGCATTTGGTAGGCTAAATTAAGTGAAACAATTTCATCAGGGTATTATGTCTTTCAGCTCTACTTCATGAAACCATTTGCATCTTATTATCATGGTGTTAACATACATTTTACATGTTGTCTTCAAAGTTTGTGAGATATTTGTCAACTCAAAATATCAATAAATTTTATCATCTATATGATTTCGACATCTCTCTAAAACTTTGTCACTAAATCCTTAACAAAGGTTATAGTAAAATCAAATAATGGGCATACAATTTTATTTTATAACTTTGAGAAGTCTTCTCAAACATAATCCTATATGTAAGAAATTTGGTTTACTAACTTTTAGTATTAACTATACTAAACAAGATAAATTCCATTTAGGATAGAAATATAAATGTAAGAAAAGAAAGTAATTAATTATATGCTATGACTACTAAATAAGATTAAGGCTTTAATCATGTATTTGGTTCCTCCTATAATTTTATTTACAATAATTCCTCACTACTATTCAAAAAGATTACTATAATCTTTCTAGTAGGCTAAAATCTCATTCAAATATAGTTGATCTTGAGTTTGCTCAGCAAACTAACCAAACCTAAATTAGGTAGATGACAACTTTATCAATCACATCTTATGTGACTCCTAGATTTGATAAGTGACAATTCTTATCAAAACATATCTTATATGTTTTTTTCCTAACCCTGCCTCTTGATTATAAGGTTGCTCATCCACATCATACAAATTTAGTTAAGTACAACTCACTGTTATAAGACTAAACATATTAGGGTTTAAATGACCTTGAGTTTGCTAACGTACCTAACAATAAACAGAAGTTTGGTTTATTTTTATAACAATAGAAAGAAATAATCATATTTTCAATGTATAATTAATATTTTAACGAGAGATTTAATTTTTTATCTCATCAAAAAAAAATTACATGTAATAATATCGCATACATAAAATATGCCATTTAACATGCATCAAATATATTTATCAAATATATAAATAAAGTATGCAACTTATACACTCATATTACATTATATGTATAAAACATCAAATTTTGTTTGATTCTAGTTATTGATTTTCACAATCTAAAATATTTTTTCAACTTCTTGAAAATTTTTAAATTAGATTAAACTCATTGATTCCTATATAAACTAAGTTTCTATTCCGAATAGAAATTTAATTTGATTTGAAAACAATTTTCAAATCCAATTCAAAACTATTTTCGATCATATTGACTCCTTTAACCAAATTTATGCTTTTTACTTATTATAATTTAGAAAAAATTATTTTTAAAAATTATTTTTAAAAATTATATAAGTAATGTATTCTAATCCAATTAGAAAATTATTTCTAAACTAATTAGAAATTACTTTCCTCCATTAGAAAATTTTTTTCTAATATTAAAAAGAAAATACTTTCAAAATTAATAAAAAATTTTAAATTTAATTAAGAAAGTCATTTATATTTTTATTTAGAGATTAATTTTTTAATTAATTAGAAAATCTTTCCTTAATATATTAGAAAATTATTATAAAAATATTAAAAATAGCTCGTTTTCTTAATTAATAAATAAAAACAATTTTCAAAATTTAATCATGAAAATATTGTTTCTAATAAATCAAGAAACTTATTATTTGTAAATTTTCTAAATGAATAGAGTAATAATTCTCTAAATAAATAAAATCATAAATTCAATTTATGACAATCAAATTGAAATAAATTTAATTAGGAAACACCTTTCTTAACCACCTAAGAAAATATTTTCTTTATTTTAAGGAGCCAAATTAATTAATTTTAATCTAATTAAAACTAATTATTTATAATTTTAGAAACTATTTTTCTAAAATAAATTAGTAATCAATATAATTATTAATCTTAATCACATTAAGAAAATAATTAATTTAATTTTGGAATTGAATTCTTATTTTAAAACTCTTTTCAAATATATTTGGAATAAAATTTATTAAGATTGCATTAATCTTAAAGCCAAACAAGACTCGTTCTTTGTTTAGGTTACACTAACCTTGTAACCAAACAAGATACATCCTACTCTAATGTTCAAACATCCTCATAATTATCCATACTGTCAAAGACTCATTATTATTACCCTAGAATAAGCTTATCCCAATATTAGGACACCTTTATCCTTGTTACCAAACATCCATGTCAATTCTTCATCTTACAAACCCTAAAATTATAAAGATGAAACCCTAGCCACCACACAAAGAAGTTGTCGTCAGTATTGCTGTTGTCTTCGACATTGCAACAGAACTTCATCTCTAGCCACAAGTGATGCAGCTAGGTCCATCATGTTGCCAGCCATTAGCGGTATCCCACACCACTGTCACACACTTCACAGGTCTCAGTCGCTCCTCGCTTATGTCTGCAGCAACCCCAGCCATTACACGCCTATTGTAGTTACCAATGCCAACTCGTGCTGCCAATAGTCGTCTCTCTAACCGCTAACCATGACAGCAACTTAAGCCATTCCAGTCACCATGTGGTTCATGCTAGTCTTTTATGTTCTATTAATGCCTAGTCTTAATAAAACAATGACTAGTAACAATTTAGGGATAATATATAAATACAGTATGACTCTCATAATTATAATCTCATTATAATTGCATTTGCAATGTATAATCATCCTATGGACTTTATCAAACTTGGCAACAAAAACTAAAGAATTTGATTGAGAAACTGATGAAAGTATAAGGGATATTATAGCCTAATCAAATATATTCAAGAGCCTATTGAGTCTTGTAAGGAAAGACCATTGGAGCTAGAGAATTTGATGGAGAATTGAATCAAGTTTAGGTTTGAGAGATAACAGAGCAATAACCTTAAAAAATTTATCTTCTCTTATTGATTTTTGCTCATTGTCATCGAAAAATGTATGATATAAAGGCATCAAACTTCTATATAAGGGAACAACTTGCCCCAAAAAACACTTTTTGGGATCTTTATGTTTTAAGTTCATCATAGTAGACATCCAAGTATAGAACCTCTGAATATCACTAATGTAGCACTCCTTAGCATCTTCCAAACTTATAACATGTATTAAAGAACTTAAACATAAATTGTAGCTTTCAGTCAATAGACACTACAAAGTTAGGCAACGATCTTTCACCACTTAGGGTGATCAATAGCCATAATTTTATGTAATAGCATGGTGAGATTGTCTTCTTTACTATATCCTCTAAACCAAATCTTAAAAGACAAAGCCCATGCTAAATAATTTGCAGAAATACTAAATTTATTAAAGTTAATTACGAATTATCCAAGCTGAAAAAGGTAAAAGTCATAATTAGTTGAACTTCTCGTCCGACTCGCAGTCCATCTGATCAAAGATTCTCTCTGTTCTCTCTAGCCATCCTTCGGCCTCTGCAAGGTCTGTACTTTCATAGAAGTCCACAGCCTCCTGCTTTCGCAGTTTATCGTACCTCCTTTCCCTTCTCTCGAGAATTCTCGAAGGCATTCTCTCAGGTCGAGATATTGAAGACTCTCTACTGGTTCCTATTGATTCTAGGTCGTTTATGTCAACTGACCTTCTAACTTGATCACCTATAGCGGATGACCTATAATAGACAATAACTTTGATTACTATCTGCATTTCTCACGATATTTCATGTCTAATGTTCCTTTATATTCCTATGAATGCCAAACCATTGCTTTAATACCAAAAACTGTAGCACCCCCACTCTCATCCAACACGTGCCCATACATTCTAAGGACATTCGAGCACATGTCAGGTGAAAGCGACGCACTAGCTAGAGCAATCACATCACTTATTATGACGTCATAATTTAAAACACAAATAACTAAACTTTAAAACTCAATTCCTCATTTCCATTTCATAAAACATAATGTACATTGTAGCATTATAAACATCATCCATATATATCAATATCTAAACTTATTAGAGTCTACAGCTCTGCTTTCAAAATATATTACATGAATGAGGAAACTATACAGAACTTTATCTAACTCTTCAGTCTCATTTGACTGACCTTTGAGTCATTTCTTCTATTAAAAACACGATTCTAGATTTCTTCTAAGTGATCTTAGAAGCTACGTCTCCTTTCTCGTACCTGAAAAGTCAACATTACAATTTTGGTGAGTTTTGTGAACTCAATGAGCTACCCATCATCGATGACTCACTTATAACACATAACACAATAAATCATATTCAAATCATATAACCATATAATTCACATTACTTCATTTATCATCATGATCAATCAAAGACTATTTTATTCATTCATTTCACATTTCACATTCAGTACGGTTTATATAATTCAAATCAATCATCCATATAATGCATGTTAAATTGTATGTGCAATGCTCATAAGACTCACTTTCAAGTATTATGTTGTTATGATCGAGTGCCTTTTTTACTGTCCTATATTCATTGTGCATATTGGGCTCATTAATAATTGTCCCTTATCCGTTGGGGATAGAATGCTCATTATATATAGTGAGCCAGAGGCTCTTACTATATTCTAAGCTTTAAGCTCTTTTTCGTTGGCTGCTCTAATCACAACTGCCTTTATCTTATCATGCATGCATGTAATGAAGTGCATGTATTCACATATATTCAATCAATCACTTATACTCAATTTTCACATTCACATTTTTCATCAGAACTAAGTCCGGCGTTCAATAATCAAGTTGAGGACACTTATTTAAGTCAAATTCACATACAATGAGCACTTTCAATATGTTCCTTTTCATACATCAAACGCCTCAGACATTCAATGTCCGGAATCATCAAATTCATATGACATATTAATTCAATACAGAATTTAAACAAACAATAAATCAGTGTGATGCCATCTATGTTACTCACAATATATTCCAGTTAGCTATTGCCCTGAGGTCTCGGTAATGTCTGGATATGGTCACTCAATTGGCGCTTGTATTTTATGCAATACACATTTACACACATTACAACTTTGCACAATTAACTAAGTACTCATTGATGCACATATGTATATGTTAAGTACAATGTATGCTTAATAACAATCCTGGGTATATTTCATTAATACATATCGCATAATTATTTAACATCATCTTTCAATCATTTTTTAATACCTAATGCACTTTACTCACTTTAATCACTTAATTCGTCATCAACTAAGTTCATTCAAGATCTTATGCAGGCCTAAATACATCCTAAGAAAGTACCTTAACATTAGTTAGTTCAAACATTACTCAAAAGACAACTTTTTTGCTCTATATGTCTGCCCCATGATCATGACAAAAACCCATGGAACTAGCCACGATCATAGGGGTTCTATCATGATCATGACAGAACCATATTCTTTCCAGGCCACAATCGTGCTCTGCAATTTCTTCCCCATTCATATGAATTCATCACATACACTAACAACAATTTCACTCCAAATTTTTCAGTATTAACCTCCATTTATGCAACTTCATTACATGCTAATTCAACCACTAAAGTAGTTGCACTAAAATCCATAAAACTCAACTCATTTGATTCATCATCTTTTTCTTAATCTCATTCATTCATGAAATCATATCTTACATGCATTTCTAACTTTCTCCATAATATCTATCATTCATAATGCATAAAACAATTCATTTCCATAGTTCATCATTTAGGATTCATAACCTCCTCATTTTTACCTCTAAACTATCTCAAGAACATTAATAAGGTAACTCATAACTTAAGGTTCCTCAATCATACAAAAACAAAATATTTCATCATCTTTCATTGTTATGCCTAATTCTTATTTCAAGAACTACACTTGACACCTTTCCTATACCTTGAATTCTCAATTTATTCCCTCACATGTTAGACTATAATTCATAGCTTTCATATCTTCAAAATAAGAACACATCATATGCATTACTTCTTCAATCTCCTACACTCTTCACATACGCGAAAATAGGACACAAAGATGTCCATTTATTCATCTTAAATAGGACACAAAAATATTATTGATCATTTTCCCACATCATTTACACTATAAATATATCCCAAATGATCATTTTAAATGTTGTTTACTAAACAACTCATGAATAACGTTAACACACTAATATTAGGACATAAAACTCTTTATTTTTACGCCCACAGTAAAGCACATATAATATCTCATGATCAAGATCATCAATCTCAAATCGCTCATCATAAATGTTTCATTTACCACCATCTATGAAGATTAACAAGCTACTTACTTGATTTACTCTTAAGCTTCTTCAAAATCACCAAGAAACCCTAATTCTTCATGCTCACGATCAGCAACTTTCTAGGGGTGGATTAGGTTAGGTTTTAGAGACAAGATGAAGAAGACAACAAAATGGGATTAGCAAGTGAAGAATAAAAGCAAAGTTCAATGTTGATGAAGTTTGGTGAATCAAAATCATAAAGAAGAAGAGAAGAAGAAAGCAATGAAGAGATGATAGAAATTAACAAGTGAAAGACAATAAAATGTTTGTCTTTCACTAGAGAGAGTCGTGTGGGATGAGAGGTGAGTGGTAGTGACACTTGTCACCTTCTCATAGTCCCATTAGGGCCTTTTTAATAATTAGTCTATTTATCTCTAATTTCTATTCCAATTGTCTCCCAATTTTCAATGTCAATTATCAATAAATTCTAATGTCATTTATCAATTATTTTTATTATCAGTTGACACTTATTTCTACTACCATTTATCGATTGTCTTGCCACTCGGCAAAATTTTTCCAAAATTTCTAAATCAATATTCATGATCACCAATTCAATTTTCAACATGTATAAATCACAATTCCCATCACACTCATATTAAAAATCAATTATACCCGAAAAATGTCAAATGAATGCATGTACAATTATTATAGTGTGTGCAAAAATTAAATCACGTGTGTGTGTTTATACTATATTTGCATGAGCATGAAATACACTTAGTAGCTTCTCGATAATATCTTTTGTGTACAGTTCTCTAGGGTTTTAACCCTTAACACGGGAATGCGAGATGTTACACAGACAATCTATACAGGTGTATTGGGGCACCTACAAAGGCACATAATGGCATGTTTTCAGTGACTCATTGATCAAAGTGTCTGAAATTGATCTAAAAAGATGGTATCTAGAAATTTGAGCAATAAGGTAGCTACAATGATTCACAACTCCTAATAAGAGTGGAAAAATTATTCTAAAAAGTGAAGCAAAACATAGTAGGTGTTAGAACCTTAAGTCCTAATAGCGGAATTATGCAAGCATTGGCAAGCTTTGACCAATGTTTGACATTCAGGACAACGGAACAAAGCAAAAACTTGCAAATAGCCCAGGAAAACGGGCAATGTTAAGTGTTAGCATGCATCGGTGCACATTGATAGAAATCTTTGATGAGACGCAAGAGTCAAATGTGAACCCAAAAGATAGTTTGAGATGGACCTTGGATTGAAGGTTTGCTGGAATACATATATGACGGAGACATGTGAGGGCTCTGAGGGCTTAATGTGTGCTCAAATAGATGGATAATGACTAATGAACTTGACCTTGGTAAACATTGGACCCGACTAATGTGCTATGAAGGCTTTGGGCTTAGATGATTCAATAATTAATGGCTAGAGATCAAAGGAAGATCTTGGATGAAGTGGTAAATAAGATCACATTAGATATACATCAGCTCTAAAAGATAAAGACTATGTGAGAGGATCATCTGAAGATAGTAGAGTTCTTCATGGATATAGATGTATTATTCCTAATTAAATGTAATCTCTTATCTTGTTAGTTGTAATGTAGATAAATCATATTAGATAAAGACCTATTTGGATGGGGGTGTAATGGATTAATGTGACATAATCTAATAAGGATAAAGGTGATCTAGTTAGTTCATTTCAATTAGGATTCTGAATTATAAAGCTAGGGATGCCTATAAATAGCTTATTTGAGCCTTGCTCTTAGAGAATTGAGATAAGGGGGAAGGGAACACATTGAGAGAGCATTCCTTTGTATACTTTTGGGGAAGTATTAAAGGTTGGTTTTTACCATAACTATTGTGTGTTTATTGTTTCTAATGATTATTTAATACTTTCTTAGCATTCTTACTCAAGTGTGAGACTAAACACTTCGTGGGTCGTAAGACATTCGAGAACAAGATTTTGTCATTCAATGATCACGTGAGAAGGCTAAATCTTATTTAAACAGACCTAAGTGAGATTTCTGTGCAAAGGAGTATAAGCGACTTTGGTATAAGCTTGATGTTTAGGAAAACCTTTGTAATAATAGACACCATTGGTAAGAGACACAACAAGAAAAGGCTAGCTAAGGTTATTACAGGACCATTTCCGCTCTGATTCGTGTAAAATCATATCATTAAGATTTTTTGAGTATATAGAGGCTATCCTCTCATTGCTTCTATTTATATTAAGTACAACATAATTACACATAATTACATGAGCTAAACTATAGGATTGACTTCGCGCTTAATTATAGTCATTACATAAATTTACAATATAACAATTTCTTGTAAATATTTTTAATTTAACATCTAATTTAAATACATTGAAATATTTGATTATGTTTTAAATTTATAATTCATACAACTTAAACTTTAAAATTTTAATAGTATAGTTACTTCTAATTCTATCTGACATTTAATATACAATTAAAATTATACTTTAAAGGCAGTTTTTCTACATTTCAACTTTAATACTAAGGTAGCATTTTGACTAGTTTAAGACAAATCTAAAATTGAAAAAAAAAATTCTTTGTCAACCAAAAAATTATAGTTAAGCAAACTAATTAGCTTAAATTCTACCTTATTGTATTGCATCCAAACCATGCCACAAAATTGTTAAAAGTTACCATCAAACATTGTAATTCCTTACTTTTAATCGATTACAAGGAATAGATTAGTTGACTTACATTAAAGTAAAGGTATCAGTACTAAATGGCAACGACTCTTTTATTCATTAATATTTATCAAAACATTAGGTAAAAATGAATTACAGAACAGAATACTCATTTTCCAACCCCGATCTTATCAGACCGCAAAGTTCGAAAAAGAAGAAGAAAATGATTAAGAATGTTAGTTTTTTCACAAGGACTTCGGGGCTTTGACATTGAGCTTGCTAGGCTAGGAAAATCAAGAACGAAGTTCAACTTCCAATTTCTCAATTACTAATTGCGCCTCTTATGAAGTTTTCATGCGTGGATCTTAATGAATCATTTTATTGTTCTTAATTTTGCATTTACGGACTTGGTTTTGGTTAAACAGGAGCTTAGATTTCTATACTTAATAGATTAAACCTAACTTTGTTTTTCGTTTTCAGCACCTTTAGGAAGAAAGAAACTTGTGCACATTTTTCCTTAAGGCCAAGTTAGTGTGGATAAAGGTTTCTGGTTATAGATAAGTGATAATGATAACCCTCAGTCCCTCAAGAAATGAGAACTTAAAACAATTTTACAAAGACTCGGCTTTCGGTTTTTCTCACTAGAGAGCTTGTCTTGTTCCTTTTATCTTTTTTAACATAATTTTCCTTTTCTAGTTTGAATAATTAAGTGTAGGGTATAATAACTCTACGTTTATTCACATCCATAACATGCCAAAAAGTTGTGATAAGTTAGCATAGACCATAATGAAATCCATAATTTTAATTGATCAACAGAGTAGAATGGTTGACAGTATCTCACCATTTAACTGAAGAATTTATGGAAAGTTGGCAGTTCCCTGCAAACATTTTTACCAAGAACTCTTCCTTCGGTAACAGGTGCAAATATTAAAGAGATGTAGCACACACCCTATACCTTTGCTCAACAAATTGGAATCCCACATATCTTTCATTTCTATATACTGACCATAAGATGAGTATGACACTAATCAAAAGGCTAATGTAAGTTTAAAGGCTTAACTTGAAAAAGCTCGACCAAATGATAGATTCTTTACACTCGACTAAATATTATCCACCTTTCAGCTTAGAGAAGATAGATTTATACCTCTGTGCCAAGCCAAACATGCCAAGAGTACCCCCTGTATGAAGCATCACTACTTGTCCACCCTTCACTCTTTCCTCCTTGCACAGCTGTGTAGACATTTCCCATGCAGCCAAGGTATACATGGGATCCACTAGAATGCCGGTTTGCTGCGCAATCTTTTGGCAAGCCTCTATTTCTCCTTCCAAAACATTCCCGAATCTGAGATAAATAGTGACCATTTTAGTTTACTGAGTGAAGGTGTAGCTCAAACAGATAATCCCAGTTGAGAAGAACAAAGGTTTCTTATTTAGACAAGTTCATGAGGCACGGAAAGCAATTGATCCTTAACGCTGTCCAGTGCTAAGATATGCTGCTAGGTGCTATTTACTTCGTTAAAACTAAACAACTGGGCCGCTCAGTTTTCACATATTGGATCAACATGTCGAAGCATGACAGATTCCTAAAACCTACTTTCCGCTAACCAATCAGTTCTATCGTTACAGAACAAATTCGCCTCCCCATAAACTCCAAAAGCAAATCTTCAGTTGAGGACCCATAAGATTTCCCAATTTTGTTCTACTTTTGACATGTTATGAATAGTGCAAGAACACTAGCTAGACAGAGAAAACTTAGCAACCATAATCTAATGTATCACTCTTCCATACTTGATGCGGGTGGAATGTTGGATGAAACACAGATTTTATGGCCACTGGCGATGAAGAAATACGTTTCAGAGAATGCTGTCATTGCCAACATGGATCAAAATTTACGTACTTCCTCTTATGGCTGCGTTCTACCCAGTTAACCATTCCAACCTCCACTTCATGCAAAGTATGATCAATCAGATGAAAACCAAGCCTTGCCCTGAAATCAGAGATCAAGTATTTCTCTTGTTGCAAGTATGCTTTTATTGTATCAGCTAACATGACGGCGGTTACCTCCCATGGAAGCCTGAGATACAGTCCATTTTTGTACACTGTTAATATTAGTTGCTATAACAACTTCAATTCCAAGGGGTGGAACCATTAAATAATTTTAAATCAGTTCAAATAAATAAATACGACAAAACTAGAACACACCCTAAACAGTGGACTCCCAGCCCCAAACCGATAGCTGTAGTACCAGTTCCGGCATCTACAACCAATTTTATGTATCTTTCTTTTCCAAGAATATGATCTTGGCTTAAGTACTCCACTAGGCGGATGCAACCTAAGCCAAAAACAAAAAGAAAAAAGATTCTTTATCAGTTGTTCATATAAAGCAGTATGATTTAAATGCTGTCTAATCCAACTTTTATCTTAACACAAAATTCTTAAATTGATATGTTTTTCATACGCACTCTAAAATACATCAATAAATATTCATATTAACAGTCCTTGGCAAAAGGAATGGAGAATAATTCAGACAACACAGGAGCACCCAGTTAAATGCTTCATAAGATACGAATTTCAAAATCCACATTGATTCAGAAAACCATCAAGATGTTTGGGTTAACAAACCATTGTAACAGCACCATTCACATCAAAATTGAGAAACATAGATCAACTAAGTAAATCATTACCAAAATTTTCAGTGGTAGCCATTTTATGAAACATCTAGATTTCCTATAAACCAAAACATTCTTTTTTGGATAATTAAAATATTAGTAACTACAAATTTCAGACCAGAAAATGGAATTGATATGAAACCTAGATTTGGAATTTATTGAACTCTTTCCCTTGTAAATAATTGCCTATTCCCCCTAATTTTGAACGAACTCCAACAAATTTGACGCTTGACTATCAAGGGAAACTTTTAATCAAGGGATACCAAAATGAAGACAGATGCAAAGCTCAAAAACATTGCATAAACCCCTTTCCTTTCTGCTTACCCAGCAAAGCTACAGCATCTCCTGCTCCTTCGTTGACAATTGCAACCTTTCTTGGACAATTATCATCAGTGTCATGTGGACCCATTTGTCCAAAGTTTGAAGGACTAGGTGATTGATTTGAGAAAGAAGCCTCAAGGACATCATTGCAGCTTACCACATGACCATTAAGTCCAGCAACCAAATTAGCATGCTTCTTGAGCATATGTTCCCTATGGGCATAGACGGATCTTGGAACATAAGTGACATGTCCATGTATTGTTGAGATTAGGTTATAGCCAGTCAGAATTTCAGGTTGCTCCCCTCTGAGAAGTAGATGAGACCTTAAGTCCCTCTCTGCACATGAAACAGCTACTCCAAGCAAGTATTCAAGTGGTTCATTTGAGCTAACTGAAAACTTTCACACTGTTGCAACACCAGAAGATTACCTACCAATGGCAGCGGCATGTGCGCTTTGACAACCTCCACATGTAACCTAAAAAATTGTTGCAGAATGATATTACCTAAACTTCAAATCCCTCAAGGTGGAAAGGAAAGAATAATGATAATCATTATTTGGCACAACTTCTAAAATAAACAAGATGGAAATTTGGGAAACCATATGCCTTGTCTATTGCCCCTTTTCTTTTATTCTATTGGAGCAAGATTATAATCATGAGACAATGACCATTGATGGTTTAATAAAAGGTATTAGGAGATGAGGAAATGAAAGGCCAAAAGCGAGTTCCAATAACATCTGGTCACCAAATGGAATGCCTGCACTGCAATTAGCAAGAAAATTTGTCTATCACACAGTTGCATTATCATATCCATAAGAACTGTAATCTCACCACGTCAGTCACTGATTGATCCACAAGGAGTGGAAGCAGGGCATCTAGTTTTCTTGCCTTGTTTCCATTAACCAAGGGATGCACCAAATCGTCCCTCACAACATAGAAGGAAGGCTCTTGACTATCTTTCTCAGTTACACCATAGCCCAAATAAGGATCGGTATTGTTTAAGAATGAAAAGTTATTGCACATTCCGTTTCTTTGTCGTCCTTGAAATGGAGAAAGCAATATCTGGTTAATTTTGGCATCAGGAGCGTGCAACATCCATTTTCTGCGAAGCAATGTTGATATTAGCCCTTCACTCCTTAGAGCGACTTTGGAAAATTGCTGGAAATGGATAAAAAACGAAAATACGAAACCATTAGCTGTAAGTTTCTTTTACATCCTGAGAACTTTTTCTGGCAGAGATTGAAAGAAAGCAGACAAACTCGATTCAGTGACTATGAAGGCAGAACTTATAACTCCCAAGTAATTAAGCAACATGAAACCAAAACCAACAAGTATAGATATTAAATAACTACAAGAAAATATTAAAAAAAAAAGAGCTTTCAGAAGTAAGGACCTGACAGTTGGTTGTAAGGTGGCCGAAGGGAAGTCCACCCTCCACGGCGGTGACGGTTACTCTCCCGATCATCAGGCTCCGCACTTTCTCTGCCACCCCTCAGAATCCGGCGGCAAGGCAATATTTCCGCAGACTAACCAAAATCCTTTTCACATCATATATTAACAAGGCATTGTGCTGCTTTCAAATAATAGCCCAAATTTTGGGCTTAGTATTTAGTATTTACATTTTTACGTCACAGCTCTCAATTTCATTTTCAATTCGCTAAATATTTAACTTATTTATTGAATCTAAATTAGTTGAATAAAACGTCTTTCAAAGACTGTCATTGGTCAAAATCGTACATACGAGGAAGCTATTACAACATGCTTTGGAATGGTTCCAAAGTGGTAGTAAAAGGATGGTAGGGTGCAGGGCTCACCGGAAACAAAAATAAGGGAAGAACATATTGTTAAATTAAAGATTTTGGGGAGGCATTGACAATTAGGTCGTAACACTAGTCAAAATAAAATAACTAGATTATTACTGTAGCAGCAATGAGTTTAGGTCGATCCTACAGGCAATATTCAACTAACTTATGAAATGAAATTAATCGATATTTAGGTAATGGGAGGAAGGGGGTTTTGGATTTAATAAGAAAATAAAATAAAATAAACCTAATGGAAAACAAATTAAAGAAAACATGCAAAAATAATAAACTTGGGGAATTCAAAAGGGATTCGGTTCTTTGGCTCATTCTCGGCCTATACCCTAATTAAGCACAATTCATTGATTTATTTTTCTTTTATCTCTCTTAGCAATTATCAGTCGTAGGTTAACAACAAGCTCTGTTAATCCTGACTTTTTCTTAGACCCTAGATAATTACAAAGCGCTCATCAATTAATCCTAGCTATCGAGAAACCTAGAATAAGCTCTCTAAGTTTATCCGAACAACTGCCTTACGAATCAAAAAATAAACCAATCTAGGTAACAATTACACAAGCTCAGATTATTTAACCTGAGTTATGTTATCTCTAATGATTCAAAATCGTTAGTTGCTACAAATGAATCGGGAATACAACGATTACGTATTGCATTTGATTCTAGCAATGGATTTTCATGAAAATGATTCAATAGAGCATTAAAATCATCATCATTCAAATACTTAATCAATAAACACAAGATAGCATAAACAATTCCTAATAAGATAAAGAAACAACAAAACAAATGAAAAAAAGGCTTAACCTGGGTCGTTAAAGTTGATGTCACCTCCGAACTGGTGTTGGTATGTTTAGCCTTTCATAGGTCTCCCAAGAAAAAGCTTAAGCCCCCACAAAAATAACCCTACCGCCAGCCCCTCGGTACTGTAGCTGTGATGTGACAAATTAAGATAGATGGCCACGCATACAGTTCACTCTCCTTTCTTAAGGACCTATTGATCTCAAGGTTACATGTGCTAAGTTTTAATATTTATTAACCTTGGTAAATCTGCATGCGCACGGGTCATTCGCGTAGCATCTAAGGTATTGATCCCACAAGGAGGGTAATATAATTTTAAATCTAAAGCTTGACTAAATTTTACACTAAATCTAAATAAACAACTAATGCAGAAAATAAATCAATCAAACATTCAATTGCGCAAATTAAATTTAAAAAATGTAAACAAAATAGCAAATCACACAATCCAATCCAAATCAACCAAGAAATTACCAAGCGAGAAAAAGGGATCCGAAATTAACGAAAATTATCAAATTATTAGGTCTAGACAGTACTAGGATGAATTAATCTCTCTCAAGTTATAATTCTTAACCCTAATTTATAATCCCTAATATAAATTATGGAATTGCGATATCTCAATTAGCAATTGACCCAAAACCTAAATTAGTTCAAAATTGTCTAATAACCTACCGGGAACCTATGTTCAATCTCTCATTACACGATTCTACCAGTTCGATTCAATTCTTTATGTAGCATCCCGTTACCTATGGGAAAGTTAAAATAGTAAATAGGAGTACTTAGTGAGAGGTAAGAGATGTATTTTTATGTTCATGCAAAATATAACATGCTCATACAAGTGAATAGTGAACTATTCTGCATATGAAATTAAGTGTACATGCATTCATGGATAATTCCGGGTAAGATTGGATTGAATTGTGAAATTTTGAGAATTTAGA
>JAOSBN010000001.1:6258612-6285470 GCA_027563595.1 Erythroxylum suave
ACAAAAGTAGTGAAACAATAACCAAACGTGTGTGAGGGACAGGACTTTTTTGTCCTGTCATCTGTCCCCACTAACGGGGACAGCAACCATACACAGGGTAAGGGTCTACTTGGTTCAGAGATTAATAATGAGATGGAATGGAACGTAACACACTTCCATCATTTGGAAGGAAGTTTTATAGTAGAATGGAATGGAATAGGATGAAAGTGGAGGGTTTCATGTTACGTTGCATTTCATCCTAAACAGTGAAAACAAGAAATCTTTGATTCGAGAGGTTTAGGATGAAACGTAAACTAATAAACATACACTACCTAATATACTCTTAATCATTTTTCATAATACCGTTATTTATCCTTACTAATGGCAGTCAATATTGTAGCAGGGGAAGAGTGTTAGCAGGGGACTATTGTAGCAGTCGAGGAGTATGTTTGGAAGAGTGTCTTTACTCCAGCTTCAGGTACATATTCTTCTTTCTGGGTTGCATTTGTTGTGCCGCGTGTAGACATGATTTGGATGTTGTATGCTTTTGATTGTTGAGGTTGAAAATCAAGAAGCTCTGTGCATTTTTTAACATGGATTGTGGAAAATAAATTGAGCCTATCCCCTTAGTGCTCTGTCTCCATCTGATTATGTTCTTTGTGCACTCTCAAATGTTCACACCAATGGGTTAGCCTTATTGTTGTTTTCTTTTTAAGTTATGATCGTTTATTGACAGGAATGCCACCCTATTTGGGTTATCTAGGGGGAGGTTGAAAGTTATGGAACAACCATTTCTTACAATTCATGTGTGATTAGATTGAGTGCTTTAGCCCTTGCAAAAGGAATTGATGGTCTAAATAGTGGTTTCATCCCTCAGTCATTTTTGCTCGTGATTACTACTTCACCCTATCAAATACAGATCTGCCTTTCAAATGTCTGATATACCCTGTACCAGAGGCTAGTGCCTTGGAGTTCATGCTACTCTCGACTTGGATGAACAAGTCAAATTTGGCCCGGATGTGGAATGGATTAATGGTATGGCTGATATACCAAAGTTTCTGTATAAGTAATTTTTCTTCTGCCTGTTCTTTTGTATGTAGATCGTGTGTGCTCCTTTTAGTGTAGAAATTAGACCAAATTAATGCACACAAGAGGACATAATAAGCATAATCTGTTCTTGCAATTTTATTCACTGTATTCACTTTTTACCTTATTCCATGGTTCAATTTTGCAATGAACCATGTTACAATTGAGCATTTTTTGTTAGGTCATTTTGTGAATTGTATATGTGATAACTTGTCTACTGACGCATTGAGTTCCACAAATATGTGGATAGTGCTTTTCTACTTACTTCTTAGCTATTTCTGATGATTCGTTAGTTAAGTTCGGATTGTTATCTGTGGTATGTTTTCTTTTCTCGAGTTTAATATTTGAGCATATTTATTTTATATTTTATCATATTTATAAGGCTATGGAATCTGGTTTCCATGTATTTAATGTATCAACCCTTGCTTAGGTTCATCTTGAGATTACTAACAATAGTATGTTGTTCTTCCTTACTGATTCAATAGTTGGGATTAACATCTCTAGCAATGAGAACTTTTCTTATTGGCAAAAACCTGCGGAAAACTACTTTTTTCGTTGCTTATTAGGATTTGCAACTTTTTTTTAGGACTGATCAAATGTTACCTTGCAAGCCTTCCTGAACCTCTAACCATATTTGAGCTTTATAATGAGATCTAAAGTTCACATTCTAGCATTAACAAAGTGTGCAAATAGTTGATATTTCTATGTCTTGCCCATCTTTTTCTGCTTGGCCTAATGGTTGATATATAAATACCATGTCCTCCCATTTCTAAATTTGCAACTTTTTTTTAGGACTGATCAAATGTTACCTTGCAAGCCTTCCTGAACCTCTAACCATATTTGAGCTTTATAATGAGATCTAAAGTTCACATTCTAGCATTAACAAAGTGTGCAAATAGTTGATATTTCTATGTCTTGCCCATCTTTTTCTGCTTGGCCTAATGGTTGATATATAAATACCATGTCCTCCCATTTCTAAATTTGGTTGAATGCAGTGCATAAATTGCAGTTAGCTGCTATTTACATGTTTCTTTTTCTTATTTGTGTTCTCTGCTTTTGCTATATTGAACTTTTCTTGATCATTAATATGCTTGCTCAAGTGTTACATGTTCATCCATATCTCCATATTGTTTTCCCTATCCATTCCCTAGTATGTATCTGCACAAAGTTGTATTATCTTCATATTTATCTCAGCATTATGATAAGACACGAATTGTAGAAGCATCTACAAAATCTGATAAGCACGCTTCTCTGTGGTTCTGTAACTGTTATGCAGATGGATGCTTACGATCTTGCCATGGAAATGGCTCCTGTCATTACGTGGCAAAAAGAGAAAAAACTCGAATCTTATAGACATTATTGGAGTCACTGTGCAAAAGATGATTCTAAGAACATGAATCCACCACCTGTTTACAGTTCATAGGACATGCTTGCAGGTGAGTATGGTATCTTCAACAAGAATTTCTGCTGAGCACATCTTTTGCACATGAACAGACATAGGCTTTGTATTGTATATGTGGATCAAATTAGTTATCTCCGGTCTAAACCTTCCTATGTAAACTGGTTATTCTACTCTTTATGTTGATGCAGAAGAGGCTGAAGATGTAGATGCTCCCTCTCCCATTTCCCTGGAAGTTGGTGCCTCGGAGGACGTAGGAGCTATCGAATTTGTTCGGTGCCTTGTTAAGCAACACAACCAAATCTTTACAGATGCAAATGAGATCATTTGGAAGTGAATCAGCTTTACATAGAATCCAATCTAATTCCTGGACTCATGTAAATTGCTGTGATTAAGAACATGGAAACTCCTTTATCTTAAAAGAAGTTTTCTTTTTTCTTCTTTAATTTTTGGGAAAGACTCTGATCAATTAGACTTTTAGGATATGACCTGTTGCTGCTTACATAAATCATTACTTGTGTCATTGTTCAGAATCATTTTCTTGACATGCCTTTTCTGTAGAAGCTCTTTTTGTTTATGCTAAAGTGTGACTTAGTTAAGAAAAAAAAGATTTAGAAAATGTTAATCTTTTTGTGATTACACTAATTTAATTTTTTAATATTTTAAATTACATTAAAGTATTATATAATAGAAATCTTTAAAGGAGATATTTTAAAGTTTATATTAAATTATTTAATAAAAATTATTATGATTAATTGTTTACATAAATCTCAGTAATAATATAATAATTTTATTATATATCATTATTCAGTCTGGTCTTGATCTAAAACTCTTATATAATCTTTAAAAAATATTTACTAAATTATTTTAAAGAAATTTTTAGTTATATGAAAAAGATGAATTAATTTTATATTGAATATAATATAAAATATTCAATATAAAATTAGAACTTAGTAAAAATAAAATTAAAAATGCTGATTTTGTGATTATACTAATTTAAAAATATTTTATCATTTTAAATTACTTTAAAAATATTATATAACATTTTAATATTATATAATAAAAACTATTATGTTATTAGTTATTTACTTAAGTGTCAATAATTATATGATTATTTTGTTTCGATTATATCATAATTCAATTTGATGCTAATGTAAAACTTTTATATAATCTAAAAAATCTGTTAAATCATTTTAAAAGCATTTTAGTTTGTACGAGAAAAATTAGTTAAATTTATGTTGAATTATAATATAATCTAGTTGGAATAAAATTATTTTTAAAATTTTAAATAATTAAATATTATTATTAAATAAATAAAAATTATTTAAACTTATTCTTTAATTTTTTTTATATTTTATATGAATAAAAATATAAATAAATAATTTTAAAATACAAATCACATATAATATAATAAAATTAAATAATTACTAATAATATTTGTAAATAATTAATAATAAATTGTATATAATTAATAATAAAATAATAAATTTTTATTAAAATTTTATCATTTTAAAATAAAAAATATAAAAAAAATTATTAATCACAGCTGCACTTGATTTTTTAATTGGACATGATTTTTGTTTTAAAATCATAACGTTAAAGCTCTTACAACAACCATTTTAATATTAGGGGTATAATAGTCATTTATTATACATTACATTCCTTTCCATCCATCTTTCAAACAATGTTTCACTACATTACATTATGAACCCTTCCATCCCTCCCAAACAACTTTTCATCATATTACATTCCATTCCATTCCATTATAAACTATTTCGTTCCGTTTCATTCTATTATGCTCTGTTCTATTCCATTAATTAACATCCAACTAAACAGGCCCTAAGATCTTAAGTCTTTTCAATTTTATAAATGTCTAAGTCTAGGTCTAGTGGTTCGAGTAGTGGTTTCTCCACCTCCAAATAAGATGGCTTATTTAGTATAATATTTGAAGTGATTCGGCGCATGCTTGTAATGGTAAATAATGTCAAGTTCTGGAAGTGATTGGCGTATGACCCTTAAACCATATCTTTGATTTATGGAGGATTTGGAAGCTAAGAAGCATGAGTTCAAGTTAAAGGTAAATATAGACGACATGGGATTAAACCATAATATTTCTCCATATACAAGAATTTGCAAAATGCAAACCTACGAGAGGACTAGTTTCAATAGACTCAGGGAGGTGATTGTCTACCAGATAACTTTAGGCAAATGATGAGGTTACATTTTAATGAATTTTTTGTTAGTTTACTAGTGAAATAGGTCTGAGTCCAAGTCAGTTACACCCCTTCTCATGATGCCTGTTATCAGTAATTTAAGTAGTATGTCCTTTAGGAGAGATCAAACATAGCATAAACTATCAATTAAGGCTTGAAGGCAAATTTCTAGGTGGTACAATATATAAGCTACTAAAAGGTACCCATAATTGGAAGAAGAAGCCTTTTTTTAGGGGATAGTAGTGTTAGGGTTCAAGTCTGTATGGCCTAATCCTGATTTTTTTTTAATAAAAGGGATAACTCTAGTAGTTTATTGCTTATCCAATCTAAGGTTTTGGTGGAAAGAATTAGGTGCTTACCCTCTTGTTAAGATGAAGTGACTAAGAAAATTTTATTAAAGGGTAGAGTTTCTAATAGAAAGACCTATAAATATTTGTTATTTATTCATTTTTTGAATACTTTAAGGGATATATTAAGCATATTAGTACTTTTTCTATCATTGCACAAATAAATCTTAATGACATTACATAAAGGGTTAAAAATTAATACAAAAAGGGCCACTTAGATTGTACAATTTTCACTAAAATTTAATTTAAACTCTAAAATTTCAACATGTCAAAAAGAACGTTAATGTTTCTTAAACATTCAAAAAGAAACGCATCATTTTACAAATGCTTACTAACAACCGCGATTTAAATTTTTCATCAACTTTTTGTTAAAAAATATAACTATTAATTTTTTCTGGCCACCTTGTCACATGTATATGCCACGTGGCAAGTGGGCCAAAAAAAGAACATTTAGCAGCTTAAGTTTTTTCTGATATGACTACTTTTGGATTTCCCAAATGCCCTCTATGTTGTTGCTAGTGGCCTCTTCTATTACCTATTTAGCTTTGCCTTTGCCTTTAGTACCCCCTATAATGTATTCATCGATCACCGCAACTTTGCTATCAAGTCACTTCTCTCATCTAACTTTGACTATAACCACTTTCTTTACTAGTGGGCTTTTGCTATAGCAGCCACGAGGATCACTTGTGGCTCTATAGCTGACTTGTGACTGCTATAGCTGAAAGAATCTAGTTTATCACTTACTTGTTCTACTCTTCAATATTAGTTAGGTTTGTTTGCCTTTTTATGTTTCACTAGTTTTGGTTTATCACCAAGTCTGATTTAGATTCTTATTTGGAATTGGAGTCATTGACTTTGTTAGTTCTAGAGTTGTTCACATAGTGGGTTAAATAACTGGTTTCTGAGGTGCTCTTATTGAAGGTCCAAGAATTAGCCATTTTACATCCAACAAGGCATTGACTTTATGTGGACACAATGCTTCATGAATGGTTTTAGGTGCTTTTGTGTTGGTTCAGTTAGTACAATTTCAATCCTAGGTCATTTAATAAAATCTTAAGTGATAACTTTATTGTTAGCTATTACAACCAATGGAGTGCAATTAGTCAGATCGCCATCGCCATCGCCATCGCCATCGCCATCGCCATCGCCATCGCCATCGCCATCACCTTTAAAGGCTACACTACAACCTTGACCACTCTTTTTAACAAAATATTGTTATTGCATCAGTAGAATGTGACTAATATATGCACTGGTTGGTGGGTTCATGGCTATAACAGTAGGATGTTCTATAATTGAGCCATAGGTTGCTCTATAGTTGAGCCATAGGTTGCTATAACATGTAAGTTGGTTATAGTTTTATTTCTTATTAGTTCTAATAAGTTGGCAGAGAAGTTAAAGTTTAATAAACCACTAGAGGTAGCATAGAGAGTCCTCTAACTTTTTCCATGGCTCAAAAGAATTCATTTTTTAAGACACATGGTTAAATATGATGATATCAATCCATTGTCGAATCATGCCCAGAGTTTTTTACTTCATCTTCTCCCAATCTCTATCTAACTTCTTTTTAGGTTTTGAAGGAACATCATCCTTCACACCTTTATCCACGTCAATAGGATCAAAAAGATCTCTGCAATAAAAGAGATCCTCCATTATAGGCCTCCAAATAGAGTAGTTTATTGACGTCAACTTGACCATATAGATGTTTCCACCTTCCATCATGATGATTTTGATACTATTTGTTGGGAGGCAAGAAAAACACAACTTTTTAAAATCAAACAAAGAGAAATAAAATAACACGCTTCAAGTTTAAGAAATAAATTACAATGAGAATAAGAAACTCAATACAAAAACAAACACCTAGATTTACATTTTAAAAACCCCCTAGTGTAGAGGGAAAAAACCCGCCATCAACTTCTCTAAACTTAGGTAAGATTTACAAAGTTTAATATCTCATCTTATAACTACAAGTTATCTCATAAAGTTTCAGGATTGAAACTAAAGTTGATATGTGAATCAACAAACTCTCAAATCAATTCCAAAAACAATAAAAAATGATAAGAATACTATACTATTTGCTTTGGCTATGTTTTCCTCACTTTTTGATGCTTTGGCTTCTCACATATACGAAACCTACATATCCTCTTTTTTATATCACAAAATAGGCTTTTTTGCACAGTACATGGTCACATACACAACTGTGTCTCTTTAGCACTACTTCACTCACAGATATACACAATCACAGAGAGTTATACGCTCATCACACATGGTTGTATAAGTTATAAATATGAGCGTGTAAATGACCATGTATGTCTTCATCTTTCATGTCCTTCTTCACACAGTTCCAAAGATTTACACGGTTGATACACACCATTGTGTAAGTAAAGAACAAAGGCATATGGCAGTTTACACGGACATGTATGTCCAAAAAAATGCTTGATTCACCCATCATCCATCTTGTGTTCATTTATTTTTCATTCCCACAAACCATAAAAGTGTCAAAAACAATTGAAAGTCTCAAAAATAGGGTTGGAAACACACAACAATTATGTTAGAAATTCATAAGTAAAGTAATCCCACACTAGAAAGAGATATAAGATTAAAGTAAGTTATATACAAAGATAGGACTCAAGACCCATTACATTAAGGTTTTAGGTTTATATATAATCTCTTGATTGTCTATGACTTCACTTATATCTAGTCTTATTTCTCCCCAAGCCCCCTCAAAATCCTTTATTGGTATCATAGACTAGATCGACGAAGTCTAATGAATAGAGATTCATGGATTTGGGTGAAATGAATGGGTGATTTATGGAGTGACTCAAATAACTTCGCATGAGCTATACGTTCAAAGGGAGCTAGTCTAATATGAATGAATCCACTTGCGAATGGGAGATTTTGGAAATTCAAAAGTGAAGCAATCCCATATCAAAAAGAGACATAATGATGAAGTGAGTTATATACAAAGATAGAACTCATAACCTATTGGTTAAGGTTTCAATTGAGATTTGTTGTGCTGGTTGCATATGGACTCAATTGGATCTTATCTAATTTCTCCCTAGGCCCCCTTGAAAACCTTCAATTTTGTCCTATTATCACATTATGACCACACTAAGTTAAAACCTAAGTCTAATTTATGTTGTTAATTAGATTACAGCTTACAGTATAAGCATTATTGATGTTGAAATTTAGTAGATTAGAAACTCTTGTGCTTTTAAGAGAACATCATAGTTTCTTTTATCTTTAAATTTCATGTTTCATTCGATCATCTTCCACTTTTTAATAATTTAGATCTATAGGTAGATTTTCGCCCACTGATAATTTTTCCAATTCTTACGATTTTACAAACCTTTATGCTACTACAAATCATGTTTAGAGAAAATTTACTCTCCTCGTAGATCATGTAATATACATTATTTAACCTAAACCTCAATTAATGTTACCTTTTTCATATCCTACTCAAGGAGAAATCCTTCTTGCTTTCGTTATGATTATCATTACTTTTATACTATTCTCCTCTTTAGGGACCTAATTCTTATGAGAAGGTGTTTTTTGGTCCTCTTTTAGGAATAAGTAGTGCTAGAGGAACTACAAGCATTACATAAGATTCATATTTCTGACTGACTTGATCCACTTGTTAAATAAGGCACATGTAATTGTTAAAGGCCATAGTAAAAAAAAAAGAGATTGATTATTTTTGTTCAAGGCCAGGATAAAGCAAGAAGAAGGGCCTCAATAAATTGGTAATATACAAATATGTAAACTTAAAAGGCATAATTTTATTACCATAAGTTAACATTCACATATAAGTAACCCTAGTTATAAGTCCACATACTAAAAAAAAAGAAATGATTATAATAGCAGCTAACAATATTTTGTAAATGTCAGTAGCAATAATTAGCAACAACATCTGAACAACAATATCATATTGCAAAACATCAAGAGAACTGCACTAACTAGCACATAGATAATCATGAAAAATAATTTCTCCACACATTTCTATATGCAAAATCAATAATTTCTCCACACATTTCAAGATCAATATTGTCTAATATATCCTTCTTGATATATAAAATATCCAAACCATTCAACCTTTCTCGTGACATTGATGACCTCAAGTAGGTCTTTAATAATTTTAAATTTGAAAAAAATCCCTCAATTGATGCTATAGTTATAGGTACAGTCAATATGATTGGATAAGCAATTGAAACATTTGGATAATAATATGTAGGTTTAACAAATTCAAGAATTTTAGCTAATGAAATTAACTCATTTGGCAAAGTTATTTTCAACACTTTTAATTAAAAAAAGTGATCACCTAAATCCACATTCAACACATTATCATGAGAAAGATTAGTTGTAAAATTTGTGCAACATTCTCTTAATTCATTATCATCCAACAACTTCAATTTATTTGAATCATATAAGAATCAAAAAATACTTTCAAATGTCATTAATTGTTCAGATCTATTCTTCAATGAAGCAATTGTCATATCCATAACAACGAGAAAGTAACTAACTTTAAAGGACTCCTCAATTGATTGTATTTCTCTATCATGGTCATTTTCATCAAATTATCTTTTCCTAATAATACAATGTCTAATTAGAAATATAGGCTCTACATTCCTCTCAAATGCAAGGCTTTTGCCAATATTCATACCAAAGGCATACCTTTCGTTTCTATATTTCTCAAAAAATACCATCACACCTTCTAATTGCTATATGGTAGCAAAGATGCATATAGATTAGTTTGCAACTTTTTTTTCACCATGTTAATATCGAATAAAATATCATACTAAATAACCATACTAAGTAAAAACTTAAAACTCTAAAGTACACTAACCAAACTTGCTTCTTCACTCTTTCATTTGGCATGATCACAAGATTTGGATAATTCCATCAAAGCCAATCTTAATTGAGGAGCTTGAAATCTAATAGTTTTAACACTTTTTATTTGACTCTTCCAATGAGTGTTAGACAATGATTTCATGGTTAAGTTAAAACATTATTATGTAAAACCTTTCAATTTTTAGGAGAGCTTGAAAATAATGTATCTATACGTTGCACAACTCCAGAAAATGAATAAGTTTGAACACAAGAATGTGTCATATCATTAAGAATAAGATTATGATTATGACAAGAACATGACATATATAATGCTCTCCAATTTATTTCAAGTAATTGTTTTTGAACTCTTACTGTTTTTCCTTTATATTAGAACCATTGTCATAACCTTAACCCCTTATATTATGGACACTAAAATCAAGAGATTTAAACATATTCAATAATTCACTGAAAAGTCCTAATATAGACGTATCATCTACCTTCATGAACTTTAAAAAGTACTCCTCTATTATTATTATTTTTACTTGAAATATTCACACATCACACTAATAGACTCATTTTTTCTTGATGACTTAAATTTAGGGTACAATCAAGAATAATAGAAAAGAATTTCAACTCTTTAATGATCCTTATGATAGAACCTCTAACATTATGGGCCATAAGAGAAATCAACTCATTTTGAATTTTATGACCAAGTTAAGTGATGACAAATTTCATGATTTGAATATGTCTAACATGATTTTGCATTATTACATCAAACTTAGAAATAATCTCAATCAATCCTAAAAAATTTCCATTACTATCTAGTAAAGTTTCTCATTAGATCCTTGAAAAGTCAATCTCTGTTTAGCGAGACATTTCATAAAAGAAAGTTCTTATTAAGACTTGTCTCCAACATCTCCAACATTCTTTCTCCTTTACAATGTCTTATAGCAAATCTTTATCAGTTGTTTGATTTTTACCTAATCTTACTCTTTGTTCCTTCTAAGTCATCATGTTAGTTATATACTTAATACTATTCTCATGTTTTTTGAATCTCTGACTAAGATGCTTCTAATCTCTAAATTCATTATATGTTAATGCACTTTGTTTGTTATTAGATTTAAACAACTTACAACAAAAACAATATACTTTATCTATATATTTAGAGTAACCAACAATTTTCTTTCGTTAATCCCTCCATTACTCAATTTTCTAGAATAATAAGAATACGAAAAATGTCAAAAGGTATTTTCTAAAGAAAAAACAAGATTCAATTTTCTTATAGGGGCCCTTTTTCAACTAAAATGCCCCTTAGATATGATCAAGATTATCTCATTTTCTAGAATCATAAATATTCAATAGAGAGATTAGTTACTCATTTGCCTTTAAATTTTTTAAATTGGGTGCATTTGGTATATGGTTGTGCTCTCTCAAATCACTAACATCCTCATGAATATGAATCTCATCACTTAAAATTTGACAGTGTGTCGTAACAATAGTAAAAATAAACTAAACTACTAGTATCGCAGTAGTGAGTCTAAGTCGATCCCCCAGAAAGTATGTACAAAGTTATTGAAATGAAATTAATCAGTGTTTAGGTTTTGGGGGGTTTTTGTTTTAAAATAAGAAAATAAAATAATGTTAAATTAATTAACAAAAGTAATTTAAAGAAAAAATATAAAAAGGAATGAAAGAGGTGAATTTGTTGGAAATCCGATTTGTTGGTTCTATCTCAACCTAAATCATAATCAAACACATTTCATTGAATTGTTGTTCTTTTACCTCTCCTTAAATTATTAATCATAGGTTAATCTATTAACCGGAGGTTTTCCTTAGGTATTGTTTAATTAAGGTATGATCGTTAATTAAACCTAACTACCAAATAACCTAGGACACAATATCTAGATTCAGTTGGGCAGTAGCCTTGTGAATTATAAAAATCGATTAATCAAGGCAATAAACACATACGATACATTATTTAACCTAGATTATGTTACCTCTAATCATTATAAACCATTAATCGCTACAAATGAATTTCAAATATAACAATTACGGATTATATTGAAATTATAGAAATGAGTTTGTAATAAAACGATCCAATGAACACATTCAAGAAACTTCAAATATAACAATTACGAATTATATTAAAATTATAGAAATGAGTTTGTAATAAAACGATCCAATGAACACACAAATCATCTTTTCATAATACCCAATGGGTTCGTACACAAATAATCAAATGATAACAAGAATACGATTATCCATACACAAAGCTCAAATCAATAAACATATGATAACACAATCAATTCAATAAAGGAGAAAGAAACAACAAAAACAAAAAGACGAATGATTAATCAGGTCATTGGCGTCGATATCCCCTTTGAATTGACATCAGAAAGCTACCTCTCCATAGGTCTTCTTATAGTGGAGAGCTTGCCACCATCTTCATGCTCTCCCAAGCTTCTGAAGTTCCCACTCAATTCAGCCCAAAAACACTTATTCTATTCCCTAAAATTACTTCAGCTGAATTTCCCTCTCTTGTTACTGTTTCTAGCTATTTATTAAAGCCCATGCATAAACCCTTTTTGCCCACTCTTGTGTTTGTTTTTTTTTTTCCTTTAGGTTGTGCGCTTTGCTATTCTTGCTTTCCATTATGCTGCATCATTTTACTTGGCTATTTGTCCACTTGCTGCGCTACTACGTTGTTTCTCCTATCCTTTGCTATGTCATTTTTGGTTGCTCACCAGTTGTTGCGTTGCTTTTTTGGCGTGCACTGCTGCCATTTCCTTGCTTGCTTCTATCTACTACGTTGTTGCTCCTTTCATGTTTGGGTCCTCCCAGCAACTGGCTTATGCATTGCTATTTTGGTGTTCTTCTTCGTCCATGCTATTGGCATTTTACTTGCTTCCATATGTCCGCTGCTGCCGTTTCATGTTGTTTCTTTCTCCAATTGTTTTATTCATGGACCATTAAATTCACGTAGTTGCATGGCAACAACTGCACAACCATTTGCAACTTTGATTCTTCTTCTTTGTGTTTCCATTTTGTTGTCTTTTTCTTGCTTTCATTTACTCTAATTTTTTTCTTCTTACTCCATGAAGATAAATAAATATTAATCTTCAAAAAATGACCCAAATATTGTATTTTCTACTAACTCTAACTCTATCACTTCCGAATTGTGTCTAAAACCACATATGAACTAAAATAAATATCTTCAAAATTTTCATAGCAATAATCACTAAGTGTCATGGAATAAATTCATAATAAAATAAGAACAAATTTTTGTTATGTTGTTTAAAATTACCTTCATCTAATTCCTAAGGATTTTCACCAAAGGAGCTCACTTTTTTAATAGATTTATTGATGGCTCCTTTTTGAGACTTTATTAACTATTTTCTTTTTTCTTTTTTCACTCTCAAATAAATATTTTTTAAGGCAACATCATACAAGATAATTATAACATAATTGGATTTAAAAAAACCAACTATATCGAACTGGAAGATGGAGACAATTACATTAGAATGACAATGACTCAATTATATATCACAAAAATATATCAATGTAATTATAAACTTTAGATAACGAAAAAACAACAACAACAACTAGTAGAAATTTGTTCGACATGCAGGATATGGGAAGATCCAATCTAATAGTACATGACCTTATTCCTAACTAGTAAAGAAAAAAACCAAAGAGCAACATTTAATATCCGCTATAAAAATGAAAAAATAAGAGTAATTTACTATGATTTTTGAGAAATGAAAGAGAGATAATTATTCAAATCAATTTCAATTTGAATTATCATATGATTTATGTTAAAAAGACACTAACAAGAATGAGTTGAAAAAGCGTAAAATTTGGAAACTTATTGCAAATATAGAAAAAGTTATTTAAAGAATAAAACATGTAGATTCAAATCAGATAATAATAGGATGGTTAACCTTGTGTAGATTAGATTGCATTAGTATAATTATAGCATGTCTTACAACATCCATGTAATAGTCTAGATCAATATAATTAAATTGTCATAATAATGATAATTTAAAATTTGATGTTTAAATTGAACTTAGATGAAGAAGTGATATTATGCTAAAATAAATTTCTACATAAGTTTTATAAGATTTAATTGATGTAAATAAAAACTATAAAGTTTATGACTTTTTAAATGATAACTCTTCTACTATTAATAACATATTACCATCTCTACATTTAAACATGTTTAGGTTATGAAATTTAAAAACATTTGTTCATAGATTATCTTATATATATTATTTTAAGGATTGCTTTACAAATTAGCGCATTATAAGTTATAAATGTTTAAACACCAATCGAAACTGTGATTTATGTGAGAGCAGAATGAAGCATAAAACTATAAAACAATTATTGCCAAATTTAAGCCTTTTTTTTGGTTAAATCAGCCGGTATGGTTGTTGGACACTAGGGCTGCATATGTCAATTTTATTATTTATAACAAACATTTGTCAAATTATTTTAGATTAATTTAATTAAAAACTTTGCATATAATATGTTAATTATTTCATAAATATCTAACACCAAATAGTAAATTATTTAAGTGTTAAAAGAGAGTTGGTGTATTATATATGAAGGATGAAGTTATGAGATGCTATCGAATGTGTAGTTTTTTTAAACATATCAAATATTATAATTTTTTAAATTTTAACGTCTATAGTTTTAGATAAATACTCATCTATTCTACCCGTCAAGCTCATCATCCATAGTCTGCTTCCTCCAAATTTAACTTTGGATTATGGTTTGGTAGAGAACATTGCATAATGAATCTTTATACTAAAATATAATAGGGCCATCAAAACTTTTTTATTCAAAGTTATGATTTAAATGACACCTCTAAAATTCTAATCATGTATTATGATCAAATGTTAATAAAATATATCGATATTAATAAACAAGTTAACATATATAAAGGATTTTCACCTTCTTTATTATTGGCATTCATTGTAAATATATTATGATCTTGCAATACTTCATATCTATTTTTGTAAGATTTTATACCAATTATAATATTACGAGTATTCTTGTTGGTATTCTCTTGCATTGCTTATACAGAGGCTAAACCATAATGAACAAAATTAGGTGTTTACAATAAATACGTAGGGGAGGTACTTTAGTTGGCGAATGGCTGAAGTTAATACAGTTCACTCAAATATCATAATTGGAAATACACTGAAAATTTATAAATTTTGATTAATTTTAATGATTTTAGTTAATATTAAATGAAATTAAATAAATTTAAAAGATAATTATATCTTAAAATTTATGTTGAATAAATAAAAATATTAAGAATATGTACTTATTTTAGGGATGACAACAATGTTATGAATACCATACCAGAATTGGCATCAGATTTGGTTCTAATACAGTACTGTACTGATATCGATTAACACTGAGTACCGTTTTAGGTAATTTTTAAATTTATATAACAGTTCATAAATTTTTACAAATTGCAAAATAGCCCTTGAATATATTTTACTGCGTAATTTTACAGTAGCTTTATCTCAAAAAATGATAATGATAGAAAATTAAAATAATAACAATATATTTATTTTTCTTAATATTATTTTCACATATTCCATTTATAAATATCTACAATTATTACCTAAAGAAAATTTTTAAAATAAATTTATATTATTAATATAATCAAATGGATACAAAATATAATAACTTAAATCAAATAAATTAAAATACATTCGTTAACAAAAATAATAATTACAATTTAATTAAAACTAATACAATTATTTTCATCATTAAAAAAATTATTATAATAATTCTTAATTTTGAAAATAAAATAATATTATCATAATTATAATTAAAAATTTTAAAATGACCTTTGTCATCTTAATTATATATTATAAATTAGTTAATTAACAATATATCAAAATTTATAATATAAAATTTATTTTTAAATTTATAAAATTTTATTAAATATATTAAAAATGAAAATTCATATATATAAACCTACGAAACTAAAGTTTGTTGTCATACATCATATTTAAAAATAAAACTTTAAAAAATTTATAAGCTATAAAAATGACAAGTTACTCTAGCCTCTCCACATTTAAACACTTAAAATCCTTAATTACTTGCTTTGTACCTTATGCTTAACTCTCTTATGGTCCTCTTCTGCCTGTTTCAAATTATCTATTTCTCTCAATCTACCGACTTTTGCTCCATCTACATGTCACAGATGCTCTTCTTCCTCTTCTACATGTCACAGATGCTCATCTTTGTTTGCTTTACTTGTGACAAGCAGCAATGGCAGGATAAAGAGGTGGACTAGCGGCAACAATGGAGAAATAAAATCAGAGGAAGAGACGATAGTGGAGAGTTGTCGAAGAGGAGAATCGAGGAGAAAGACTGAGTGAGAGAGGCTAAGATAATGGCAACGTCAGGGCAGAGGCTTTAAGAATTTTTTTTTCAAACCAGTCCCTACTTTTCTTTAAATTTCTGGTATCGATCAGTATTTTGAATACCACTAATATAAGTTGGCATTAGGCGAATTAAGTTGGTACAGACCGGTACTAATAATTGGTACCGAAATATTTTCATTTGTACTATTTTTTAGCCGGTATAATACGTTTTGCCTAGTACTGATCGGTACGGCATGAAATTAGTATAATTGAATGGAGGCCTCAACAATTTTTAAAAATAATTTTCTTAAAATTAAAAGCATAAAAAAATGTTTTTTTAAAAAGCTTGAACTAGCCTATAAGCTAGTTATTAAAAACGACAGGAGCAATCTTATTACATATATAGAGTAAAACAAGTAAAAATAACAAAGTGAAACTAGAGAAGGTAAAATATAAGCATGGAAAATAAAAAAAATGAAAAACGAAACAAGGCGTAGTTGAGATAGAGACTAGACGAAGGAAAGGAAGAGAGGAGATATCTAACACGAAACAGGGGGAGAGCAGAGCAATCGTATGTTAACCTGTATATTCCTGTCAATTCACTTTGTCTTCCTTGAACGAATATGTTTTGTTATTTACGCAAATCTTTGTTAGGGTTTTGATTCTTCTTCTGTTTTTTTGTTGTATACTTATATCTTGTATTAATGAGATACCCATACCCAGCTGCTACGAGATTTAAGCCTTTTTTTGTCTTTGTGCTTTTATGACATCATTTTGTTGCTATTTCTGGATATATATTCGTTTTTAAGCTTTTTCGCGAGGTGGGTTCCTGGTATTCTTAATGATCCACATGTTGGGTGAATTAGTGCCTGGTAAACATCTGAATAAATGTGCTTTATAGGTATTTCAGCGACCTGCGTTTCTGTTTTTTGTTTGTTTGTTTTTGTTTCTACAATCTGTTATATGTACATAGGATAGTATTCATCTTTAATTTCAGACTGGTCTAAGATGCTTATTTGACTAGTTTTCTCATGCTGTAGTTGATGGCTCTGACAGAGATTCTACTTTTGTTTTGTTCAATTGGCTTTGAAGGGACTTTATTTTGATTTGTACTTCTCTTTATATGGATCCCATGGCTGATGAGCAAATTGATTTTGGAGATGAGGAATATGGAGGAGCTCAAAAGATGCAATACCAGGGAAGTGGTGCCATATCTGCACTAGCAGAAGAAGAAATGGTGGAGGATGATGAGTATGATGATCTTTATAATGATGTAAATGTTGGAGAGAATTTCTTGCAGATGCACCGATCTAATGTGCCAACTCCCCCAGCTAATGTGGGTGGTAGAGTTGGAGTCCAAGCTCATGAATCTAGGGTTGAACATGCGGATTCACAAGGACCAAACACACGTGATGTAGCAGTTGAAGGGAAGTATTCTAATCCTGGGGGACAATTTCATCAACAGAAGGATTCAGCCATGGGTGTTAAGGTACAGGGAGTTGAATCTGTTGGTTATTCAGATAGATCTTCTACTGCACAAAAAGGGAGAACCATGGTGATCACTGATGATACTCAAGTCCAAAATATGGGCTTTCAAGGATCGACCTCTGTGGCTCCTAATGTTGGCATTGATTCTCCAAATTTGCATAGAAAAAATGTAAATGAACCTGAACCTTTGCAAAATAGTGGCAGCGGTGGTCCTCGAAATGTAACTCAGATATCAGCCAATCAAATAAGTGTGAGTACTGATGTCAATCGGCCAGTGGTGAGTGAAAATCAGATCCGACCATCTGTGGAGAATGGTTCAACCATGCTGTTTGTGGGAGAATTGCATTGGTGGACAACTGATGCAGAGCTTGAGGGTGTTTTGTCTCACTATGGAAAGGTGAAAGAGATTAAGTTCTTTGATGAAAGAGCTAGTGGAAAATCTAAAGGGTATTGCCAAGTTGAATTTTATGATCCTGTTGCTGCAGCTGCATGCAAAGAGGGAATGAATGGTCATATTTTCAATGGGCGGGCTTGTGTTGTAGCTTTTGCTTCACCACAGACAATAAAACAGATGGGAGCTTCTTACATGAACAAATCTCAAACCCAGACTCAGTCTCAGAATCAGGGAAGGAGGCCTATGGATGACAGTGGGGGGCGAGGTGGAAACATGAATTATCAAAGTGGTGATACAGGAAGAAACTATGGAAGAGGTGGGTGGGGACGGGGTGTGCAGGGAGTTATGAATAGAGGTCCTGGGGGCGGGGGACAAATGCGGGGAAGGGGAGGAGCCATGGGTGCCAAGAACATGGTTGGAAATGCTGCTGGAATTGGAAATGGAGCAAACAGTGGAGGTTATGGACAAGTCCTTGGAGGTCCTGTATTTGGGGGACCTGGTGGTGGCATGATGCCTCCACAGGGTATGATGGGAGCTGGATTTGACCCAGCATTTATGGGTCGAGGTGGTCCCTATGGTGCTTTTGCAGGTCCAGGTTTTCCTGGCATGCTTCCTTCATTTCCAGCTGTTAATGCCATGGGACTTGCTGGGGTGGCTCCTCATGTCAACCCTGCTTTCTTTGGTCGGGGAATGGCACCTAATGGGATGGGAATGATGGGATCCTCTGGAATGGATGCACCTAATGCTGGAATGTGGTCTGACCCAAGCATGGGTGGTTGGGGAGAAGAACACAGTCATAGGACAAGGGAATCGAGTTATGGGGGTGAAGATGGTGCTTCTGAATATGGATACGGAGAGGTGAGTCATGAAAAGGGAGCAAGATCTAGTGCTGCCTCTCGGGAGAAAGAACGAATTGCTGAGCGAGATTGGCCGGGGAACTTCGATCGGAGGCATCGTGATGAGAGGGGGCACGAATGGGAAAGGACTGAAAGAGAGCACAGAGAACACAGGTACAGGGAAGACAAGGATAACTACAGAGACTATCGTCAAAGAGATCGTGACTCAGGTTATGAGGACGACTGGGATAGAGGGAAAACTTCTTCAAGATCACGAAGCAGATCTGGTGCAGTGGCTGATGAAGTTCGCAGGTCTCGATCAAGGGATGTTGATTATGCTAAGAGGAGACGCTTACCGTCTGAGTGATCTGTGTACTGCTCATCTTTCTGGGATGATTTTATGAGCTGTGGAACTTCATATTTGCAGTCTGAAGTCTTATGACATGCACTGATTTAGAATGCAGCTGGATGCTTCTTCAGGCAGGAAGTAAGTTATTATCATATGGATGGTAGGGAGGAGTGGATACGCTGTTACTTTCTCATTGCATTCTATAGAACATACTTGAATGATTCTTAGTATTTGGGTGCTTGAAAACAGTAATAGCTCTTCTTAAAAGCTGGCCAATGTGGATATTTTCTGTGGGGTTGGAGTTAAATGCCATGCAGCAAAGTATCTGTTTGGACTTATTTATTTTAAACCTTTTTATGATGGCTTGTGATCTTGATTTGCTTCAAATCTATTTTTTTTTAATAACTTAGTTCTCTTTTATCAACATTTTACATTACTTTTAAGCCTGTTAGACTTGTAAAAAAAAAAGGTCCACAGTTTGACTTGCAATGCATGTTTCTATACAAGACCTGGTCAGGGTATTCAATTACTCTTATGATTTTATGATGTCTTCATACAATTGCATGAACTATATTTACTTCTTGCTGTTGCTTTCTTGAAGAATTTGATGATTTGTATATAGATACATTCTTCAGAATAGTGAACCCACTCAGGCCTTGTGTCTAAGCCCTTTTTCCGAACCCTTTTCTGTGATACACATCCTTGCCATAAATGACTCAAGTTGTAGTAAGTGCTTCACACCAATTTTTTGTTTTGGTTCTTTACAGTGACTTCTTTTTTGGTTTTCTGATTAAACAATTAATCAGAATACTTCTATGAAATTTACTTTTGTGTGGTTTAACCATTTTTCTAAAGATTCTTGGTTGATAGTTACTTTGTCCCATTTTGAGGAAACATAGAATCAAGCATGGAATTTTATGTTTGTTGTTAACTAGGAGATGATGCATGGCATTTTCTAGTTTAGATATGCTGAAACTTGTTATTAGGGTGGAAATCCTAGATAACGGTTGTAATTGTCTTTGCTTTTAATGAAGTTGAGGATTTGTTCCTCTCTCTTGGATCTTTATGATAAAAACCCACATAAAAGGCCTATGTTGGCTCCAGAATTGTGATCAATGATTCTTGTGTCCTCTTAAGTAAGTTTTAGTAAGCAGGTTAAAGTCTTCGAAGAAGCTTGGGTGTTGATTGTGCTGAGTTAAAATGTTCGATACTGGTTAATTTATTTTTCTTTAGTATAGGTGTTGATTGTGCTGAGTAAAAATGTTCAATACTGGTTAATTTATTTTTCTTTCAGAGCTCAATATTTGACATCAGTTTAGTCTATATCACTGAGGTATGAGATCTACAGTTCATATGCTCACTATGAGTTAGGTGTCTGAATTTCATTATTTTGACTTTTTAACTAGGCTTGAAAATTTTAGGTGTTTCAAGTGCTTGTGGTGAAAATTTTAGGTGTTTAAAGTGCTTCTGTAGTGTGTATAAAAGTAAAGTTTAAAGTCCATCACTAGTCTTCAGAGAACTCATATGGATATGGGGTTACAATTTATTTTTTCTGGAATTTTAATTTTTTTTTTCTTTTTAAGTTGTTACTGTAGTGTTTATAAATGTAAAACTAATAATCCTTTTCTCCCAAAATATCTGAAGTTATCACTTTTTATGGCTTTTATTGAAATTGATTGTGATTCTTCTTCTACACATTTGATGTTTTATTTGAAAAAATTTCCTTAAAAAAGTTTCCTCGTCAATGCTTTTCAGTAGAACTGAGACTGTCCTTTCTGCTTACTGTGGTTTTTTCTTTGTATACTCGTTTACTAAAGTCACCAAATTTATTGTGTCCACTGTTTCAGTTGAACGTAGCTTAGGCCCATGAAAATGTTCCTCTTAGGATTCTCTAACCGTGAATTATACCGTATATTGTTCTTCGCGCAGCCAAAGTTGTATTTGGTTGCTTTTAGGGTTTATATGCCACTTGATTTCCATGCACCAGATTAACTTAGTTTGCAAGCTATGGAGATGTCTGCACCTATTACTCGTCTTAGTTCCTTAGAAGTCTAATGTCCACGTGAAGTATGATTATAGAAGGACCACGGAACAATTGGCTTTGAATTACCATTAGATGGTGGCAGGATTCTTTTTCTAATTTATGGGTTGTTAGACATTTACTGCCGGGTGGTCTCTTTGAAAAATAAATACTTTTATGTCTATTGAAATGGAAGTTTTTCTTTTACCAGGGAGTGGAATGGGGCAACACTTGTTCAATACTTGGTAGTTGCTCGAAGGAAGATATGTTAAATGTGCTGCGTTCCCTGAATGGTTTTGGTCTGCCAAGTTTGCAGGAGCCCTAATTCCCTTTGTTTCAACCTTACATATTTATGAACAGCTTGAGAATGTAATTAAAGCTCCTGCAAGAATATTCTAGGAAGAGTATCAATGTGAGCTACTGAAAGGATTTCAGTCTCAAGGTTTTGGGGCATGATCTCATTGTTGATTCTTGTAAAAAATTATTTTCTCATGTAAATGAATACATGTATTAGGTCTAGAACTTGTAATGACCTTTCATTCCTAGTTTGGTTTTGAGTACTCTTGGCTGATCAGCAATTTTGTATAGACCTGCTGCAGAAGCGGCCATACATTAGTAAATACGAGTTGTGCAATGGTTGTATAGAGTAGTCAGATTGGGTCAAAAAGATTGTAATATTTAGCCCTTCCCTCTGTATTTTGACCACTGTAACAAATGTACCAGCAAATTTGTCAATTGTATAGAACTGTCGTACAAGAGCTAACAAGGTTGTAATAGTTGGCCGTTCCCTCTGTATTTTGGTCACTTTAACCAATGTACAAGCCAAATTTTCATTATATAGAATAGTCGGACCAGAGTTAAATAAGGTTTTGTAATATTTAGTATTTGCCACTGTAACAACTGTACATGCCAATTTGTGGTTGTATAAGAATAGTTGGACAAGAGCTACTAAGTTTGTAGTGTATACGAGGCAGTACCTGTTTCTTATTTCTGGTGCAGAGCGTTTATATTTTTCTTGAAGATGACTACTTTCACTAACTTAACATTCTGTTTTGGGGAAAAAAAAACAACTGTGATTTATGTTCACACATTGTAAGTTGGCAGCTTGTATGCAGTCTCGTTTTCCGATTTTATGCATTTGCTAGATGTTTTGTTAAAGCTAAATAACTTATTTGGTCTGTACTAGTATTTGAACCCTGCATGGGTGCAGTCTTAGCTCTGCCATTGTTCTGACGCTTGGCGTGATTCGTTGTATTTATTTTTCTGTCTTTTATGGTTGTACTAAATGAGACTCCTGTTTTGGCTATGTTCTCCAAGGAATCCGTAGGTTACTATGATATCTCTTTCTTCTGGCGATTGAGGTTGCCTAGACTGCTTAATTCCATCAATGTTGCAATGAGGGTAAACTTTTCAGTTTCGTATCATCATTTAGTTTCATGCCATTTAGTCCTGGAAGTTAGGAATACTAGTGAATGATGGATCAGAAAAACTTCCTGCTTGTTAGGATTGGTCCTTGGAATTTTTCGAGTTCAGTTAATTCTGAATCGTTATAGTTTAGATGGTGATCAAAGGTATGATTGAGCCTCTAATTTTTTTACCAAGGAATGTAATAAATAAGAATTTAACGTTAATTATATATGTAATTGATCTTTGATAAAATTTTCAACTTTTACTAAGATTCTATCAATAAAATTGACCTTATAATTTTTTAGCTTTAGTTATGTAGGTGATTGAAACTTAAAATTTCAAAACTAAGTTAACAATTTTTTTAAAAAATACTTAAATTAATCAATTATTTCCTACTGAGTTTTGAATCTTTCTGAAATCTTAAATTTCTAAAATCAATTTTAAATTATATTTTGTATTTTTATTGAAATTGTGTAATTAATAAGATTTAAATTTCTTTACCTATGTTTTCTTTTTGTCTCTATTTCTCTTAATTGAATATCGGGGAAGTTGTGTTTTTTTTAGTTATTAATCAATATAGCATTTTATGCTCTTAAACAAATTTGCTTGTTGTAATAAGACCAAAAAAAAGATGTGTTGTATCTTGTATTTAGCCTAGATACTTAATTACTAGTACTTCTGCCATAATTATATACCTTAAATATTTCTTTATTTACTCTAATCATTCTTGTATAACGGCTTGCTTATTTTATATGTTTATTTATCTTTTTTCTTATTCATGTATTTATTTACTTATTTTATCTTTTTTATTCTTTACCTTGTATTATATTTATTATAGTATTTATTTTATTACTTATTTTTTATTCAAATTTGTTCATTTTTGTTCATTTTATTATTATTAGTATACTCTATGTCTATTCTTTATATTGGTATTATTATTATTAATACTATTATTACTACTACTTTATTCTCTTAACATGTATCTTTTATTATTCTTTGTTTATATTTATATTCATATTTATATTTTATTTATTAAATATATTATATATTATATGTTTTTATCTTTTATTTTGGTTTTGTTTATTCCCCGCAAATAGTTCTAAAAAAGCCTTTTTTTTGTCTTTTTTCTTTTTTTCAATAGATCTATCAAAAACCATCTCTTTACCAGTTGGGGTAAGGTTGTGTACGTAAGTGTGTCATCTACTAGAATATTGTTATTGTTCTTGTTTTAGAGTAAAGAAAGGTAGTTAGGATTGGTCCTTCGCAATTTTCAAGTTTATTAATTCTAAATCTTTATATTTAAGATGGTGAAATAAAGCTATGATTTAGCTTCTAATTTTGTACTGAGTAATATTAAAAAATTTTAATGTTTAAAAAATTACATAATTGATCTTTGATAAAATTTTATCAATAAAATTGAACTGATAATTTTTTAAAACTTAGTAGGCAATCGAAATTTTAAAATTTCAAAACTAATATAGGATTATATATTTTTTCGCTTTCCTTTTGAGTTAATTAAATCAATCAATTATCTCATATCAAGTTTCAAATCTTTCTAAAATCTTAAATTTCTAAAACCAATTTGAAATTAGAATTTGTATTTTTATTGTAATCGAGTTGGATCAATTAAATCAATTAATTATTAAGATCTGAATTTCTTTAACTATGTTTTTTTGTCTGTATTTCTCTCAAACAACTTAACATTGAACATCTAGAAAGTTCTTGTATTTTACTTATTAATCAATATGTCTTTTTTGCATATTCTTAAACACTTTTTTGTTGTTATGATAGAGTAAAAAAAGGTAGATAGAGTAAAAAAAGGTAGTTAGTAGTTAAAAGAAAACAATTACCTTGTTCCTTTCAATGTTTTGGTTTCTCTTTCTTTTTCCTTTTATTTCAATTTCTCACTTTGAGATCTAAGTCTTGTTTGATATAAGACTACATATTTTTTGCTTGAATCATAGATTTAAGTTAAATTTATTGGTTTGATGTGCATTTCTCGACTTGAATTGTTGTCAATTTCAAATTAGTCTTTAAGGTTTGGACAAAATTTCATTTTTACTATTTTTGTTAGCTTTCCATCTATTTCTTTTATTTGTGGTTAACATTTATGAAAAACTTTGGTTTGAAAATAAAGAATTAAAAGTTAAACATGTTGTTTATGTGGTGATGAAGTAGAAGTTAAACTCAAAGATAGCCCTTGGATTGGTGTTTGAAGGCTTAATCTCTGGGAAATATAGAGGTAATAAAGGTGATGAGAATTAAGAAATTATGAATCAAAGTTTATAAGGTGCATTTTCTCAAAAGGAAGTCAAGCAAATGAGTTTGTTGAAAACAATGTCAAAAGTAAAAAGCTGATCAAATGACTACTCTCTTCCTTCAGAAGATGTAAAGTTGTGAAATGAGTTGGTGGTAATCAATGAATTAAAAATTGAATTGGACTTGCTAGTTCAATCATGTTAACTAAAAATCAATTAGTGTTATACATGTATTTTAAAATTGAAAATTAATTAATTAAAATGATAATTGACCAATTTTATTGAGCCTTTTAAACTTGTTGAACTGTTTGGGAGACTTACAATACTTCTTCTTCTCAATTATTTTTCTTTACTTTTTAACCTAGTTTATTTAAACTCCTTCTTCTTCTCCATCATTTTGTAACATGATAAGGGTGATATAACCAATGCAAAGAACAAAATCAAAATTCACAATATTGGATAAGTAGGTTAGTGTTATAGTTTGTACTAAGCCAATTTACGGTTTGTACTTAAAGAAGGTATTCCTATTTTTCACTAAAGTTGTTACTAGCTTTAATACATTATGGTAAATTTTGTATATAGTAGTAATATTAAATATATTATGTCCTAGTATAGTTTGTATAGACATAATAATTTTTTCACTTAATCATTATATTCTCGTATAAATGTTATTTTTCTGTAGTTAGGTGAGGTATTGGATAAATAAAGTACTTGTATATGGATACATTTTGTACTCAGACATGACATTCCCATTTTTCATTGACATTGTCTCCAATTTTAAACGTGTCATTGTAATTTTTCCATGTAGTCATGGTATTAAATGTGTTAAGTCCTATTATTGCTAGAATTTAGGTACGGTATTCTTTTCGCTCGGTCAATATATTCTCATAGAAATGTATAGATGTTGCTTATCTCCAACAAATAATGGTATTGTTCTATATAGGCATGATATTAGATAAATAGATTACTAGTATACTTTGTATATATTGAGATAGAGTATTGTTTTACTCTTTCATGATATTTCATTTTAAAGTATACTTGTACTCATTTTCAATAACCTATTGTATTTTTTGAATACTAAGTAGGTATTACTTGTATTAAGTCATGGTATGATTTCTATTCATCTATGAAATTATTTGTACTTAGTCATAGCATTCCCATATAAAATTGAAGCTATTACTTATTTCAAATGAGTGATGGTATTTTTCTACATATGTGTGGTATGGTATGTAATGAGCTATAGTACTACGATTAACTTTTAATTGGATATTTATATTCTAAAATTAGGGTGTCACTACTATGTAAGGAGTTAACATATGGTATTTTTCTACACTATCTTTAAATGATTTTTTTTTGGGCATAATGGTGGTACTTTTTTTTCGAGAAGCCTTATGGTTTTGGAATCTAGAGATGTGGCATGACCTTCATTTGGAGTGTTCTGGTTAAGGCGTTAAAATTATCAATTATTGGTGAAATGAAGCTTCTTTTCCTCTATCATTAACAACTTAGAACTTCTTCTCTTCCTCGCTATTAATAGTTTAATAATGTGGTCACATTTGAAATTTAACAAAAAGAAAAGCCCACCATAAAAAAGGGCCCCATATGTGTATAACATTTTTTTTTTAGAATTTCGATCTTGGAAGTGAAAGGAAACATTGAAGCTTTAGGTAGCATTAAATGGCCATCAGCGTGTGTGTACTGAATAGTCATCAACGTAAATGTAGTAATAAATGTAGAGAACGTTGGTAGAGTAATGTAGCATTTGATTAAGTTATTAACTTAATCAAATGCTACATTAACTTAATCAAATGCTACATTACTCTACCAACGTTCTCTACATTTATTACTACATTTACGTTGATGGCTATTCAT
>JAOSBN010000001.1:6285570-6300533 GCA_027563595.1 Erythroxylum suave
GTGGAAAATCACTTGTGAGGTAGGATTTGTGCCGGAAAACAAATCGAGTGTGAGGCGTAGCTTGAGCCGGAAGTCAAATGTATTGAAAAGTTCACACTAAACTGAAAAGTGTGTAGTAAAGTTGTTTGCCAAAATTCTAAGTGGGAGCTTAGGTAGAGGACGTAGGTCTTAGTACCGAACCTCTATAAAAACAATATTTGCTTCTCTTCCCTACTCCTTGCTTTTAAATTTGGTTATTTATTTTGTGTGGTGTTAATTTCTGGTTTTTGTTGAATTTTACAAAAAGGTTAAAAGATCTATTCAACCCCCCCTTCTAGATCGTTTACAGATCACATACCAAATGCATTCACTTTCGAAAATTTAAAGGCAGATGAGTAAGTAAGCCCTATAATGGATATTTATGGTCCTAGAAATTAGGATAATCTTGATAATAAAGCAAGGGATATTTTAGCTAAAAATGGTCTGTAAGAGAATTGAATCTTGTATTTTCTTTAGACAATACCTTTCGTCATTTTTCATATTCTTATTATTATAGAAATTTGAGTAATGGAGAGATTAGTGATAGAAAATGGTCTATTTATTCTAAACATATAGATAAAGTATAATGTTTTTGTTGTAAGTTGTTCAAATCTAATAACAAATAAAGTGGATTAGCAAATGATGGATTTAGAGATTGGAAGCATCTTAGTAAGATACTCAAAGAACATAATAATTGCATTGAGCATATGACTAATATAAGAACTTGGAATGAATTAAGAGTAAGATTAAGCAAAAATCAAAAAGTTGATAAAGATTTATAACAAGAAATTGTAAAGGAGAAAGAATGTTAGAGATAAGTTTTGATAAGAATAGTTTCTGTTGTGAAATATCTTGTTAAATATAATTTAGCTTTTTAAGGATCCAATGAGAAACTTTATCAAGATGGTAATGGTAATTTTTTAGGATTTATTAAGATGATTGCTGCATTTGATGTAATAATGCAAGATCATGTTACATGTATTCAAAATCATGAAATTCATCATCATTATCTTGGTGACAAAATTCAAAATGAGTTGATTTCTCTGTTAGCCCATATTGTTAGAAGTTCTATCATAAGGATCATTAAAGAGGCGAAATACTTTTCTATTATTCTTGATTGTACCCAATATTTAAGCCATCAAGAATAAATGAGTTTGTTAGTACGATGTGTGAATATGTCAAATAAAAAAATAAAAATAGAGGAGCAATTTTTAGAGTTCTTAAAGGTAGATGATAAATCTGGATTGAGACTTTTCAATGAACTATTGAATGCATTTAATTCTCTTGATCTTAATGTTTATAATGTAAGGTGTCAAGGTTATGACAATTGTTCTAATATGAAGGGAAAACACCAAGGGGTTCAAAAGTGATTACTTGAAATAAATCCGAGAGCATTATATATGTCATGTGCTTGTCATAATCTTAATCTTGTTCTTAGTGATATATCACATTCTTGTGTTAAAGCTGTTTTATTTTTTTTGAGATGTGCAATGTATATATGCATTATTTTCAAGTTCTTCTAAAAGGTGGAAGGTTTTTCTTGATAATGTTTTAGGCTTAACTATGAAATCATTATCTAACACTTGTTGGGATAGTCGAATAGAAAGTGTTAAAGCTATTATATTTCAAGTTCCTCAAATAAGACTGGCTTTGATGGAATTATCTAGATCTTGTGATAATGCCAAGTCAAAGAGTGAAGCAGAAAGTTTGGTCCAGTGTACTTGAGAGTTTTGAAGTTTTACTTGGTATGGTTATTTGATATGATATTTTATTCTCTATTAACATAGTGAGTAAAAAGTTGCAATCTAAATCTGTGTTCATTAACGCGACCATAAAGCAATTAGAAGTTGTGATGGTATTTTTTGAGAAATATAAAGATGAAGGGTTTAACTCTAGTATGAATATTGCCAAAAGTCTTGCACTTGAGATAAATATAGAACCTACATTTCTAACTAGATATTGTATTATTAGGAAAAGACTATTTGATGAACTTAACCATAATGGAAAAATACAATCAGCTGAGGATTCTTTCAGAATTAATTACTTTTTAGTTGTTGTGGATACGGTAATTGCTTCGTTGAAGAATATATTTGAACAATTAATGAGATTTGATAATATTTTTGGATTCTTATTTGATTCAAAAAAGTTGAGATCATTGGATGATAACGAATTAAAAAAATGTTGCACTAATTTTACAACTATTTTTTCTCATGATAATGTGTCAGATGTGGATTTAGATGATCTTTTCTTAAATTAAAAGTGTTGTAAATGACTTTGCCAATTGAGTTAATGTCAATAGTTGATTAAAAGTGTTGTAAATGACTTTGCCAATTGAGTTAATGTCAATAGTTGAAATTTTAGAATTTGTTAAAGCCGCAAATGTTTCAATTGCTTATCGAATTCTATTGACTATACTTGTGTCTGTAGCATCAACTGAGAGAAGTTTTCAAAGTTAAAATTATTGAAAACCTACTTGAGGTCATTAATGTCACAAGAGACTAAATGGTTTAGTTATGTTGTGTATTGAGAAGGATATGTTGGACAATATTGATTTTGATAATATCATTAATGATTTTACATCTAGAAATGTACGAAGAAATTGTTTTTCATAAATCATAATCCCTTATGTATTTGTTAGTGCAATTCTCTTAGTGTTTTGTAGTTTAATATTGTTGTTTTATTAATGTTATGATCATTTAGTATTTGGTTGAGTATGTAGACTCAAAAATTGAGTCATTTATGTTTCATATCGATTTATTGGGGCCTTTTTTTTTATTTCACCCTGGGCCTATAAAACAACAGGAACGGGCCTGGAGGGACCCCATATGCGGGCGACTTTATTGTATGGACATCTATAAAGCAATAAGATGGAAGATTTAAGAGAGATTAAAATTTTTACTTTAAACTAATAGAAAATGAAAAACTATTATGAAGAAAATAAAATCATCGCAACTTGGACTATCTAATCGATTCCTTTGTAGTATCATTTTATATTTTTATTGATTATATTCAATACATTATTATAACCATGATTTTGAATTTTGTACCACATCGACCGGAGAATGGTACGAACTCGGGCTAATTATGTACCAAGTATAAATACCGATCGGTACTGGATTGTTTCATTTGGTACTGGCTGGTATTTATAATATTGGCCATATACTGGTCAGTATCGAAAATTTTGAAAAATATAGGGACTAAGTTGCCAAAATTTTCAAAATTTTTTAAAATCATTTTAATTTGTTATTTAATTAAACTTTCATTTTGATTTTTAATTTTAATTTTTAAAATAATATAAATATTTTATTACTGATAATAATTATACCTTAAATAAAAATTTAAAATAAATTATTTTATTTAAATTTATTTTAATCTTTTATGATAATATTTATTAATAAACTATTAATAAAATATTTTATTTTTAAAAATAAATAATTTAGAAATTATTATTTATAAACTAATATTTATTTATATATTTTTAATTATTAAATCAAATTTTATTTGAAATATATATTTTAAAATGTTTTAAAACTTAATTATATTTATTAACAATTGTTAAATGAATTTTATAAATTAAATTAAATTAAAATGTTTATAATTTTAGTAATAATTAATTTTAATTAATTAAATATATAATATATTTAATTGATAGTAAATTAAATAATATATGTTTTTGTTTCATGTTTCAATTATACTTAGTTGTTTCCTTATTACGAACTCTTATTGTAAATTATAATAATTTGAGAGTTAAGGATATTTATTATTCTTTTTATTAGAAGTTTTGATGTAATTATTATTTATTATATAATAAAAATTGAAATTGTAATATTTTAAATACTTTATATTGTTTTTAATTTTATATTTATGTGATATTGATTGTCTTTTTCATATAAATTGTAACTAGTATTTATACGTGAAATATCTGAAAATTATTTTTATTTCATATTAATTATAATTATAATTTATTATTTAGATTTTTAGATACATGGTTAAAAATATACAGTATAACTGTACAATATAACAATAAACTATTTTATAATTTTTAAAAAATTTATAAAGTATTTCATAAATTTAAAAAATTGTCTAATATTGACTGACCGTACTAGAACCCTTGATAGAAATAAAGATAACCAAGTGTAACTAAAGATTCACTTTTCTTTATTGAAAATCGACTCCCAAGTTTCTGCTGCTTTGAAGTTCAGACGGCAGTACACTATCAACACTTACAGCAGCACAAACAGAAACAGAAATTAAGGAAAAATGTGTGCGTTTTTCAGATTACTAGCTTACAAGAAATAGCCAACAACAGCAGCAACTCCAACGACGGCAGAGACCTCGACTGCGGTGGCAGCGGCCTTAGGTGATTCAGCAGAAGGCCCTCCGATGATGGTGCTGCCAAGTGGTTCGGCAACGACGTCGTCAGCAGAAGGCGAGGAAGCATCATCCTTACCAATGGCGACAGCTTTTGCAGGGGCAGCAGCTGTCGCAGGGGTTGCCGGAGTGACGGTGGTCGGAGTGGTTGTGGCTGGAGCGGCGGCGCAGGCAAAGCCAAGAACGGCGAAGAGGACGAGAGCTAGAACAAGCAGCTTGCTGGCCATGTTTCTACCTCAAAGTTATTTGTTTTCTTTTTCTTTTATTGACTTTTCCTTTTTTTTTTGGTATTACCTTCTTTGCAAGGCGTTTATTGAAGTTTAATTTGATGATCTGCAGATGTTCTCAGTGAACACGCTGCAATACAACAATCAAAGGTCGGTTAATGGGTTATTCATGGACGTTTCAAAGGCCTTATATAGCTGTTGGATTAGCTTGAGGAAAGCGGAAACCACGCTCATTCATCATGCGAAGAATGAGGAAAACCATAGAACTGAGTGACCTTTTATTGGAAAATATACGAGAAGGAAGCTGATTTTTGTACTTGTTTTTACAAATTATTGTTAAAGTGTAAGAACCAGTCTCATAGTTTTTGAACCACCTACGGAAATGGAATGGATAGTATTACGAGGATATATATGACTGGAAAACTCGTTCCACCATAAACATATATGCGAAATTAGTTTGATCATAATTATTGATTGATAATAATGAAATCCAACCATAATTCACATATGTTATGATTAAATATTTACAAACATGTCTTGTAGTGGCAGCATGTTTAGTTAAAATAAACAATGTTTAAAAACCTAACCATACATTAAACTCGTCAAACAAAAGATTTAAAGTTTAAAGATTCAACCAATATTAAACTATTATAAAAACCAGTTTATAATAAACAAGAAGTAAAAATTATAAAAAAGTAAAATATAGTATAAAATTAAATACTTTATTGAAATAAAACTGCATTTATAATGTCTATTGATATATAATAAAAAATAATAAATCTAATAATTTAAACTAAGGTTGAATCTAACATAAAATTTAAAATAATAATAATAATAATAATAATATTATTATTATTATTATATTATCATTTATTTAAAGACTAATAAAAGTTGAAATATGTTTTAAAAAATTCAATAAAAAGACTAACTTTATTTTAACTTTTTCTAATATCCTTTAAAAATACTTCTTTATAGTGTAAATATTATGTTTTAACACATTCTTAAATTATCTTAAGAAAATTACTTATATATATTAATTAATAATCCAATTTATTAAACCAATTTATAATAAAAATAATATTTAGTTTTTAACAATAATAATTTAAACATTTTAATTAAAGTAAAGTATAAAGAGATAAATAAAGAACCTAAATTTTGATAAATATAACTTGTTAGTGAGATTAAATAAATAAAAATAGTAATTTATTTTTAAAAAGTAATAATTAAAATAAAAATTCTGCTCCTCCTACTCCATCCACCACCCCTTCTCCCATCTCATCGCCACCTCCAGTGACTCCACCCACGGTATCAACACGACCCCCGTCAACTCCACCGGTGGCCACCTGACCTTCTACAACCCCACCACCAATCACACCTTCTCCAGCAACCCCACCGCCAACCTCTCCAATAAAATATAAAGAGGTAATTAAAAATATAATTTATTAAATAAATTGTATAAGAGAATTGAAAAGAAAAACAAACGATTGAAAAGTGAAAACTTCGCATAGAATAAAACTTCAATTTGCAACTAAAAAAAAGAAATTAATGCAATTAATGCATTAATTTTGAAGCAATTAATGCAAGTTTAGAGCATTCCAAGTCGGTGTGCAAAATTTAATGGTGGACCCCACATTTTGATAGATTCTAATTACATTATCAATTTTTCTATGAACTAGCCAATTTTAGGGCCATTTTCTTCAAAAAAACTGCTCGGTTTATTACTTGACCTGCCAATCATGGGTGTGCATGGTGGAATCACGCCCATACAAATGAGGCTCATGCCTATGAGCCTTCAAAGAGGCCATTCACAGCCATAAGTCCACCATGCATGTCTGTGACATTTGCCCAGCTATCCCAAAAACCTGATTTTTTGTATAAAAGCATCGTTTTGACAGCAAAAACTTATGTTTTGTTTAGGGTTTCGTTTGATGTGAGCTCTCGATTTTAAAGAAGAGAAGGGGCAAAGCTTCACTCCTTTTGAGACCTAGAGAGGGCCAACTTTTCGGTGCCAATTCGAAGGTGGCATCAACACCGAAGAACTCAGTTAAGCATATTTTTATTATGTTTGTTTTTCTTACTCTCTTTTTGGATTGTTTACGTTATCTTGCATTTATGAATTGGATATTGTGTAAGAATGATTTTCATGCTCTATTGGATTGTTTCTTATGAGAACCATTGCTAGAACTTTAAATACTATACGTAATAGTTATGTTTGAATTTATTTGTAGCAACTAATGGTATTATATAATTAGGGATAATGAAAAATAAGTTAAATAATCCGAGCTTATGAAATTATTGCTTAGATTGGTCTATTTTTCTCATTCGTAAGGTGACTGTTTGCTTCAACTTAGAGAGCATCTCTTAGGTTATCCGATAGCTAGGGTTAATTAATGTGCTCTTCTTAATTAATTATGACCTAAAGAAAAATGAGAATAACAGAGCTTGTTGTTAGTTTACGACTAATAGTTCAAGAAGAGGTATAAGGATAAAAATTCAATGAAATATGTTTAATTAGGAGTTGGATGAGATTGAATCAAAGAACTGGATCCCTAACGAATTCATCTTTTTCATCATTTTCAAATGTTTTCATTAGTTTTACTTTATTTTGTTCCAAAAAAAAACCTATACATCGATTATGTTCATTTCAAAAGCTTTACACACACTCTCTGTAGGATCGATTAGATCACCACTACTATAGTTGTAGGTTTAATTATTTTAAGTAATGTTAAGACACGCTACGTTAGTTCACAAATAGCCTAACACTTACTATTTACTTCTACTTTTACCTTGGAATCTTTAGTTATTCCTTTCCATTCAGATCTCCTTGACACAGTTAGCAAAGGAGATAAGATAGATTACTTTGTTAACCTTAGAATTTGATCTTTGTTTAACAAACCATTGCATAATACCCATATATAGCTAATAGTTTAAGTTCCAAAGACATGTATTTCACCATATGTCCCTAGAGAACCCACATTTAAAGAAGATGTGATCCCTAATTCCAAGTCCAGAATTACATAGTGCATAACTTGCATTAATATTAGGATAAACTTTCTAATGTACTCAACCTGTTTGGGGATGTTATTGATAGTATGAATGAAGTACTAGGTAATAGAGCTTTGTGTCATATAATATGATGTTAGTCTAAATTTTCACCTCTTCAGATCAAACACTCTATATATATATAGTTTGCAACTTATGCACTTATAATCAAATTATATGCATAAAACATCAAGTTTCATTTGATTATAGTTGTTGATCTTCATAATCTAAAATAATGTTTCCAACTCTTTGAAAAATTAAATTAGATTAAACCATTGATTCCTTAATGATTTAAATTCCTATTTTAAATAGAAATTTAATTAGGTTTAAAAATATTTTTCAAATCCAATTGGAAACTATTTCCAATTCTATTGACTTATTTAACAAAATTTAATTGGAAACAATTTTCAATAAACTATGCTTTTTACTTATATAATAAAATTTTGGAAAACTAAATTATATAAGTAAATAATTATAATCCAATTAGAAAACCACTTCTAATCTAATTAAAAATTACTTTTCCTTACTTAGAAAACTATTTTCTATTGTTAAAAGGAAACTACTTTAAAAATAAAACACTTTTAAATTTAATTAAGAAAGTTCTTTACATTATTTTATTTAGAGATTAATTTCTTAATTAATTGGAAAATCTCTCTTTAATAAATTAAAAAATTATTTTCAAAATATTAAAGAAAGCACAATTTTCGTAATTGATAAATAAAACACATTTCAAAATTACCAAGAAAAATATTTTTCTAATAAATCAAGAAACTTATTATATAGAGAAAGAAACAATTTCTAAATAAATTGACTATCAATTCTCTAAAAAATAATGTTATAAAATTTTATTTATCTCAATCAAATAAAAATAAATATATACAATTGAGAAACACCTTTCTTGATTTTTTAAGAAAACACTTTTATTAAATTTAAGGAGTATAATTAATTAATTTCAATCTAATTGAAATTAATTAATTCCAATTTTAAGAACTAATTTTCTAAAATTAATTAGGAATCAATTTAATTATTAATCTTAAATCATACTAAGAAAATTAATTTATTTATTTTTGGAATTTTTTTTAAGATTTTGAAACAATTTTAAGGTTTATTTTTTGGAACAAAATTTATTAAGATTACATTAATCCTAAATCCAAACAAACCCAAAGTTAGGTTTGGAATACCTTATTCTAATACCCAAACAACCCTTATTCAAGATTTAGGATATTATCCTTGCACCCAAACACCAGTTATTCTAACTTTTGAATAACTCTATCCATATTTCCAAATAGTGCTTATTCCAGTATTAGAATAAACTTAACTCCATATTGAAACAACCTTCTTATTTAACTGAATAATTATAAATTAGATTTATCTCTAATTCTCATTACTCTCTTTTATTATTGTTATGATTATTTTATAAATATGTTATATGAATTTTTCATTACTATATGTCATAATAAGCAGTTCATTTATTAAACTAAAAAAAATTAAATTTCACATATACACAATTAACAACTTCTCTTATAGTCTTTCGAGTATTAACAACTTATAAATGTAATATATCTTTCTTTCCATTTTCATTAAAAAACTAAATTACATTTTCTTATATTAACTACAATTATCTTTATTTTATTATAAATATAATCTAAGTATTAAGGAATTAACATATAAAAATTCATCAGATTAAGTTATTTAAGGATAACATAATGAAAACTAGAAGTATAATATATTATTTACATCAAGTTATAAATATAAAATTAAAGTACATGGCGACATAAAGGATTGTCAAAATTTGATTTTTTAATGATAACTTGTAAATGAACATTTAACTAATACATCATTTTTTTAGTAAAAATTGATTTAAATATTATTAAGTTTTAATAATAATAATTTAAAAATTATATCATCAATCTGTTGTTGTACATGTGTTTGTGGATGAAATTTAAAGTTATCACTAATCATCACAAAGTTATAGGTACCATTTTGTACCAGCTAAAAAATGGTACCAAAAAGTTACAAGCATAGGTTAGCCAATACCCAAAATATCACTCAACTTCGTGGCTAATTTGCAATTTAAAAAGTTTAAGAACTAAAGAAAAAAATACAACAAAAAACACAAAAATAGCAGTAGCTAGTAGGTAGTCACTGTCATTCTTGCTCTCTCTCTCTCTCTCTCTCCCCTCTCTCCACGCATCTTCATTATTTAAATCACCAAATATTTTCAGTGTCATCGACCACCACACTAGTGTCATTGCCCACTACCCACCTCATTGTCACACATTCAATTGCCTGATAGTGGTAGGTTACAGAATGTTGTAATGGGTAGTTTAATATGTAACCAGCTGTTAAATTGAATGATTAGTGCATGTTTAGGTTAGGATTGTGTTATTTAATTAGACATTTGTGATTTGAGTGTTTTATGAGTTAGAGTATGCTTAAATTTTATATATTTGAGGTGCCTTGATGTGTTAGTTGGTATTTTAGATCAAATATCAAAGAACGAAGAGAATTTAGAGTAAGGCCCAAGCCCACAATCATGGCCCTTCTACCATGATCGTAATAGAACGCCAAATCTTGGGCCACGATCGTGGCCTGCACGACAGACAACGTGGACAACCTCTCGCATGAGACTAATCTAGGGAGGTTTGGGACTTTTTAGACTCGAGAAAATCCTAGGGTTTACCTAAAATGGAAAATACTCAAAGAAAGAGAAATAACCCTAAAGGGAGCTCCAACCTCTACCACTTTGAGAAAGATCCAAGGAGAGAAAAAGAAGAAGAGAGAAGGAGGAGAAAGGAAAAAGGAGAAGAAGGGGCTGCAGTGCTGACACCTTCCTAGTCTATTCCAACCTTTCCAACTGACTTTTAATTTCGCCTTTATCGCTCTTTCTTTTAAATGTATAAGATGGATTTGATAGTGATATATTTGGGTTTGATGATAATGTTCTAAACTTCTTTAGGGACTTATTCTTGAATAAATGTTAATGTGATTTCTTTTGATGTTAATATATAGAGTGACGTGATTATTTTTTGTATTTGCATGCTTCGATAACAAATCTAGAGAGTGAATCAATAGCAAAATGATTAAATTGGGCAATGAGATTTAAGCAATCTAATTTATCACACAAATAATCAAATCAAGAATTTAGATGAAAAAGGATCTCGTGTGAGGAACCAGTTGCCTATTAAAGGGCTTAAGATCTGATTGGATTTGTGGGTTTTTTGTTAATTGAGAGATTGCAAATTCTATAATTGAATAATGGGTTATGATTTATTGTTTAATGATTATAACTCAAGAGAGAGTAATCTACCTTCAAAAGTTTAGGACTGATACCACATTAACTCAAAAGTAATCATGTTAGCATTTGATGATAGGATGAAACCCCTACTCATATTTGACTAATCTTCCTTGTGTGATTTCCATTGTTAGTTTGGTGATGCTCATTTTGACTCTTTATATGTTAATTTTACATTTTATTTCCAACCAATCATCTTCATGTGTTTACTTTTTTATGCATTTTTTATTTTTTTCAATAATTCTTTAGGACTTAGATAAATTAGAATTATATTAGTTCAACAACTCCTCGAGGGATCGACACGTTACATACCCATGATTTGTACGCTTGAAGTATTTTGAGGGTTTTAAATAGATTAAAATTTGCCTCAACAAGTTTTTGGCACCATTACATAGGAGTTATTAGGATTAGTTTAATCCTTTTAGTCTAATAAATTATTACCTTTTCTTGTGATTACGGTACCTAATCATATGAATTCTTTTTAAAAAAAATAAGAGAATGAAGCTTGGGCTCAAAGTAGAAAACATATCAATTTGGATATCATAAGGAAATAATAAGGAATTTGTAAACTTTAAATTTCAAGAAGAGACAGAAAGAACGATGATGAAGGAAACACATTATAGGGAGCAAAGGACCTTTGCGAACTTCAATGAGGCACATTTTGGTCAGAGAATTTATCATCTTTATTTGAACACGTATAATTCAGGTTGACATTACTACCTAGATTTCTGTTGGTCTAACAATGTAAGGATTCATGTGGGACATCAAGATCTATTAGAATTTTAGTAAGATGAGTCCAGTTCATGGGATCCTAAATTGAACAAGATCATGGATAAGCTCATGAACATGGAAGACACCTAGAAGAGACTGGAGGAGAAGTTTGAGCAAGTAACAGAAGACCATGCCTCTTCTATTTACAACATAGAAATTCAAATGAGACAACTTTCTCGTGAATTTTGTAAGAGAAGTGCGGAAAACTTTCCGAGTAACACAGAAGTACATCCAAGAGAGTTGTGTAAGGTTATCACATTTAGCAGTGGGAAATAACTAGAAGCACTAGGGAAAAACAAGTTCAATCATACCTTATAGAAGAATAAGAGAATAATAAAGAGGATAAAGAAAAGAATGAGGACCCTGCATACATTTCTCTTACACCCTCGTTCAGGAAAATTGATGTGATCAAACCTTTAAAGGAGAAAGAAGAAGAAGAACAGATGACAACGGACATAGAGCTTGAAGCAGATATGAAAGTCTCTATTTATAAAGTGGAAGCAAAAAAAGGTGAGGGTGACTAAAGATGAACAAGAATTGATCACCCTCTTCTAGGACAAATTGCTGGATTCAATAGAAGAATCAGGGAGTTTTTTTTAATTCCCTATTTCATTTTCGTTGTGTTAATAAAAAGGACATTACTAAATTGGTTTTCTTAATTTTATCATTATTGCCCTTTTGATTATCCTACAATTTGTAGCTTATTAATAGGCTACAAAGCTAAAATTGGGCAATATGAGTGGAAGCAAGTCACTCATAATTGATCCCGACTGAGTTTTGAAGGATGCAAGGTCAAGCTAATGACCATAAATTAGCACATTTGGTAGTTAGATTGAAATTGATGTGTAGTTAGATTTGTTTTTTAAATTCTAAAAATAAGTTTTGAATGATAGGGAATGGTTTGGATTGCTAATTCTCTTATTTCCATTGAAGCAATTATAAAATAGGGCACTAATCATGGGCATCTTGTGCATTTGGTTTCAGACTCCAATGCCAATACCACCTCAATCGCCATGACAGATTTTTATGCTCTAACCTTTATCTTTTTATTTTTATTTTTTATTTTTCTTGTGTGGTCCGTAACTTCTTTCCCATTATCTATTGTAAGGCATTACATAATAAGTCGAGGATTTTTCAACCCTCTAGAATTTTGAACATTTTGATGATACAAGTTCCCAAGTCTTTAACATTAAGTCAATGACTCAATATACATTGCAATTCCAATCTAGAATATGAAATACTAATAAGGTGTTTGATTGACTGGAATCACCATTTTATTCCTAATCTATTCTTGGTAATAGGTTATTCCCTTGTTTGGTTGAAGAAAACATACATAATATATAATCAAAAAGTTTACTTATTTCTTGAGTTTGGGGAATAAGTAAACTCATTCTCCCTCTTATCTTTATCTATTCCAAGTAGATTGGGAATTGAATAAAAGTGAGGACTTATTGGATAAAAATGTCCTTAAAGAATAATAATAATAATAATGTTAGTGGAGATTAATATATATTTTGGTCTTTTTGTTAGTTATTCTTTTGTCATTCTAAATTTATATTTTCAAACCAAACATTGGCATTACATCGTCATTAAAAATTCTTATGAATAAACTAAACTAAATAATACATATTCTAATATATTTCTCATCTATTCTACTCCTAAGGAATCACTATTTCATTCCTTATCTATTCTTGCAGATGATCCGAACGGCCTATAAGAGGGTAGGAAAATTATTGAGAAGAAACCTTGCTTCTATCGTAACCTTGAGAGAGATAGGAAGCCTTTAACTTTTTGCCATTTAGGTTGTACTGAATTCACGTAAAATTGTCATTAATTTGAAGGTGGATGTATGTAAAACTAAAATAGATTTATATGGTTATTGACAAAAATTCAGTGTCAGATTGGAGGGAGCAGATTCTCTGTTTCAGTTATAATGTTCCTATCATGTTTCATTAAATTTCATTAACATAAATATGTGGATAAAATTAGATGACACATGATTGAAATATCATAACCAGAACAAAGAATTTCATGTGCATAATCCAAGGACCCAAATTTCAACTTGTGCCACCCATTTAGGTCGCCTTCATGTATTTATGTATTTATATATTTTCATTTTCATGTGCATTTTATAGGTTATAGTCTCCATGCATATACATATATTGTTATACTTATACAAGGATATCCTTGCATTGGTCTGGTCTGTTTGTTTTGTGTGTATGTGCTTGTTTTTGTTGTCATTGTTTGTTTGTTTGTGTTTGTTTATTTGTTGTTATTTGTTTTTGCTCTTACTTTAGCCGGGGGTCTATAAGGAAGCAGTCTTTGTATTTCTATTGGAGATGCAGGTATGACTGCGTACATCTTACCCTCTCCATACCCTGCTTAGGCAGAAATTTAGGTATGTTTGGTTTGGTTTGGTTTGATTTAGTTTTATATGATATTGATAAGACTTATGTGACATTGATAAGAAAGTTTGAAATCTTTTTTTGACATCTGATGATTCTTCATGGTGATGTTGTCACGTTGGTCCCTCAATTGATTGTTTTTTCTTTATTTGGAAGCTGAGATTGTTGATGGGTTCACTATTGTAAAAAGCATTGGTTGATGACTGCCAAAGGCCCAGCTTTAATTCCTGTGTTGATCCCAAAATAAAAGATAATTTTTATGTTACTACCGGAGTAAAGTTTGCATTTCAGTTTCTGGTTCGGCTAATAGGGAAGTGAAAATGAGACTGCGCACTGATCTATTTCCATTTCTTGGAATGGTGTTTGTGATTCTTTCTGAAGTTAGTAACTTGGTTGTGAACAAAGCAGCCATGTCCCAGGGAATCGACAAATATGTGCTTATTGTCTACTCTGACGCTCTCTCTGGCCTCACTCTTCTTCCTTGTTCACTTATAGTTCACAGGTCTTGATAAATCCTATATTAGTCGTCTCTGAATTGATTGTACTCCTGCTCCTTTTTCCTTACAGTTCTCTGGCATTCTATGGTTGGCAGGTCAGAAAGGACTCCACTTACTTTCTGGCTCCTTTGCAAGTTATTGTTGCTTGCAGTGCTCGGGTTTGTAACATCCATCTTTCCTTGCATGCACTTGTGTATGGATTCATAGGAAGCCTTCTACTTTGGTCTAAATGTAGGAATCCAACCGTGATCGAATCACGAGCGCAGCGGAAACAAAAATTTTTACGGATTCCGAGCGGATCCCGATAATTTATTAAACTTGAATAAAACAATATTCG
>JAOSBN010000001.1:6307652-6343722 GCA_027563595.1 Erythroxylum suave
ATTCATAAAGATAAAGAATGCCTTTAATTAATGAATAATAATGTCATACAATTATTTACAACCAAAATAAATTGGCTGCAAGGGCATAAACTAACACTAAAGACAGTACTTCCTTTACTCAGATGCTTTATAGACAATAGCATTTATGCGTACTTCTTTAGATTGACCCAAAGACATCTTTTTTATTGATGTTATTTTCTTGGATTGCAGAACTGCTGCACAATTTTTAAGTTACGTTGGTATACTGTACAGCTCTCCAGCACTTGGAACAGCCATGCTCAATCTCATTCCAGCTTTTACGTTCATGCTTGCTATCTTTTTCAGGTCATTCTTCTCCGTGGTTATAGTTGATTCTTTAACTTTCGACTAGCGCTTCCTAAAAACCATAAATGGCATGAAATTTTGCACAAACAATTTCTGCATAAAACTAGAGTTTTCCTTGAAGAAATGACTGGAAAACTGGAATGAACCGAGTTGCCAAACTTGAATATGCTTTTACTGGAGTGATCGTGATTAATTAGGCTTGAGAAAGTAGATTGGAGAAGCAAGAGCAGCATAGCTAAGTCCTTGGGAACAGTTGTTTCTATTTCTGGGGCGTTCGTGGCAACATTCTTTAAGGGTCCAACGCTCTTGACGACACTTTCGAATATCTCCGACGCCTCGCTTCCATCTCTTTATACATCCCAATTCCGGCGGATGATAGGAGGACTTTTCCTCACCGCTCTGGCTTTAATGGACTCTGTCTGCTACATCTTACTGGTTGGCTTATTATTAAACTCCATAAATGCTAGAACTTAAGTTTCGGATAGAATGATCTCTTGATATTAGTGATTAACTCGAATTGTGATTTATAAATGTGGTCTTTGTGGTATAGCTATTTCGTTCACATTGAAACTTTGCAGACATTTATCCTCCAAGACTTTCCGGCAGTTCTTTCAGTTGTCTTCTATCTCTTCCTCTTCAAAACCATTCTTGCTGCAGCTGTCTCTTTGATTTCAGCTAAAGAGACAAGTTCTTGGATGCTAAGAGCTGATATAGGATTGGTTGCCATTTTATATACTGTAAGTACATAGCTGACCACTTCTTCCACCTCCAGTCAGTCGGAAATTTCGTGCGCTTGGTTTTTGGGTTTTTTTTGGAGCACAAAGTGTAGCTAATCGTGGTATAATTTTACGTATATAAGAACAAAAAGTCTGTGTTACTAAAACATGCAGGGAACTATTGGTGGTCCATTTCGTGAAAGCATAGTTTCATGGTGTGTGAGCAAGACAGGACCTGTCTATGTTACCATGTTCAAGCCTCTGGGACTAATATTTGCCATCGTTATGGATTCCATCTTTCTTGGGGATTCAGTGTCTCTTGGAAGGTACACGCATTTACATTAAGGAAGTTGAATCAAGTATAGGCGGCAATTTTCAGTGTTGCTTGTAATTTCTTGTAGTTTGCTTGGTGCAATCATAATTGTGAGTGGATTTTATGCTGTGATGTGGGGAAAGGCTAAGGAGGAGAAGACAAGCCAGGGAAATTATGAATCCTCCACTAGCAAGTTGCCCCTGTTGCAAACCAAAGATGAGACTTGTGTATAGATTGAAGCGACTAGTTCAAGATACCACAAGGTTACAGAAACTACAGCTAGTTTCATTCACTGCGTTTATGGAAGTAAAAAAGACAACATAGTTATTAGTTAGCTACTGATGTATAAAGTTCACCTTTCATTACTTACTTCCTGGGAACGATTGCTGCTTTACACAAAAACTATGAACATAGTGGAATAGATAAATTGCCAACACGTTTTAAGAGAAAAGTGGGTTAAGAACTCAAAACAGAAATTTAGATTTCTAATATGACTAACCCCTTTCTTTTGTCTTTTTATATCGAAAGGAGATACTAAGCATATCATTCCACGACAGATTTGATAATATAATTAGAAGACTATGAGCACAGGAAATTAATACACACGAAAAGCTTAATTGAAAACGGTAATAGTCTTTTATTTCTTACGATGAAATGAATGGCCTAAGAATTCTGAGCTGACATTTCATCTTGATTTTGCTTGTCTTATTTTTCACTTGATTTGTCGGATTCACTTTATGTCGTTTATGTAAAGTGTCTAATCAATTTTCTTCACCAACAGGAAATCCGGTCTTGAAATGAACACTAGGCCTACCACTGGGCCCACCAAGGTGGAGGGTGATTTTGATTCAAAAACTGTTAGGAATATCTTTCTTTTTGTATCGTTTTCAATGTTGGTACGATATTAATATTAAATATTATTTTAAATAATTTTTAATTTCATATATTAAATTTTAATAAATTATAAAAATTGTAAATTTATTCAATCAATCAAAAAGGAGTCACAAACCCCTCATAATGGGTAGAAAATATCTCAAAGGTTTACTTCCTTGGTAACTAGCTTTGAGTGATCTCTTAGTATTGCCTTACTAGGTCTTTTGCTCTTTGACATTTTTTTAATCATATTATTTCTAGTAGAGGCAAATGTGAAGCATGCTCATATCAACCTAGAAAAGTAAAACTATAGGTAACTTAAGCTTCCAGGTAAAAATAAGGGTGTTTTAGAAAAAAGTCATGAAAAAATATTAGTTTGTTTTTTTTCTCTCCGTTACCTCAATTGAAGGGAATGGTTTGCTTATACAGGTATAAAAGGTCACAAACAAACAAAATACAATAATTAACAAAGTGGGGTCTTTGCCAAACATAAATAATTTAACCTAATGGAGCCATTGACATTCATCACAAGGTGTGGTTTCATAGAGGCACATAATTTTAGGTAATGGACACATTATAGTACAATAATACATTAATAGTACATAGTAAAGGCCTATTTTATTTTAATGAAGGGTCCTATTTGTTCTTCTACTAAATGGGTTCATGGGATAAAGATAAATTTTCTTCATTATCTATGATGTCATCATATTTTTGAAGAGAAGCTCATAATCTTCTTTGTTAAACTTAGGCATATCTTCATAAGGATCTTGAGAATCTTGAAAGTATGGAGGGAGAGATTGAGAAGGTTCTTCAAAAGATAAACCAAAAACTAATGAAGGATCAATCCATTCTTCTTCAAACTTTATTTCTAGCATTTTGGGTTCTCTAGGGATGAATTCTCCAAGATAAGCTCCAAAGAGGTACATACAATTGGAGAATGATGTTTAGGAAAATTATTAAGATTATATTAAAACATTTTGAGACTGTTTATAACTATATCCTTATGCTTGGGCCATTTAAGAGAAGTATGCCAGAGGTGAGCTTGGTTAGGCATGTAGATGAGGCCATATTTTGCCAAGTTATAAGGCTTATGAATAATGAAGAAGCATTATGTATCTTATTTGACTAATGGAATGTCCTATAATTTATATCAATTAATGACTTGAGATAACTCCTTTCTCTAGCGCATTAATGGTGCTATTCTTAAAAAGTTCACAAAGTAGAAGATTCATTATTACAGTTATAGAGATAGTTATATACTAGGATAAAGTTCCCAAAGGAACCACATTATTTCATATAGAAAAGTTCCACTAATAAATAAGACAACTAGGTAAGAGTTTGTATAAGGATATGAGGGCAATTTTGTCTTTTTAGAAAGACATGAAGCTAGTGAAGATGACTTCTTTGTGCTAACTCATTTATTTGTTCTATGGTAGTGGGTACTTTTACATAGGGAGGAAATGCTATTTTCATATTTCTACTCCAAAAAGGTCAAACATTAGGAAGATCAAAAAAATAGTTTTGTAGAAGTGAGAAGTTGAATATTGATTTGGAGTTGGGAGTGGTAATCAATAATGGCGTTTTGTTACCCTTTTCCATGTCAAACTGAGAATTTATTGCTAAAGAATAGGTTTTCTACTTAAGCAACTATCTATCTCATATGGTCTTTTTCTTAGGGTTTAACACCTTTGGGAAGGATGTGTTGTCCAATTCAACAGTAAAATGATAAGGACTTAAGTGGAAACTAAACTTTTTTATCCCTCGTTTTACTGCAAGAACCTGTTTGTAGATTGCATGGAAATATTTTTCTCATTCCTTAAATTGGCCACTAGTATGACCATAATATAATCTTTTGTTGTGCAATTCTTCTATTAAGACCACACCTCAATATTCTTTACTATCATCAATTTATAAGATTCATTCTCTTTTATCAAGAATATTAAGTGATGGTAGATGTTGAGCAATTTTCTTTAGGTGTTGTACAACTCTTATTTGTTATGGTCCCTATAGGGAAGGATTCTTTTTTAAGAACTTTCACATCTAGTTGCTATAATCAACAACATAAGAGATAAAATCTCAAATATAATTATCAATACTGAAGAATTGTTAAATCTGTTTTGTCATGATCTTTTCATCAAGGAAATTGAATAGTTCATTAGTGATGTGTGGGCTTGGTTGGTAATGTCCACTATAGAGTTTCATACCTATGAAGTTTATTTAGGTAGTACTAGTTTGATGATTTTAAGCTAAAAACATTACCCCGTATTTTTTAGAGATGTTTGTGAATCTTTTGAGAATGGTAAGATATCATCAATATATATTAGTGCATTGTCAAGTACGTGTATTATGGTCTTTTGGAATATGGAAGGGGCCACTTTAAGTTCGAAGGGCATGATAGTTCATGTATATTGGACATTTGGGATGCAAAATGTTGTCTTGTATTGATTTACTAGCTATAACCCTATCTGCCAAAATCTAATCTTGAGATCAAATTTTGAGAACATCTCTGCTTCTTTCAAGAATAATATTTGTGTGTTAATCCTGGGTAAAGGGTGTTGAGACAAGTTTTAATCTATTTTAAACCTCAATATACTACAAGCGCACAGTCGTGGGAGTAATATATGAGATGTCGATCCTTCGAAGAGTTGTTGAATTAATCTAATTATAAGTTATCTAAGGCGTAAAGAATTATTAAAATGAAAATAAAAACTGCATAGAAAAGTAAACATATGAAGATGATTGACAGAAAGTAAACTTGCAAAATTATCATAAAAGAAATAGAATATAGAGCACCATTAAATTCACTATGGGAAATCACACAAGAAAATTACCAAATTATGAAAAGAGATTTATCCTATCATTAATGCTAACCTAATCATTTTTGTGTTGATATGGTGTTGGTACTAGGCTATTAAAGGTTGGATTACTCTCTCTCGAGTTATAATCACTAAGCCCTAATTAATAAACCATAATTAAGTTGAGTGACTGAAAATGTCATCTCTCGATTAACAATCAGCCAACAATCTAATCAATTTGTAAGCCTTCTAATAAATAACCAGATCTCACATGAGATCTCCCTATGTATAATGGCCAATTTGATTATTTGTGTGGTCTATTGGGTTGGTTAACTCTCATTACCTAACCTAGTCATTTTACATTCAGTTCACTATCTCGATTTATTATTGAAGCATGAAGTTACAACAAATAATCACAACACCCAAATGAATTAACACAAAAACAAATATATTAACATTGAATCAAGTTTAAATCCCTAAAGAAAAGTTAGAATATCATTATCAATCCCAAATCCATCAGCATAATCATATCCATCTTACACATTCAAAGAAGAAAATAACAAAGATGAAAAGGAAATGTCATTTGGACAGGATTAGGATGGCTCGGGAAAGCAGCAACAACAGAAGCCCGCTCCTCTCTCTTCTTCTTCCTCTTCTTTCTCTTTCTTTATGTATTTTTTTTATTTTACATAACCTTAGTTTTCCTGAGTCTAAAAAGTCCCAAATGTCCCTCGGCAAGTCGTGTTTAGAAGGCTGTCTATGTTGTCTATCTCATAGGCCACGACTGTGGCCCATAGTGCCACGTTCGTGGCACTTTATTTAGCTCTCTGTCACGATCATGGCAAACCAGGCCATGATGGACCTAGGTTTGGCTCCGGACTTCTTTCGATTTTCCTCCGTTCTTCTCAAACACTAATAAATACATTAAGATATCTCAAATATATAAAATTAAAGCACAAAAGCATACTCTAACCTATATAACACTAAAAATATAAACATTTAATTAAATAACACAATTCGAACTTAAACATGCACTAATTATTTAATTTAACCACTAAACATATACTAAACTACCCACTAAAACATTATACAAACTACCACTATCAGAGGGAACTTATCATCTTGGGGGAAATGTTTAATGGCTTGTAATGAAACACAAACCTTTTCTTTCCCCACATTTGTTCTACCTTTTTTTCTACCCACAATGCTTAACAAGCCTAATTAGACTCAATAAGTATAATCAATCCTTATCTTAGTAGGAAGACATATTCTTCTCTTACTAAAGCCAAGTCTTTTGGATTTATTCCTAGATGAATGGACTTGGAGGATTAATATCTTTCATTCTTTTAAATAGCAATTAGGTGAAGAATTCTGAGTTTCATTATAAAGGATTTGGGTGATTGAATTGATCATGACTCTAGGGGCAATGTGGCATTAATTGATCCCTTAAAGTTTCACATTCATAAGGAACTTATTAAAGTGCAAACATATTGGACATATAAGTGTAGGGATTGAGAAGTTGTTTAAATTTAATGCCTTGAGGTAAAATTTGTAATTTTTTTCTTGGCAATAGAAATCCATCCTAATTGTCACCTGTAAAGTATTGCTCTATATCCTATGAAATTTTTTTTTATCACTTTGACACTTTACTTACCGTAAAAACTTATGGCTTTTGTACTTTTACCAAAGTGCTCTTTGAACAAACACCTAATTAGTGTATAGATATAACATGTTTAAGCATTATTAAGTCATAGGTAATATCCTTATGAGATTTCAAATGCTCTTTAAGTGCTCAATTTATTTCTTAAAGCTTATCACCAAAGATTCAAAGCATTTCAAAAAATGAACCTCTTCCTCATTCATTGGGGCTAGAGGACCAAGGAATGTTTCTACTTTAGCAACTCTTTACATGAAAGTGCTTTTTTTTCAATAAAATTGAATAAAATTGTTAAAGTCATCATGGAACAGTTAAGCTTAAGTTTATCAAAGCCGAACAAATTTGTTTGTTTTCAAACGCCTCACACTGCTCATATTTTAGTATTTTACTCATGCAATTATTTAGCACAAATCAATCAAAAGATGAATAATAGATATATGATAAAGCTCACCTTTAACCAACCTATTTATATAATAAAATAATACAAGGAATTAAGTTACATCAAACTTGAAGTATTGCATAAGGCAACGATTTAAGATGTTCATACTCAAAGCTCTCAACAAGATATTTCTTTTAAAAATTTCAACTCTCTTATATATGATTATATGTGTTCAATATTTTGAAAAATAAATTATAAAGGATGCTTTTACATGTATTGACAAGAAATTAGGACTATGTAAGCTAAAAATACCCCCTTTCTCTACTATCAAATTAGTGGGGAATTACCACATCTTCTACTAACTCCAATAAGTTAGTACTAGTTATGCCTTCTTTTTACTAACTTAACTTCAGCACATATGAAATATGGTTTAGAAGATGCCCACTTTATTGCCACCTCAATTGGCCACTTTTCATTACTTGAAGAAGAGATCTCACTTGTTTAGCTTACTACTTTCATATTCTTGTCTTGGGCCATCACATTTTCTTCTTTTGAAGAAAAATGTCTTGATAAGCCTTTGTTTTAGTTATCCTAAGTCATCTTTATGCACGTTCCATTCATGTATGTCCATGGTGCAGTCACATTACTCTATGACCCAAGTTACTAATAATCTGAGTCATTGTATAATAAACCTTTATATGTCTTCTAACCTCCTTGTCAATTTTAAGTTTATTTATGTATCTACAGACTTAACACAACTTAATTATATCTTTCACCTTTTGGTCTCATATATGAATATCACCTATGGTCAAAATTTTTGTCAATATGCACCAATACATGTCAATACTTGTATAGTTCTTAATTTTTCATCAATATATGTATGTATGTTGCCTACTCACAAGTTTTTAAATTGTGTCATTACCGACATGTTATCTTTATATTAACTAAAGTTTCAAACATTGGCCAAAGTTCATTAACACGTACATGATTCTGTTACTTAGACTTAAGGTTTTAATATTAGGCTTCATTTGGAACTGCCTTAGCCTATTTGTGTACTATGAGATGGTTCATATATGACCTTAAGATTTTTTGAGATCCCGAGCCTAGCTTAGAAAGTCGCAATTAAAGCCAATAATAGATGTTATAAATTTTCAATCTCTCTACACTCAAGATTGGGGATCAACCCATACAAAAGCCATTTCTATCTCTCTAAAAGTGTAACCCATCTGGAAAATTATATAGCAAAAGCTACGGGCATGATGCATAAATCTCCTCCTATCTTATATCTTGGCCTACTGGTATCCACAAAACGACTTAGCTTTTTGGACTATCTACCTCTAATCGAAAAGATTAAGAAGCATGTTCAATATTGGGTTAACAAATCCATCTCTTATGCTAGAAAAGTTCAACTCATCCAATATGTCCTTAATTCAATGCACATCTATTGGAGTTCCCACATATTTATATCCCAAAGTGTCATCAAATCAATTGAACGGATCCTCAAGAATTTCTTGTGGAGTTATCAAAATGGCTCCTTAAGTGCAGCTAAGGTTAAATGGATGAACTTATGTTCCCATAAAGATGAAGGTGGCCTCAACTTATGCTCCATCAAAACCACTAAGCATTGATTCTCAAGTAGTTTTGGTGAATCTTAATTGATAAAACATCCCTTTAGATCAAATGGTTACATTCTTATTTCCTTAAAGGGATAAGTATTTGGGCAATCCAACAAACTCCATCACACTCACACTTTCTCAACAAACTTCTCCAGCTAAGAGATATGGTCTAGCAAAAAATATCCATCAATATTGGCGATGGGAAAATAATCTTTGTTTGGTACGATAATTGGTCTAGTCAGGGATAAGTGATTTTTTCACTGCCACATTTAGGTAGTCCAATCCTCCCACCACACACCAAACTCCAATCTTTGATACAAGATAACTCTTAGCATTTTCCAATTCAGTTGCGTCACTTACAACCTAGTACACCTCCAAATCCTAACTAGTCTTATATGTTTCTCTAGAAAGATAAACCAGTGCACCACGTTACTAACAAAGATGTTATGCATATGATGGGAAGACGTGGTAGCAAGGTCGACTAGTTTAAGTTAGTGTGGTGTAAAAATTTAACATCAAGGATGTCTAATTAACTATAAAAAATAAACTCAATACTACCAATTGTCTATCTTTCTTATAAGTCAACAAATCTGACCCGATGTGCTTGGTACATAAAGAATCTAGGAATCATCTCTTTTCTCAATGCCCTCTTACCAAAGATATTTGGGTTCACATCACCACAAAATGCCTATGGGTTAATTCGGGAGACTCTTTTCTAGACATACTCTATCGTATCTTCTACTAGAATCGTCATATACGAAATGAACAGCTGATACATACCACAGCTCTTAGCTTAAATGTCTACAATATATGGCATGAAAGGAAACTCCGAAGATTTGTGGCCACACAAGTCTCCACCGAGACTGATAGTTGTGATTTTCATTGTATTTTTAGGGATTTGTTAAGTATTTAGTGTTAATTTGAGTGTTGAGCGTGTGATTATGTGTTAATTGTGTTAGTTTATGTGTTTAAGTGTTGTTATGGGTTAGTATGAGTCTTTGAGCCTAAATGTTAGTGTTTCAGGATAAAAGGTGAAGAACGGAGAAGATTCGAGGAGTTTTGGGTTAAAGACATAGCCCACAATCGTGGCACAACAAGCCTCGATCGTGACAGAAAGGGATGAGCCAGCAACAACTAGGCTATGATCGTGCACTTAGGGTATGGTCTTGACAGAGAAGTTTAGGCACTGGGCATGATTGTTGCAGGTAGGGCCACAATCGTGGTCTGCATCAGAATGATACGAAAACTTAATTTTTGCAAGACTTTTTGGACCGTTTCAACCCCAAATTAAACCTAAAGCTTCCAAAATATAAATAGAACATTACAAGACAGAGGAAGAAGCCTGGAGAGTAATGCAAGAGAACCTCACATCCAACACATTTTGAGAAAAACCTAGAGAGTTATTGAGAGATTGAGGAAGGAGACAAAGGAAGAGAGGCACAAAGATGAAGCTTAACACGACGTACTTCCCGAAACAGGTGGTTTCCCACGGTCGCTGCCTCTTTGAGTCCATTCCAACAACATTATCTATTTTATTTCAATTTTAATGATGTATGAAATTACAATATTCGTTGAGAATAGTTGTCATTGAATGTCGATTTATGTCTAAACTCACCTTCGGGATTTTTGTTCGTGATATTAATGAAGTTTGATTGATTGTGTTTTTTATTGATTTATTTTGATTCAATTTCTGTTTTTATTAACTTGGCAATAAACTGAGAGAGTGAGCTTAGTGAAAATAATTAAATTGCACTAACGAGAGTTAGGTAATTTGATAGATAAAGAATTTAATCAAACTGGTAGAATCGTGTAACGAGAGATCAAGCATAGTTTTCCAGTAGGTTATTAGATAATTTTAGAACTAATTTAGGTTTTGGGTTAGTTATGAATCGAGAGATTGCAACTCTATAATTTAAATTAGGGATTATAAAGTAGAGTTAAGAATTATAACTCGAGCGAGAGTAATTCACCCTAGGACCATCTAGGCCCAATAATTCAGCAATTTCATAATCAATTAGGTCTTTGTTAAAGTCATATAAGAACCACCTTTCTCTCACTCGGTAGTTTCTAGGTTGATTTCAAATTAGGTTGTGTGATTTGTCATTTTTTTTACATTTCTGCATTTTAATTCTTGAAATTAATTGTTTGATTGATTGATTTATTTGTTAGTTTATTTATTTAGAATTATTATAGTTTAGTGCAACCTTAGAATTTAGGACTAGACTAGCCCTCCTCGTGGGATTGGTAACTTAAATTCTACACAAACGACCCGTGCACTTGCAGATTTACCAAGGTTAACAAATATTAAAACTTAGCGTACATAACATTGCGATCAAGTTTTTGGCGTCGTTATAGGAGCAAGCAAAGTTTAGTTCTATAGTTTAAGGTGTTAGACTAAATTTTTATTTTCGTTTCACTTCGGAGTCGTGCTCTTGCATGAACATAAGAGTCATGAGAGGTTTGAGTCGTGCAGCAGAGGCAGTAGATTTAGATATCATGCAATTAGAATAAACCCTTAGGAAAGCTCGACGAGAGGAAGAAGAAGAGTTAGGAAAATCAACAATAGTTGAGGAATTCCAGCAGAACATGGACCAAGAAGCTAACCATAGATGGCAATAAAAGGACCCTCATGGACTTTATGAGGTCAGGGTTCAACCCTTCAAACCAAGGAGTGGCTAGGCCGCCTGTTTAAGCGATCTCATTTGAAGTTAAACTAGTCTTTCTTAATATGTTTTAACAGAATGTGTAATTTTACGGACTGGCAACCAAGGACCCAAATGCCCATATCGTGAACTTCTGCGAGATTTGTGATACTTTTCGGTATCATTAGATGTTAGAGGACATAGTTAGGATTAGGCTGTTTCATTTCACACTTAGAGATAGAGTGAAGGCTTGGTATCATTCACTGAGCCTCGCTAACATTATGACGTGGAAGCAGCTTTTGTGTGCCTTTCTAGACAAGTACTTTCCATTGACTAAAACCACAAAGATCATAAAGGAAATTACTAATTTCCAACAAGGTGATGGGGAATCGATTTACGAAGCGTGGGATAAATATAAGGACCTGCAGAGGAAGTGCTTACACCACAACCTACCCAAGGAATTCCTTTTATAGACTTTCTACAATGGAGTAAACCCACCTACTAGAGGCATGATCGATGCAGCATCAAGAGGATCTTTGATGTGGAGGACAGTCGATGAAGCATAGAAGCTGATAGAGGAGATGGCGAGCAATAGTTGCTTATAGACAAATGAGCAAGGTAGGCAACCTACTACTTTTAAAGAGTAAAAGGGAATCATCGCAGTCGATCATATGACAAAGATTTAGGATACGATCGACAATTTGATGCAACAGCTCAACAATATGAAGGCATCATCTTCAGCCCAAGTTAAAGTCATTTAAGTGAAGTGTGAGCTCTGTGGTCAGTTAGATCATGATACTGTGGACTGCTACTTGATGAGAGAGGATAACCAAGAGTAAGTAAACTATATGGAGGCGCAATTTGGACGAAAAGGGGGTAACAATCCCTACACCAACACTTGTAACCTCGGTGGAAGAATCACCCTAACTTCTCATAGTCGAACAACAATGGAAGGCAGCGCAGGCCTCAGGGGCAATCAAGCTTTCAGTAGAATAAAACAATCTCAATGGAATCAAAGTTGGACAAAATTTTAGAAAAATTTGGAATTTTAGATAATAGGCAAAAGAATCTGGAAGATAAATTTGAGCAAGTCATTAAAAATCATGTGTCTTCCATTCATAATCTAGAAGCCCAAATGAATCAATTGTCAAATGCCTTTTGTATGTGGAATTTAGGAAATGTTCCTTATACTTCAGGAACAAAATCAAGAGAGCAACTAAAGGTTGTTACACTTCAAAGCGGGAAGGAAATTGAACCACCCACAAGGACGATAGAGGAGCCTGTCCAGCCAGTTAAGATGAATTAAAAAAAAAGGAGAAAGAAGTGGACATGAGCAAATATCCTCCTTATGTTTCACCTCCACCATATCAACTTAAGGTTCCTTTTCCTCAGTGATTACAAAAGAAGAACTTAGATGAACAATTTGCAAAGTTTGTTGAGAAGTTAAGGACACTGCAAATTAATCTCTTTGTTGTTGAGGCTTTAGAACATATGCCTAAATATACAAAATTTCTGAAGGATATATTATTGAAGAAGCGTACTTGGGAAGATAATCAAACGATAGCTCTAACTGGAACTTACAACTCAATAGTTACTAGTCAAATGTCCTTAAAATTGAAAGATCTAGGAAGCTTCACAATACCTTGTGTGGTTAGTGACTTGGAATTTACAAAGTGCTTGTGTGATTTAGGAACTAGCCTCAATCTTATGCCTTTGTTGATATTCAGAAAGTTCGAACTGGGAGAGGTCAAGCCCACATCAATGTTAATTCACTTGGCTAACCAATCCATTAAGAGACCATATGGAATAGTGGAAGATGTTCTTATGCAAGTGGATAAGTTCATTATTCCAGTGGATTTTGTGGTTCTAGATTTTGAAGAAGATAAGAACTGTCCATTGATCTTAGGTCGACCATTTATGAGCACAAGAAAGGCCATAATTGATGTTCATGAAGGTAAGTTGACACTTCAAATAGGCAAAGATCAGGTTGATATCAAAATCCTGAATCTACAGGAGATGATGAGATGGAGGAGGCAAATGTTCAAGCACAAGAAGACAAATTAGTTCGGACCGAAGCACCCACACCACCATTTTCAAATAAACCTTCGACATTATAGCTTAAGTCTTTACCTGCACAACTCAGGTATACTTACTTGGTGAAGATCAAACGTTTCCAATAATAATTTCCAACCAATTAAATGAAAAACAAGAAAGTAAGGTGGTGGAAGTTATTAAAAAGCGGATGAAAGCTATCGAATGACAGATTGTTGACATTTGAGGAATAACCCCAAATGTCTGCATGCACCAAATAAACTTAGAGGAAGGATGTCAAACGGTGAGGGAGTGTCAACAGAGACTGAATCCTAACATAAAGGAGATAGTAAAGAAGGAGATCATAAACTTCTAGATACAAGGATAATTTATCTCATCTCTGATAGTGAATGGGTCAGCCCAGTACAATGCGTACCTAAAAAGGGAGGAATGATGGTGATCAAGAGTGAAAGTGGAGAAGTAATTTCAATAAGAACAGTTACAGGATGGAGAGTGTGCATAGATTATCACAAACTCAACTCAGTGACTAAGAAAGATCACTTTCCCCTCCCATTTATAGACCAAATGATAGAAAGGGTAGCTGGCCATCCATTTTATTGCTTCTTAGATGGATACTCAGGCTATAATCAGATTTTCATATACCCTGACGATCAGGAGAAAACTATATTCACTTACCCTTATGATACTTTCACATACCGACAGATGTCTTTCGAACTCTACAACGCTCTAGTCACATTTCATAGATGCATGATGTCAATTTTCGCGAACATGATAGAGGACATAATGGAGGTGCTCATGGATGATTTCTCAATCTTCAGAGACTCTTTTGACATGTGTTTAACTAATTTGGATAGAGTTCTTCAAAGGTGTGAAGAATCACATTTGGTACTGAATTAAGAGAAATGTCATTTTATGGTACAAGAAAGGATAGTGTTAGGGCATAAAATCTCACATCAATGACTCAAAGTCGACAAGGCAAAGACAGAAGTAATAGAGAAGCTCTCACCACCAAACAATGTAAAAGGTGTGCAAGGATTCTTAGTCGATGCAGGATTCTACCATCAATTCATAAAATATTTCTCCCAAATTGAAAGACCTTTAACAATTCTTTTAGTCAACGATATACCCTTCATGTTTGATGATAACTGTATGTCTGCATTCAACACTTTAAATGAGGCATTAGTATCAGCATCAATTTAATCACCACTAGATTGGACACCTCTGTTCGAAGTTATATGTGATGCAATTGATCAAACCTGTTACGTTTTGGGCCAACGGAAAGACAAGAAGCTGCATACGATTTACTATTATAGTAAGAATTTTGTAAGACCCCAACTGATTTATACCAATACAGAAAAGGAACTACTCATAGTAGTGTACACCTGTGATAAGTTTCAACAACATCTTTTAGGTTCAAAGGCAATTATATTCACCAACCATGCGACGCTAAAATACCTTTTCAATAAGAAATATGCAAAACCTATGCTCATTCGATGGGTATTACTTCTGCAAGAATTTGACTTAGTGGTGAGAGATAGAAAGGGAGCATAAAATGTAGTTGCAGACTACCTATCTAGAGCTGAGGGAGGGGAATGCAAGACAAACAATGACATTAACGAGAATTTCCCCGATGAGACTCTAATGCTACTCGAAAGTTTGACTACATCATGGTTTGCAGATATCGCAAATTATATTACTAGTGGTAAACTTCCTTCAGATCTCTCTTATCAACAAAGGAAGAAGTTCTTACATAACTGTAACCGATATATATGGGAAGAGTCAATCTTTTATAGAGCCTGTGCAGATGGATTAATGCAATGTTGTGTTCCAGATGAGGAAATGTTAGACATCCTAAAGGAATGTCACGAAGGTCAGTATGCGAGGCATTATAGAGCCAACAAAATGGTGACTCAAATAGTTGAGAGTGGATTTTACTGGTCACAGTTGTTTAAGGATGCACAGACCTATGTGGCATAATGTGATCGATGCGAGAGAATAGGCAACATTTCTAAAAGGGATGAAATGCCTTTATCCAATATTCAAGAAGTAGAAGTCTTTAATGTATGGGGTATCGATTTTGTGGGTCCGTTCCCATCTTCAATGGGGGAACATATATATTTTGGTGGGGGTCAATTATGTTTCACGTTGGGCCAAAGTGATAGCATCTCCAACCAACGATAGGAAGGTAGTGCAAAAGTTCATTAAATGGCTATTTAACCAGTTTGGAGTGCCACGTACAATAATAAGTGATTGAGGCACACATTTTTGTAACGGATCTTTTGATGCCCTCCTAAAAAGATACGGAGTGCACCATTGAGTCGCTACACCTTACCTTCCGCAGACTAGTGGCCAAGTAGAATTTGTCAACTAAGAGCTGAAACGAATTTTGGAAAAGACAGCGAACAACTCCCAAAACAATTGGGCAGCAAAGTTAGATGATGCTTTATGGGCCTATAGCACAACATTTAAAACACTCATTGGGACAACTCCTTATAGACTTGTTTATGGGAAAGCATGTCAACTATCGGTCGAACTCGAACATCAAGCATACTAGGCGATTAAAGTATTAAACTTTGATTGGAAGCAAGCCAGCGAAAAAAGACTTCTCCAATTGGATGAACTTGAAGATTTTTTTTAATGCTTACAAAAATGCCAAACTCTACAAGAAAAGGTAAGAAATGGCACGATGCTCTTCTCAAGCACAAGGAATTCAAAGTATGAGACATTGTTCTACTATATAATTCACGGTTGAGGATATTTCTAGGGAAGTTGAAGTCTACATGGAGTGGACCATTTACGATCATTCAAGTTTTTGTTGATGGAGCTCTCATATTGAAAAAAGCTAACAAGAAGACTTTTAATGTCAACGGGCATCGATGTAAGTTTTATTTTGGAGGAGCAATTCCAAAAGATAAGGAAGTGATTTCCTTATCTCCAAATAATTAAAAACACCTTCTTGAAAACAAGGTCAAGCTAGAGACCATAAATTAGCAAATTTAGAAGTTGCTAGAAAATGTTAGTTGTAGTTAGAATTGTTTTCAATAATGCATCAGTGATTTGTATTAATCTCAGGGCGACACCATCACCACCTTCATCTGCATAGGATTTATGCTTAATCCAATTATTTAATTTTTTCTTTCCCAAATTAGCCTTCAGTTCTATTTTATTTTTATGTTTATTTTTAATTATTTGTTGTTTACTTTAATGTCTGTCTTTACCCTATTTTATATGTTTGTGTCTATTTCATTTTCACATTGAGGACAATATGTTATTCAAATGTGGGAAGGAATTCCATGTTTGCTCTTTTATGTGATTTTGCATAATGTATGATAGTTATTAGGTTGCATTGTGTGAATTGTATCAATGTGTCAATAACTTAGATTGATTGAAATTCATTTAATTTTGAACATAGTCTATTAGGTTGTAAATGATCATTAGCTCGCAAAATTAGTGAATTAGGGGATAAATATATAGCTTAATTAGGACTTTGTGTAAATTTAACACCCTCTAAATTGTCACATTCATTCATAAATTGAGGTCTTTTAACTTAAGTAGCTTTACTAGTATTTTTTTCATGAAAACAAATAGCTACAACAACAAGATAGGTAATAAATTGTGAAAAAAAATGTGTATGTTTTGTTAATAAATCACTTTTCTGCTAACCTTTGGGTAGTTAGTCGAAAGTGTGATATAGCTGAGTAACCAGATCAACACGCATCACAAATGTGTGCCTTCGCGTCAAAATACTATAATGACATTTCAACCAAGTAGAGTAATAAAAACATGATTTAGTCGAGTAACCGAATCGACATTCATTACAAATATTTGCCTCCACATAACAAGACTAAATCTATGTTCACTAATTAATAGAAGAAAATTCTTTAATAAAAACCTACCAGACCTATAAATAGCTTGACTTTTCATGACAATATACTTAGAAACAGTTACAAAGTCTGAAGGACCAAAGACTTATCAATATGTGTTTACAATTACAAAAGGGTAAATAAATTAGCACTTAGATCTTGATTAAATTGTATATTTAGCTCAAAGCCCTTAGATATAGATTTTCCCTGTTAATGATTAGATATAACTTGTCAGATTGTGTTCAAGATTAAATTTATTTCATGACATTAAAGACATTATCTCGTTATTGCATTATTTGTTTTGTGTTGTTGTTTTGTTTGCTTGAGGACAAGCAAACGTTTAAGTGTGGGGATGTTGATAGTTGTGATTTGCATTCTGTTTTTAAGATTTAATTGGTTAAGTATTTAGTGTTAATTTGAGTGTTGAGTGTGTTTATCTGTTAATTGTTTTAGTTTATATGTTTAAGTGTTGTTATGGGTTAGTATGAGTCTTTGAACCTAAATGATATATTTTTAGGTACTTTGATGGGTTTGTTAGTGTTTTAGGTAAACGGAGAAGATTCGAGGAGTTTCGGGCCAAAGATATAATCCACAATCGTGGCACAACAGGCTACAATCGTGACAGAAAGGGATAAGCCAACAGCAGCCAAGCCACGATCATGCACTTGGGGCATAGTCTGATAGAGAGCTTCCATTCCGGCCACAATCGTAGCCTGCATCTAGCTGATACGAAAACTTGATTTTTGCAAGACTTTCTGGTCCGTTTCAACCCCAAATTAAACTTAGAGCTTCCAAAATATAAATAGAACATTACAAGACAGAGGGAGAAGCCTGGAGAGCCGTGTAAGAGAGCCTCACATCAGACACATTTTGAGAAAAACCTAGAGAGCTATTGAGAGATTGAGGAAGGAGACGAAGGAAGAGAGGCACGGAGACGAAGCTTGATGCGACATACTTCCTAGAACAGGGGGTTTGCTGTAGTCACTGTTTCCATAAGTCCATTCTGACAATATTTTCCGTTTTATTTCAATTTTATTAATGTATGAAATTGCAATATTTGTTAAGAATAGTTGTCATTGCATGTCAATTTATGTTTAAACTTTACCTTCGGGATTTTGGTTCTTGATATTAATGAAGTTTGATTGATCACTTTTTTTATTGATTTATTTTGATTCAATTTCTGTTATTAATAACTTGGCAATAAACTGAGAGGGTGAGCCGAGTGAAAATAATCAAATTGGGCTAACGAGAGTTAGGTAATTTGATAGATAAAGAATTGAACTAAACTGGTAGAATCGTGTAACGAGAGATCGAGCATAGGTTCCCAGTAAGTTATTGGACAATTTTAAAATTAATTTAGGTTTTGGGTCAGTTATGAATCGAGATATTGTAACTCCATAATTTAAATTATGAATTATAAAGTAGGATTAAGAATTATAACTAGAGAGAGTAATTCACCCTAAGACCGTCTAGACCCAATAATTCGTTAATTTCATAATCAATTAGGTCTTCGTTAAAGTTGGATAAGAACCCCTTTTCTCTCGCTTGGTAGTTTCTAGGTTAATTTTGGATTGGGTTGTGTGATTTGCCATTTTGTTTACATTTCCAGATTTTAATTCTTGAAATTAATTGTTTGATTTATTTATTTCTACATTAGTTTATTTATTTAGAATTATTGTAGTTTAGTGCAACCTTATAATTTAGGACTAGACTAGCCCTCATCATAGGATCGATACCTTAGGTACTACTCGAAAAACCCATGTGTTTGCTGATTTGCCTAGGTTAACAAATATTAAAACTTAGTGTATATAATCTTGCGATCAGAGACCTTGAAGGTTGTGATCAGGAACTTATCTTTGTATAAAATTTGCATCAACATTACAACTTAAGAATATCCTCCTCATCGAACCTATAATGTTATCTCCAATCATTTAGCCAATTATGTCTTTCTATTTTTGAACATGTAATATATGCTTGTCAATGGTACCTCCCTTTGATGTTTATTTGCTTTGTAAAACTCTCCTAGTTATTTTTAATTCTATTTCCTTTTTTCAAAAAAGTAAACAAAATGATAAATAAAAGTAAAATTAGATTAAAAATAGCCAAACTAACCAATAAAGATAAATTAAAATTAAATTAAAATCAATAAAAATAAAAATAAATAAAAATAAAAATAATACTAATAATAATAGGGAAAATAAAATAAAAAATAAAAGTAGTAATAATAATAATAATCATATTACTATTAATAATCATAACCTTAAATAGCTTTAACAATAGGGGAAAATGAATTAACATTGGAAAGTGAGATTGAGAAAGCAACTCAAGGAACAAGAACAAAGTGAAAAAGCTGGAAGAGGAAGAAGAAGAGAGAACAAAAAATAAAATAGAAACAAGGAGAGTTCAAGGTATATGTAAATGGAATACTATTGAGAGAAGAACTAAATAGATCATGAGACTTAAGTTTAGACAGAAGCTAGAGCTTCTCTCACTATTATTTTAATATTTTGTTATGGAGTTAAGAATAGAGGTCGTTGATGACGTAACTAAAAATTTTAGACAAAAAAAGAGATATAAATTTCTACACAAATAAAGCTAATAGAATGGGTCCAGCGAAAAAATATTATTTTAAATTGGCTTTTAAATAAAGGTTTTGTGATGATTTTGAATAAATCAGGCATCAAACATAATATTCAAACAAGCTAATTAATGATTACATCAGGGAGAACAACAAGTTTTAAAATTCACATAGGGAAGAAAATAATGAACTAAGCTAAGCATGACGTTAGTAAACATAATGTCTCTCAAAATTTTTTCACATGTTAAAGAAAGTCTAAAGCCTATTTACCCTTATATTTCACCAAGAGTGTATGCCACTTTTTTTTTAACAACTTTCAACAATAGTGAATGTTCAGCTACTAAAAGTAATGATGAATATCATTATGGATACTTTTAAATAATAACATATATCCTTAATCTAATATAATCAAAATTTGATTCCCTATTATGGTTTAAATTGAAAATATATCTTAAAATTCAACTCAATAGCTCTATTTTTAAATTTAATATAAAATATTTTATTTTTAATCATAATAACTATTATCTAAAATTATTTTATGTTTACAAGTATTTAAATATTTTTTTTAGTTTTAGCTTTTCGACTTTTTTTTTCTATCTTACAATTTTGATCTAGTATTTTCTATTATTCCAGCCTCAATCTTTATACTAGTTGCTACAATCAAGATAAGCCTATGTTATAATTTGGTAGAAATTTCTAGTATATTATAACTCATTTTAGTCTTGTAATTTTTTTCTTGTACAATGTGTACTAATCGGTACGGTAGTATAGTTAAAACATTACTCAGTTGCAAACTCAAAGCATAAAGTACATAATCTAAGGTTTAATATGAACGAATTATCATCTTTTTCATTAAGGTATTTTAGGCAAAGTCAAGCAAAAGAATGACTGAAAAAGAAATTTTGGTTCCAAATTAAATAAGGAAGTTAGTGATAATAGTATTAGATTACATTATGCCCTTATAGTTAGCCAATTTGTTGGTTGAAATTTATGTGTGATATTATTTATTTAATTAATAAAGATATTATTGATCTTTATATAATGTTGTTAATTATATTTAATAATTAATACTAAAAATAAAATATTTGAATTAATTAGTGTGCAATTGACAATATGATGAAATCATAATTATGATGTTCAAATTATAATTAAGTATTATTCTTAGTTATGAATAACGATTGTATAATTGATCATTAAATTTGAGATTATTAAAATATCTCGAATGAGAATCACTATGTTTTGATACTATTTATAACTTGTTCTATTTAGGGTAGCTTAATTAATAATATTTGAATATTGTATGAATTATATCAAGATAGTTGAGTAAGTCAATAATGGATCTATCATCCTGAAACAATTAGAGAGAATATTCTACTGTTATTTGTCGGTGATTATTTGAGATTTCTTTTATCAGAGAAAAATGAGATTTACTTTTTAAAAATTAATTAAAATCAATTTCTAACTTGTAAAAAAAATGATTCAATTTTAATAGATGATTAAGAAATTAAATTTTGTGTTATACCTAGACAAGAATAGTTTAAGTTAAACTATTTTGAAATTCCTAGTGTTTATATGGTTATGATATGTTATAAAAATTAGGTAATTTTAACTTTTGAAAAATTAAAAGAAATAGTTTAATTTTTATTCTACCACATGTGGGATGGGATTCCACCCTGACTCCTTTATCATATATGATGATCTATGATCCATATCTACCCTCATAATAATGTGTAGAAAAATGCATGCAGCTACAAGTTCATTTTATTGTTTTGTTCTTCTATTCTAAGGTTTTTATTTCTCAAAGAATTAATTAAGATCTTTATTTTTTGAAAAATTTGAATTACTCAAGATATTATCTTGAGTTGATCCTTTAAAAAATCTTAATAAATTTTGTTGATCCTGTAACAGTTCTATAGTTCTCTAACTCCTATGAATAAAAGTTGAATCCAATGACAAAAAGTTACATCATATTCACCATTGCATCATGTAAATCCTAATACAATTATGCATTTCAGTTACTCGATACAACTTTTTAATCATAAAAGTCACTCCCACAGTCTCTCTTTCCACAATGAGACAACTAATACTTACAATCTACTCATTCTCATTCCACAATTCCTCTAAATGCATTTCTTGGTTAATATAATATATTAATATTATGCAACTTTTGAGTCAGGTAATGCAATTTTTAATTATTAAATGTAATTTTGATACACTTATTTACACATTATAACATTATGAACAAAATATTACCTCTCACCTTTCATGTCTATTTCCTGGATTGTCCATTGGGTCGGTGGGCTAGGTCTATTTGAAAAGCACCCGGGAGAACTTACTCACTGTAACATTACGCGCACTATATAGCTTCTTAGAGAGAGAGAGAGAGGCTTCTAAACTCTTCTCAGAGCAAAAATGGCGTTAGCGTTCGACGAGTTCGGGAGACCCTTCATAATATTGAAGGATCAAGAGCAAAAGACCCGCCTCAGAGGCCTCGATGCTCAGAAGGCCAACATTTCTGCCGGCAAAGCCGTGGCTCGCATCCTCCGCACTTCTCTCGGCCCTAAGGGCATGGACAAGATGCTTCAGAGTCCCGACGGGGACGTCACCATCAGTCTGTCCTTCTTCATTTTAAAATGCGTTTTTTGAATGTAGATGTTTGGCTGATGAGGATCTTTGTGGCTTTACTTGCCAAATACACTCTTAAGGAACTTAAAGACTCAAACTTTGCTTGTATTGTGAATTGGGTTTGGAGAATTAGAACTTTAAATTTGGAGATCGATGAGCATTCTCTGTTTCTGACTTGAAAGTTAGAGTTTTGATCGCTTGTGAAGTGCAAGGGTTTTATTTTTATTTAACACTGGTTGTGGGTGTTACATTTTCTCTTTGTTTTGTGTGCTTTATTATTATATGGAGTAAAATTAGAGAAGTGAGATTGATTTTTTAAAAACTTCTGTCGTCAGCAAATGATGGTGCGACAATCTTGGAGCAGATGGACGTGGACAACCAGATTGCTAAGCTGATGGTTGAATTGTCTCGAAGTCAGGATTACGAAATTGGTGATGGCACCACTGGTGTTGTTGTTATGGCTGGTGCGCTATTAGAGCAGGCTGAGAAGTTGCTAGAACGTGGAATTCATCCCACCCGTATTGCTGAGGGCTATGAGATGGCTTCTAAGATTGCTGTTCAACATTTGGACCACATTGCTCAGAAGTTTGATTTTGGGGTCACCAATACAGAGCCCTTAGTTCAAACTTGCATGACAACTTTATCATCTAAAATGTAGGTTCTTTTGTTCTCTTTCCCAGTACCGGGAAAAACTTTTATGTGTAATTCATTGACACCAATGTTCTTTTGTTTTTAGTGTTAATCGTTGCAAGCGTAGCTTGGCTGAGATTGCTGTTAAAGCAGTCCTCGCTGTAGCAGACTTAGAGAGGAAGGATGTTAATCTAGATTTGATTAAAGTTGAGGGAAAAGTAGGTGGCAAACTTGAAGATACAGAACTCATATATGGGATAGTTGTTGACAAAGATATGAGTCATCCACAGATGCCAAAACAAATTGAAGATGCAAAAATTGCCATATTGACTTGCCCCTTTGAACCACCTAAGCCGAAGACTAAGCATAAAGTTGACATTGACACAGTGGAAAAGTTTCAGACCTTACGCAAGCAAGAGCAGCAGTATTTCGATGACATGGTTCAGAAATGCAAGGTGGGCTAGAAGTATTGTGTCAACAAATATTACGTTGACATTGTTATTTGCTTAGCTCCCTTGACAAGACCCTAGGCCCCTTCCTTTTCACATGGACTCTAATCTTGTTTTAGTTATACCACGAAAAATATCCTTTATCTGTGGCTGGCTTGTGTTCTAATTGGATTTCATGGGAAGTGAAGGGAGTTGCTTTGCATTTTACCATTATTCTCGGAATCATTTCAGATTTGTCAGCTAGGTCTTCCATTTCTCCTTGGCCTTAAAAACTGATGGTCGTATATAATTCTTTGTCCTAAAACTGTCTTACAGGATGTTGGTACTACGCTGGTCATCTGTCAGTGGGGATTTGATGACGAGGCAAATCATTTGTTGATGCATAGGAACTTACCTGCTGTACGATGGGTTGGTGGTGTGGAGCTAGAGCTAATAGCAATAGCCACAGGTTTCTATTATCTTTTTGGCATGTTTATAATTTTCCTGTCTGTCTGGAAAAGCTGTTTAACGTAAATTATAGCTGTTATTTGAAACAAAGTGATTGCTTGCTACATATGATTCCTGTCTTTGTAGGTGGAAGAATAGTACCAAGGTTTCAGGAGTTGACCCCAGAAAAGCTAGGAAGGGTAATCTTCGAGTCTAACCCATTTTTTCATTTTTGTTCTCTCTCTATTTCCACACACACTTTCATTTGGTAGACTGTTGTATATTCCTGATCTTGTAACATTAACAATTTCTCCTAGCTAAGTTTTCTGTATACTTGAGTATCTAGGAGTTAAAATTTTTCCCTTCCATCTGTCTGTTGGATTCACTCAAATGGTCCTCTATGACCTTATATTTTAAGGGAAGTTACTTTGCCATTGATCTCCTGCATTGCCTTTTACATATTGCAGGCTGGTTTAGTTCGAGAAAAGTCCTTTGGCACCACAAAAGATAGGATGTTATACATTGAGCACTGTGCCAATTCAAGGGCTGTAACCATATTTATTCGTGGAGGTACATGTACATTTTTTGTGTAATCTTTAGTCAGCTATTTGTTTGTTTGATTTTTGTTTCTTCCTTTCCATGATCAGTAATAGTTACTGTAGGTTCTTCCCTTCATTTAGGAAAAGTCAGATTATGGTCTGAACCAATGAGTGATAAACAACATCTATAGGAGCTCGCCACACTATAATCGTAGTAAACTTTCTTTTTTTCTGCATATATAATGTGATGCATACGTCTTCGTAGTAGCTTTCCATAGCATATTAATGCATAGTATATCCTCATTTTGTGTTGAAGTTAATCACTTTCATCATTATGCCTTAAATTATTGGATTTCAATGTTTTACAGATAAGGGCTGCAAGAGTCCTAGTACGCCTCTGCTGGTATATACCAGGCACAATAATCGGGGTGCTAATCTGGGAGGCCAATAGTTATTTGGTAGTTAGGAGACTTTAGCCAATAAACTAATGGCGGTGGAGAGACTTTATAAATAGTCACCGTTAGCTTTAAGGAAGATGTTCAATTTATGTTTTGAGAGTTCTTATTTTGCGGCATTGGCTTGGGAGGTCGAGAAAAATTTCTCTTCCTATACTATTTTCTTTTTTTTAAATAAAATTCCCTGGTTCTTTTCCTTTGAATATTGATCCTTACTCTACCAAATTGGTGAAAATATGATTGCAAGATGGAAGTTTTCATGAGTTGGAATGGTTCATGCTGTATTAGGTAACAAAATGATTATAGAAGAGACAAAACGGAGCATCCATGATGCATTGTGTGTGGCAAGGAATCTCATCCGCAACAACTCTATCGTCTATGGTGGAGGCTCTGCAGAGATTTCTTGCTCAGTTTCTGTAGAGGCTGCGGCAGATAAATATCCGGGAGTTGAGCAGGTAGGAACTTTTCTTAATCACACTGCACGTCAATATTAGTTTCAGTGTTGCTGATTGCTTTTTCTTCCTCTATATATACAGTATGCTATCAGAGCATTTGCCGATTCTCTAGACTCCATCCCTATGGCACTTGCGGAAAATAGTGGCCTCCAGCCCATTGAAACATTATCTGCTGTAAAATCTCAGCAAATCAAGGTAAATAGTATATAACAGTTGCAATTCTGCAAGAACGCAAAATTGTGGCATGGTTACTTAAGATACCTAAGCAAAGACTGCAATCTGAGTTTTGTAGCAAATGTCCAATAATTTTTGTGAATTTGGTTTGAGGTTAAGTTGAAATGTGCAGGAGAATAACCCTCACTACGGAATAGACTGCAATGATGTTGGTACAAATGACATGCGGGAACAAAACGTCTTTGAGACTTTGATAGGGAAGCAGCAGCAGATCTTACTTGCAACACAAGTTGTGAAAATGATTCTGAAAATAGATGATGTCATCTCTCCTTCTGATTACTGAGTTGCAGCGAAAGGATGATGTAGCCTTACCAAGATTGTTTTTCGGTGACCTTCTATCAGCGTGGTTTTGTTGTATCTGGCCTCTACAAACAATTGAGTTGATACGAGCTTGTTTGCTTATAGAATTTGGATTTGGGTTCTTGACTGTCATGTGGTTGATTATTTGTTAATTTAAAAGATCCGGAGTTATTACAGTTTGGACTACTTTTACTCGGTTGCTCTTAATGGTTTTCTTGAGTATAGTTTTCGTATTGCAAACTTCTGGTTCTGTGGACGAGTAACTATTTATTCACTTGCCTTGTGTTGCCATTTTGGTGGACGGTTATCAGGCCAGTGTTACTTATTCCTTTATAATCATATATAATTAAAAGATAGGTGAAACGAACAGGTATTGATATTAGATCATTGCTAGAACGGGTACGAGGCTTTGGTACAAATTTGCAACTTTGATTAAAAACATCTTTTAACGTTATCTGTAAATGACTCGGTATACGTATATGCTTGTACATATAAATATATATAAAGTGTCTGTCACCGGCGACAAGCATGAAATTTAAATGCACGCGGCCGCGCTTCCATCACCTCCTGTGGACTTGCCCAGAAGAACATGTGCCGATGTGCGTCTATTGTTGCAAAATGAGAAATGTGTCAACTACGACTCGTCATTGCAAAAACGTATTGTACTTTCCGCTTATGGATGATGTTTACTGCGAGCGTCAGGCTGTGCTAAAGAGAGTGCTACAGAAGGTTTTGCTATATTGAACCCTTGACCTCTTGTTTTTCCAACACCATCAAGACTCTGTTTCTTCATGTGATGGTGGGTCTTTTGCAAACTGCCTCTAAGCTTTGTAGTGTTGACATCGACATCAAATTTGAAGAGATTATACAATTGAGTGGACCGGGCCTTATTTTTAGTTCATTGGTCTACCAACTCTGGGCTTCCCTGCAAAGCCATTGGTCAGCAACGTGAACCCTTCTTGCATGTAAGTGTTCCTGCTCCTGCAGTTATGGAGCTAACCAGCGAAGATGGTCTTGCACCTAAGCTCGACGCTTTGGCGTAGCTTGAGGAAGCTCCAGCCCCTGAAGCTGTGAAGAATGCACCATTCAACATTAAGTCTCCTTCAGACCTCCAATTCCAGTACTTCCATTGGCTTTCTGGAGCATCCTCGTGTTTAGTTATCTGAAAAAAGTGGCAAGTTCATATCTTTTTTCTCTACTTCTCAAGAACAGGGTTGATTGCTTTCTTGTGTTAATAAATGGAGTCATGAAAAGATTGCTTCATTTTTTTTTTACCTCTTTATTGAATATGTCATTTGGTGCAAGAAATCTGTTGCCTTGGCTATTGATTGTGGGATCAGCACTGCCACCAATTGCATACATTTCCCAGTGAGAGTAGTCATTATTTACCACATGAAAATATCCGTGCCTGCATCTGAAAATGTGGGTTTAGAAAGAGTCAGAAGCATGGCCAAAAATTATTGCATGGAAACTTGTTTAGGTAACAACAAAATGTTTTCTGATGGCCGAGACTTCCTTACCTTGGCATTCTCTGGACAAGCCCTTCTCCAAAATGGTTAAAGGCAATGGTGACCTGCATGTTCTTATCTTGTGTGTAACTGTCACTGTGGCCTAGGAGCATGACCTTGTTATGATGGGTCATGTAATTGTTAGAAATTGTGATGGCTGTGGATCCATGAATAGCATCAATCAAGCCATCATTGCAATTAGACAAAGAGCAATGATCAACCCACACATGACTCCCTCCAAAGATTGATACCCCGTCGCCGTCTGATACAGTCCTCCACCCATAATGGCCTGGGGAGTCCCTCACATAAGCGTTCCCTCCTGACTTACAATCATGTATATTGATTCCGTGGATTATAATGTTGGTCACGTACTGGATGGTGATGCATGGACCTCCGGCAATATGTACATTAGCTCCTCTTCCATCAATTGTTTTAAAAGAGTTCATCATGAGCTCTTGATTGAGTTTGATCACCATGTCACGTTGAAATATGATCCATAGAGGCTCATCTTGTATAACAGCATGCCTGAGGGTTCCTGGCTTGGGGTTCACAGGGTCATCATCTCCCGGGTCAGTAACAACGTATATCCTACCATCTCTTCCACCGATAGCATGCTTGCCAAAGCCAATCCCACAATCTGCTAGCCGCTGCCTGTTCTTTTCCCAGTTGGGTTCACATCTCCAACAATCGTCTATTGGGTTTCCTGTTCCACAGGAAAGAAATCCCAAGTTTCTCCTCGAGGCATTCATGCTTTTGCTAAACAATAAAACAAAAATGTGTCACCAAGAGTTCTAAACAATGAACTGACTATAGTATGGATTTCAGGAACAAAATATGTCTAAACCTGTGCACTTCTTCTACCACTATTTCAAGGTCTTGAACTGGTGAGGAAGAAATTAAATTTGGAGCCATAAGAAGCAGAGAGACAAGGAGACATAGTGGAGTCGCCATTACTCTCTCTTCCAAGGATAGCAGAAATGTGCGGCCAAGTCGGAAGCCTTATAAAGGGAAGAAATAAGTAAAAGAAATTGCTTTATTACATGAAAATATGGTCCACCCGCTCTGTGTTTATTGGGTTACAGATCAGTAAAGTTAATTAAAGCTTGAATGGTCTTTATAATCTTGTTGAACCTATAGGTCTGTGTTCAATTAGCTTTGCTATTTGTGTACTTAGTAACTAGCAGTTTTAGAATTGTTGCTAAATCTTGAGCCTTTGTTTTTGATGAAATGACAAGCAAGCTTAGCATTAATATTTAACATCAGCCTTACACCGACACAGTCTGAATGCTACTTTTGTCAGCAACACGGAAAACTGTTTTCTCTTGGCAAGTTCTTCTCTTTTCTGAAATTGCTATGCAGAAACCTTTTCAAAAAATTTTCCAAATTCATCTACTCTCAAGCAGTTCTTTACATGGAGCTGGAGATAGTGTACGCAGAAGCGTATTAATGGAGACGGGCGTAAACACAAAACAAAATTGAAGTATTGAAATAAATGAAAATAGCCTATACATGTACGTAAGTTTGTGCTAGTTATTCAAAGTTCGCGAGAGAATTGAAGATTGCAGAATTACAGGGCCAACCAACCATGTGCTGTGCCTTAGTGCTATATACAAGAGGAAAGAACCTGGTAGCTTTGCAATTAAAAGCTTGACCACTTTCTCAAACCTCAGAATGAAAACATAGATTTTAAAGATAAAATTGAGACCTTACACATGGACAGCATGTGCGCAATTTTAATGTTACCTATTTGCAGACGAGGTCTTTCAAGACAAACAGTCGGTGGAGTTGATAGGTTCACTCATTTATTTAACCATATCTTTACCCTGATGTTGCAGACTGACCCAGGGAAAACAATTGATAGGTGTCATACATTTCATGCAGGGTACGCTACATTATTAACTTAAAACCTCAGGATTTCAATGCAATCTGTTGAAATGTTTCATGACTGTAAACCTGTAATCAAACAAGATACGAAATACAAAAATGGACGAGCGACCTTATAATTAATTGGTATACGTTACTAAAATTCCTCTCTTATGCTAAAATTCAAATAGGATATACAGTAAGCTACCAATATTTATATGGCCTGGTGTTCACCGAAATCCTAATGCGCAAAGTAGTTTTCCCTTTCCCCTTTTTCCTATTATTCCAAGAAGTGAATAATGTGTGGCGAAGAAATCAGAAAAGCTTGGAACTGAGTGCCCACATGGGAGGTCCGTAATATTAACTATCGTCTTCATTGGCCGGGCAAGGCATGCTCTTCCATGTGAGTTTTGTTCCCTTACATTCTTCTCCAATGGGACCTCGTAAGCCTCTAATTTAATGCATCATGCACGCACTTTTTGGTGAATTATTATCTAATGCTTCTTACACTGGATAAGATCATCAGTTGTGAATTCCATTATCGGCATTTCAGTTGCCTGCCTCAAATTTCTAGCCTTCCCAGCTCATTAGTGGGTACATGGTCCCAACAGGCCCTAGTGGTGGTTCCCTGTGGGACTAACATGAATGCTTGTCTAAAATATGAGAACTGGAGGGAGTATAAAGATAATGAGTAGAATCTCAAAATATTATAGCTCTTGAATTGAGCAGAAGAGGCCCAGAAAAATGGATTTCTTTCTTTTCTTTCTTTTTCTTTTTAACCATCGAATCTTCGTTATCTAAGAAAGTAACTAAAAACTGTAGCCTCACGACTAAGTCCTAACCTTGCAGAGAATGGGGAGAATGTGGTACGTTTCGCTACTTGTGGAAGGAATTTGTCTGTAACCGAATAAACCCCGGCTGCTGACAGATAGGAACGTCAGACAAAAGCTCCTGTCCTTTTTCGTGGAATGAAAGGGCTTGTTTGGTGTCGTAGGGTCATTTACCAAATTGTTCACAGAATTTGTGCCGTATGTTTGGAAAAGTATCATTTTCTCAAAATGGTATTCCCCACCCAAATGGTTCAATCACAAAAAATAGCTTAGGAATATAATAAAGAGCATATTGTGTTATCTTGCAAGATATCGTAGGCCTTTTTTGGTAAGCTCCGAGAGTAAGCTTCTGAGCATCAGTTCTATTTTGGTTGTCACTGTATACAATAGTTGTTAATTTGCGAGATATAGGATAAAAGAATTATAGTTAAATAGCATTGTAATCACAAAATATTTAATATTAAAAATGTATAATAATAAAGAAGATTTATTATGATTGTTAACTGTAAAATTTCTTAACCTAGCTTTAAGTGATAATATTATGAATATATACTATTATTAGTTTAATATATATATATATATACACTAAGGCTGCGTTTGAATATACGGTGTGGTAAGAATAAATACTTATCCACCATAATTTTCAAATGCAGTCACATGTTTGGATTTGCGGCAGACAATTGCAGGATGGAGAAAACTGTGATGATACCGTAGAAATAGATAAGCAGAAAGGTAGCTGTGGTAAGAAACTGCTTATGCGGTAGAAATTTTGCCTTCCAATAATGACCTCATGATATTTTAGTATTTTCCATTATATCCTTACTTAATTAATTGAAGGAAGTTTTTGTAAATATTATTTAAATAAGGTGAAATATTTTATTTACTAAATTTATTTTATTTATATATTCTTATTTTAATTTAAAATTTTAATATTTATAATTTGAATTTATAAGACTAATAATGTATTTTTTGAAATATTTATTTGCTAAATTTATTTTATTTATATTTTCTTATTTTAATTTAACATTTTATTATTTATAATTTTAAATTTATATGACTAATAATATATATTTTAATTATTTATACTACAATTAATAGGTTATTAAACTAATAGATTTTTTTGTCATTTTATCTCTTTTCGGCAACCGCAACCGCACTTGCCAAACATCTATTTTCACGTTTCAGCAGTTACCGAAAAAACAAACCTAAACACATAAGTACTTATCGAAAATAAGTACTTATCATTTCAACAAGTTGATTTCAATAGATTACCAACCGCCACCGCTCCCCCAAACTAAGCCTAAATCACTAGTTTATATTAGATTTAATTATTAGATGAGTTTAATGGCCATGTAAATTATATTGACATGTGTTTCATTATTATTTACTTGATTTTATAATATTACTGTTAGCCAGAAATATCTCATTATTAATAATAATATAGATTATTATACAAACTAGTTTTCTACGCATATTGTTAAGATAATTATAATTAAAAAAATTTTTAAATGAAAATTAATTGTAATCAAGCTGGACAACAACTTATTTGCAAAACCTTGTATTCATTACCTGATCGAAATTCTTCTCTCAATAGTATTCTTTCTATTTTGATATGGTAAGTCAAGGTTTTGAGGTTCTTTGGTTGGTAGAAAAGCAAATCAGAAACGGAACTTAGAAGTAAGGGCCTTTACCGAAAGCTTGAATTTTAGGAGTAGAGATCAAAATGGCTCTTTTTTATTAAAAAAAATTAATTTAGAAAATATAATTATTTTTAAAAAATCATTAGGTCAAGTTGTACCTTGAACTTAGCTTCCAGTACGAAAACTTTAAAAAAGAAGATTTATAAGAACCAAGCAGACACTAGACGGAACCACACGAGCCCAACTGACATTTAACTGTCCAAGAAACCAAATTGCAGAAAAAGCCAACACATCTGCCCGGTCCAGTTATTAATACATGAGACTAAAGTCTAATTAGTTCACGGGCCAGCAAACCTATGGATATAGGCGATTTGGTGTTTTGTTCCCAGACAACCTTAAAGGTCAAAGAGAAGTTATTACTGAAGCTGGACAAATGTATCAACTATTAACAGCTTAAAAGGTCTAAAGCGTAAATCCCACTTTCTAATGATCCAACTACGGATTTATCAGATTGGGACCTCACTAACTAAGGCTTAAATCTTGAGTTTTCTTTCTATTTCCTATGTACTGAATAAACAAAAGTAATCTAAACACCAAATTGAGTGGAGGAATTTCAGTTATGTTGTGCATGTTGTGTGAGATTTGAGTGGTAAAAGACCAATGCCAGTCTAACTTAGATTAATGTCAACCCTTTCTGGATTGCCTCTCTGTGTCTGGTTGTTAAAGAATTCTATACCAAGCTGTCCCTTGTCTCCAGCACCAAATGCATATAGCTTTCCTAATTCAGTAAGAGCAAGTGTATGTGCATTCCAATATACTGAGTTGGTGAGGCTGATCTGCACCACTCTCTCGTTGACTTCTTTCAGGGATGTTACCAACTATGGGCTTAAAACATTGGAATGTCTGTTTCCCTGAGAAATGAAGAAAGGCGTTATTTGATCTTGTGAGTTATTGTCGCCAGGCAAAGCAAACAGTCACACTTCTCAGGACTGACACTAAAACCTTAAAAAAAATATAATAGTAACTCCTCCGCATATAGACCTCTCATGTCAGAGTAACCACAATGACAGGACATAAGTGCTTGTCAATGGTGACATAACCACCATAAAGTTGACCAACAATTCTCACTTGATGGAACAATGATGCCGAGAACTTGAAATGGATACTGGCTAAAATCTCAGTAGAACAGTTGTGAAAAAGAGCACGAAAAAAGTGGTATTACTGACAAATAAAGGGACAGCCAACTGAAGAGAGAAATGTGGGAGACTTTTCAATTAACTTCTTAAATTTTCATTCTATTGGAGCTAAACTACTTGGCTTTAGCCAAAAGTGGCTTACTTTCAGGGAAAATTAACAGATTAAAGCATAAAACTAGGATCACAGTCAGACCTAGCCATCAGCAATAGCTGCTACTGTTGCTGCTGTAGCAGTGTTATGTCCAAGACTGGCTGACTCGCCACAACCAAATGAATATACATCACCATCCTCAGAAACCACAAGGTAGTGTAATCTCTTGTAGCAACATGAACTGCTTTAACTTTACCCAACGCTTCTACCACCTTGGGAATTGACTCGCATTCTTCATTTCCATGGCCCAAACATCCATAGTGGCCCCATCCCCAAGTACATACCCGTCCATCTTGCCCTACTACGGCAGCATGCCATGCACCAGCAGCAACTACCACTGGCTGAAGATTCAATGCTTGAAATTGTTCAATCAATCGAGGATACTTCTCGTTAGTTCTTGATCCACGGCCAAGCTTCCCACCCAAGCCACATCCAACAGAGTAGACAGAGCTGCTACAAATCAAAAGGGATTGCAACTAGCTGAATAACTTGATGGAGTCAATTCATTCACATGAAAGTAAGGAAGTTTGGATGTTATGGATATATAATACTTGCTACAACCAATGAAAACAAGAAATTACAAAAAGCTATTTGCAACAAGTTCCAATCTTACCAATTTTTGAAATCTCAACCAAGTTAAAAACAAATAACAGGCTCAACCACCAACTCTTCTTGTAATGCCTGAAAATAGTCATTCATTTCCTTTTGTTTTGAAAATTTTCAATTTTTCTAATTTAAACATCATCTTCACTACTGTCTTAAGTTCAAAATTGAAGTAACTCACATGCCCTTTGGTTGACAAGCTAGGGCTAGTAGGTAGCAGTACCCAGTTGCAATCTGTACTATTAGTATATTTTTAAGTGCGCCCAACAGAGGACGAGGGTCCACATCATTTGGCTCAGTCGAGTGACCGAGTTTGCCTTTGGTGTCCTGGGAAAATTTGTAAACCTTGCCTTCCCTAGATAAGATAGGAGTAAAGAAATTTCCTATTGCAGCTAGCACCACAAATATGTTTTTCAATGACGCAACTATCTATGGCGTTGTAACGATTTTACTTCCTTGAACTCCATATTTGGCCTCCCCAAATGAATCCTTTCCAAAGGCATACACCTACCCAGCGTCACTAATCAACATTATCCTGCTAGGGCCAGTAACTGCTTATATAATTCGAATGCCTTGCAGTGACCTGCAATATAGTGAAGTCCCATTAACTTCTTCCGGACAAGTATCTCCCTTTTCTTTTCCTGCAATGTACAATTTCTGGTCTAAGTGGTGATCATAGAATTAGCAACCTGATTTGACGAGGACGCCATTCCTCTTCAGTTTAGCTATGGCGAAGCTGTCCTGAACTATTATTGCCAAAAGAATAAACTACTATGTTCGATGTAACGGCAATGCTATGACCAGGTCCTACTATTGCTTGGGATTTCTCCCTCCTGCAACATGTTTCTCTAGCTAGCAAGAATCTGAGTACCAGTTTCCATGAGCCCCCGCACCTTTCTTTCAAATCTTGACGTTCTTCTAGTGTCATTGGCTTAAATATAGCCCTTTTATGGCACATATCTAGAGCAGCAAGCTCTGATATGGACAATTTAAAGTTGGGGGAAAAGTTTGCAGGTTGGCGAAAGAAGGAACATGTTGGCTGCAACAACGACCTTCAAAATCAAATCAGCAGCACTATCAATTCCAAGAGTAATTGCCTCTAGTTTGCAAGATCTTGAGGATCCAAATTACAAGCAGTGAGGACATAAAGGACAATAGATGGATTAGCAGCCAAAGGGAATTCTCCAGGGATTAACTCCCCGAAACAATGACGTTGGTTTCGTTCGAAAGATTAGACAACAACGACAGTAATGTGTTGGTCAGTTATGTTATGGCATTGTAAAGAAGGCGCTTGACTAATTGTGGCATCATTGGGCAGTCAGTGCCCTAAATTGGCAGAGAAGAGATCTAAACAGCGGACAAGTCATAAAGACAACATAGCAAAGTTACCACTAGTCCCCCCAATAAAAGAATACAACAACAGTAGATTGAATGCCACATACTACTTTAATACAGAAAGGAGAATCTATGATGAAATAGTATCTACCTTGACTATGCTATGTCACAGTTAGCAAATCTCAATCTCAAAACCTACACAGAAAAATTATCATAATAAGAAATTCTATTTAACAAAAAATAATAAATTACCAACTTATCTTATCAAAAGTAAATGGTTGTAAATGGTATCAACTAGCATACAGAAGTGAGACCAACTCTAACACAGGCACATAAGAGTTAGATTGAACAAGCAATAATAAAGGCAAAGCACGTAAGCTCAGGTGAAAATGGATCATCCATTATCAAAGCTCGTGAAGGAAATGCAAGATCATTTAACTAAATAAGACGTAAAATGGAAAGATCATTATGCTCGGAACTTGTTAAAGGTCCAAGGTGAATCAGCTTGGGCTGACCCATCAGACCCATTCCAGAATCCATTCTACGCACCACTGATTTTTGTCTCATCTTTGTTTTTGTCTTCTCTTGTTTGCCCTTTTAATTTTTCAGTCTGTAGAGACACCACACACACACTAGCTGTCCATACAGTTGCGCATATTCCAGACAAATGGTACATAGACCCTGTTTGGCAATCGGCTGATTGCATTAGCTGTTAGCTGATAACTGATTCTATTAGCTGATTTGACCAGCGGATTGTATTAACTGTTTATTAGAGATGTTTGGTAAAATTAGCTGTTTAGCATTAGCTGTTTATGTGTAAAATGACTTCTAAGGACATGACTTAAAAAAATATAAGGAAAACCAATTTACCTTATCGCTGCTAATTAATTTTTATTAATTAACAAATATATGTTTTTTATTTTATTACTGATTAATATGATAATACAAAAATATATATTAATTTTATTAATAATTAATAATCAATATGATAATAAAATAAAATTTTATTCAGTTTTTATTTAT
>JAOSBN010000001.1:6343822-6366864 GCA_027563595.1 Erythroxylum suave
AGAAAACTAACTTGAGCGTCGGAGAGGCGAGTCGGGACATAACCCCCGACGTGCCTTCATTGTTTTGCAGGTTACTTTACGTCACGTTCCACACAGAAGGTTGAAGAAGATGGATATTACGGGAAACGCACCGTTCGGCCAGATCTCGGCTGAACCAAGTATAATAAATAATAATAATAATAATTTATATTAACAAGAATTATAAAAATAATTAATAAAATTAATAATCATAAGAGTCATAGTTAGTACAAAATTAATAATAATAATAATAAATATTAATAAGAAAATACATTTAATTATAATTAAAAATTAATAATAATAAGAAATTTAATATTGATAATAATAAATATAATTAACGAATTTATTATAATAATAAATATAATGGTCAAATTATATTCAATAACAATAACAATAGGAAGAAAACTAATAATATTAATAATTAATATTAATAAGAATAATAAATTTAATTATAATACATTTAATTATTAATTTAAAAATAATAATAAGAAGAAATTTAATTGGGATAATAAAGTAGTAGTGAGAATGTCAAGTAAAATAGCTTAGTGAACTTTGAAGGAAGTAGAGTGCGCGGACGAATGGTATGTTTTATTAATTATACCATTACCACAGCTCAGAGCTAAATTCTTAGTTTATTACAAAAAAAAATTTCAATCCGTAAAAGGGGAGAGAAAAAATAGGTAGTGCTAAATATAGGACACCCCGCTATTGAGAATGGCGGGGTGGTGGGGCCACCCCGCCATTCCACCACTCCCAGCTCCTCCATTGGCGGAGCTGGAAGTGGCGGGGCCACCCCGCCATTGAGAATGGCGGGGTGGCCCCAGCGGAGTGACTTATATCCAACATTTCTCATTTTTTCTCCCCCCCTTTCACGAATGAAAATTTTTTATATATAATAAATTAAGAATTTAGCCACGACTCAGCTAAAGAAGTCCAACTGCCCACTTCCTATGGATAATACCATAAAAACTTCTTAGTTAAGTTTCCAGAATTTTATTAACAATCTCAATTTTCTAATTATTTTTAATTAGATTTTTTAATATTGAAAGAAATATCGTTCAAAATTGAATTTAGAGATTAATTATTTAAGAAATATCCTCAAATTAATTATTTAGAGATTAATTTATCAACAAGCTAGAAAATTAGTTCTTAATAAATTAAAAACTATTTTCAAAAAATATTGAAGAAAACTCATTTTTCAATTAATAAATGAAAATATCTTTTCTAATTTAATCAAAAAATAAGTTTTTTTAAGAAAGAAACAATTTATAAATGAACATAATAATAATTTATAAATAAATAAAATACCAAATTTAATTAATCTCAATTAAATTGAAATAAATAAATTTAATTAAGAAACATATTCCTTAATTATTTAAGAAAATATTTTTCTTAATTTTTAAGAATTTAATAAATTAATTTCAATCTAATTTAAATATAGTTAGTCATAATTTTGGAAACAATTTTTCTAAAATATAAATTGAAAATTTAATCTAATTATTAATCTTAGAAAAAATAATTTATTTAATTTTAAAATTGACTTTAAACTCTTTTAAATGCTAATTAGAAGAAAGTTGTTCCTAATAGGAGTTGGAGTGGCTTATTCTAATTCTAATCTTATTTATATTTAGATTACATTAATCCATGTTATTGAGCAACCTAAAAAACAACTTTGGAATACTTAACCAAATATCCTTATTCCAACCTTATGTAGCCTAATCTCATGTACAAACAGCCTCCTCCTAAAAAACAACTTTGGAATACTTTAACCGAATATCCTTATTCCAACCTAAAGTACAAACACCCTCCTTTATCTTTCCATAAACACTACCCACCAAAACACAGTTTGCCACCGCTAATTGCTTCTTGGTGCCGCCGGCGGCATGACCATTTTCTCCAATCACCCAGTTTCTCTCTGTCGCTGGATTTCATGGTCCGCAAACCAACAGCCATCGAGGCTCTTCCGTCATTGGATTCAACTTCTAGAATTAACCACATACCACGTCTTATTCCAGCATGTCAGACCAGTCACATTCTCCGATGATCATTGCGTCTGCGCCTTTTCTGTGACATCTCAATGCTGTCGGTAAACCTCGATGGACACTACACAGTAATCACCTCTAACAGTTCAATAATCGGCCTCGGAAACCTCCAGCACAACTCAAATCAACGACAACTCCATAAAACAATTAGTAAGAGATACACATTCAAACATCTATGATCTCCATATGCAGTCTCCATATCCCTATAAATCGCACCTTCATGCTACTTTTCTGTAGCCTTCTAATAGTGATCACATGTTCTTCTCGTAGGCAGCAACTCACCGGCCATTACAACAAATCCTAATGGGTAACACAGCTCACCAATCCCACTTATTGTGACAATTTGGCTAGGTTGTGGTGGCTTATTCTTTTGGTAAAAGTGGGTTCTTTATTTGCTAAATTAATTAAATCTATTTTGAGTACAGGGCTTTTGTGGCTTTTGAATTTCCAAAATTCGTATTGCGGTTTATAAAAATTCTAGTTTCTCAAAACTTGGAACTAATTCAATTTTGTAATTAGGGTTTGCAACAATTGTATAATCAATTTTATAATTATCCAATAAAAAAGAAACAAATTTAATCAAATTATAAAATTAATGATAATTCTGGTACCACTATTTAAAAAATTAGGAAGAGATATCATCTCATTTGTAGTAGAACAAATATGAAATATTTTTATTTGATTTCCTCAAAATCAAGATAATTTTAACACTCTATGATATGGTTAATGTACAGATATAATAAGTATAAAACATAATATGTTCCTTATTATATAGTTTGATACTTCTCTCTCAAAGTTAAGTCTTTTTGACTAACTTTTACGTGCATAATCTTTCTATAGATTTCAATTCTTTCATCATTCAATACTCTAATTATATATAGTACATGAAATTAATATCTAATTTTTTTAGTCTAATCATATCAATTCTCTATTATTAGTAATTGATTCTACAAATGACATTTGAAAATTATCTTCAAGTTGTCATTACACCTTAGTCAAGGATTTACCAAATCAATATTAATTGATAATAACAAAATATTCTCTTTTAGGGTGATGAATCTTATATATTAATCACTCAACTATCTACATATTGTTTACTGTATATCCAATAACTACTAATTCAGTTATCCTTGAAAAAATATGTCCTAAATAATATCAAATTATGACAAGCCCCATATAAGATATATTGGAAATCTCAATTTAAAGAATTACTTCTACAATCATTGCAGTAAAATTTTTTATGGATATAAAAGTAATAATTCAAATAAAATTCTCATATTAAGTTAGTTCAGTGAGCTAACAAACATCAACACATTTGTTAAAGTATCTCTATATTTTAGTTTATAATATCGACTTTGTTCACAACAAAGAAATATAGCTTATGATAATCTTTACGTTCTATTAATATCAACTATAAATAATTTAAGGATAATACATATATGTAATATGAATCTTATAATTATAATCTCATCTTAATTTTTTTCCAATTTACATTTATCGTATTGACTTTTATGATATATATCTGAATATATATAATATAAAAAATGCTTTTAAATAATTATGTCACTGCTAAAATATAATCAATTTGATTAGTTGTAGGACATAATAATCTAGACTATGCCAACAAAAATTGTTTAGGCATTCCATCTTGGAATTGTTAACAATTAAGGCAATGTGATAAGAAACTAATATCCATTGTCCAAAAATGAAAGTAAGTGATAATAATAAATTTGTGAGGTGGGCATGAAACGTGAGGTCCATATCTCCTCAGTTCCACACCCTGGATAAGAGAAGAATCCAGGGACCGCAATTCCATTGGACCTCATTTTTCTCACTTGGCTTTACATCTTATTTTCAGTTTCATATCCCAGCAACCAGCATTTCAATTTCAATCCTTCCCAAGCTCCAAGTCCAGAGCAGCGGATCATCAGAACACAAGCAGAATAGTAAATGGCAGCAGCTATGGCAACAATGGCAATGCTGAACGCCAAATGCTTGAGCATCATCTCCAACAAAAACACCGTCCCCACCAGGCCTCAGGCAAAGCCCACCTCACTTCTTTCCCTCCAAAATCTCCCAAAAGGCCTAACCATCTCTAAACCAAGCGACAACACATTCCTTGCAGGTTCTGCCATTTCTGGAGCTATATTGACCACCTTAAGCTTATCTGATCCTGCCTTTGCTTCACAGCAAATAGCAGAAATAGCCGAAGGAGATAACCGTGGCTTGGCACTTCTTCTTCCTATAATAGTGGCCATAGGTTGGGTGCTGTTTAACATCATCCAACCAGCGCTAAACCAGATCAACCGCATGAGAGAATCAAAGGGAATGATCATCGGGCTTGGACTGGGTGGACTAGCAGCCTCAGGTTTTGTATCAACACCAGAAGCATCAGCTAGTGAAATCGCTATGATTGCTGATGCAGCTAGTGACAGCAGGGGTCAGCTTCTGTTGTTTGTGATTACTCCTGCTCTACTTTGGGTGCTCTACAATATTCTACAACCGGCTTTGAACCAACTCAACAGAATGAGGTCTGAGTGATCTATGTGGGTTCTGTTGAGGGGCCATGGAAATTACCTGTAATTCACTTAATTTTGTGTTCTTTGAATGCTAGCCCTTCCTAATTCACATACAGGCTTAGGGATGTTCATACAGAATAATATAATCTACAGTTTGAAATGCCAATTCAATACTTCTTACTAATTTTAGTTTAATATTTTATGTTATTTATTATTAATTATTTTTTACTATAAATATTATCTTAATCATATGGATAAAACTTTTAAATTTTGCTTAAATGAGTTACAAGAGTCAATGAGTTAGCAACAATACAGTACTCTAAAACAATGAGTGAGAGGGTTAGATTCTTTTAGAAAAGTATTCTAAGGACTTGAACATTCACCTTGTTGGTTGCAAGGTTATGTCTTTGCTATTTCGTGATCATCTTTCCTCTCTAGTCTAGATTGTTGGCTGCAAATTTGCCCTTTAAGATTATGATACTTAAAAAACTTTGTAAGGTTCTCTTCTATGATATCTTTTTGATACCATTGATAATTGTGAATTATTATTTCATAATGGAAAATTCATTTATGAATTAAGATTGTGGATCAATCTTATCTGATTTTTTGCATTATCAAGTATAAATAGTAAAAGACCAGCTGTGCTTCTTGATTTTTTAAAATACCATATTACAAAACATGAATATGATGGATCACGTTGAAAGGAAAAGTATGAGATGATGAAATTAAAGATTGGGATGTTTAAGCTTTTAATCAAGATTTTGAGTTCATGATTAAGTCATTAGCGTTGCATGTAGTTTTGTGGCCTCCCCACAAGATGTTAGGAAATCAACAAAAAAACAACATTTTATAGTTTCCTTATAGGATCTCAATAATTGAATAACTTGAAAGAAAAAGCATGCATCATAAAAGTAATTGAATCGGACTTGATTTGGATTTTAGGCCAAATTTTTTTCAAAAAGTGTTAACCATGAGCTATCGAAGCATCAATCCTCTAACAGTATTCACAAAGTAGTGAAAAATAGCTTAACATTTGAAAACAAAAAAGTAAGAGTAGTAGCTCCCTTATGCTTATTTTCCATAAATAAAAAATAGGGTTTATTTTTACTAAAAATTAAATATTCTAACTATAATTAAAGTCAAACTCTAATTATAATTTAATTTAATTTTAATAAAATTAAATACTCATATTTGATCCCAAAAAGTTTCTCAAGCTTTACGATTAAGCCCGACTTAATTTAAATCAATTTTTTCCTTTTTAACTGCTCTTTATGGGTAACTCGTTAGGTTCATAATATGTTAGAAATAATTATGAATTTTAATTTTAATTCATAATTAGAATTAGACAAATTAAAATTCCTTCTAAATTATCTTTAATTCTCTAATTAAATAATTTATAATCATATATCAAGATATATGTCTAGTAACATATTATGACCACCCAAATATTAAATATATTAAAATGGTTTGACTTAATCTGTCTATACGTGGTTATAATATGTAATTCAATCTTTTTGTCAACCAATGTTTCAATTGAACATATAGTATAAATACAATGTTTACTCCTTTAAACCTAATCATGTTTATTCTTGCTAAGTAGTAATATATTTTTAATTTCTTTTCAAATATCAATTCACTCTAGCTATAGAACTCCTTAAATTGTTACTAATTGAAAATAATAAATCATTCTCTCTAATTACTTTAGAGTGATAAATCTTTGATTAACTTACTCAACTATGTCTATATGATTTATACTAAACAACTTACCTATCCTAATTAGAATAGGCATAAGTAGGCATTAAAACATAGTAATTTTCAAATGAGATATTATGGTAATATCAAGTCTAAGGATCAATCATACAATTGTCATAATAAGGAAATCCACAGACACATAAGCAATATTTCATTTGAGATTCTCATAATCTGGTCAGTTAAGTGAGCTTATTTTGTAATAAGCACTCACTCATTTATTTAAGTATCTCCTACTTTAATTTATGAGATCAATTTCTTTCTTTATAAGAAAGAAACATAACAATGTATTAGTTTTACTATTTTATCAATATTTCGTATTGGTGAAATTACAATTAGAAATAATTTAGAAATAATACATAAGTGCAAATTAAATCTCATCATAATTTCAATTGTATTGTAACTATTCCAAAGATTTTGCTATTAGTATTAAAACATTACCAAAATATATAAAGATAAAGAATGCCTTTATTAATTAAAATAATGATGTCATGCATAAAATTGCAACCAACTGATTATCTTTAAAGGCTTAAACTAACAATCTTTTACTTGCTCTAAAGTCAATCGCTTATATATCTAATATCTTATCCATTTATATGTTGATCATGTCTCTTTTGAAACAATAGTATAGTAAGGGGATTTATAAAATTCTCTTTAATAGGAACTTGATCTAATGTTATGTATTTTCACTCCACTATCTCCCTGATCAAGCAAAACTTCCTGAGTGTATGTTTAAATCTTTGATGAGACCTTGGTTTCTCTGCCTATAAAATGACATCAATGTTGTCACGGTACAATACTATTAGCTCAGTAATGCTAAGAAGCACCCCAACTTTGGCAAGGAATTTCTTAATCTAAATTGATTCCTTTGCCACCTCTGTCATTAAGATGTACTCTATCTCAATCTTAGAATCCATAATGGATGGATATTTAGAACTCTTCCAAGTTACTATACCACCATTCAAAGTCAAGATATACCTTGACTATGATCAACTATTATCTGGATCTAAATAACTTTAAAATTTTAGTTCAACTCCTCTATAGACCAACAAAACATCTTTAGTCCTTCTCAAGTACTTGAAGATATTTTTCATATTCGTCTAGTGACAATCACTAGGATTGGATTGAGACCTACTTATAATGCTTAAAGTATAAGAGACATTTGGTCTAGTACATAGTATCACATACATGATTGATCCAATTGTCAAGGCATATAGAACACAATCCATTTTGTCTATCTCTTGTTATGTCTTAGGACACATACTTTACGAGAGAAATATCATACGACATAGGTATAAATCACTTTTGAAGTTCTCCATGATAAACTTCTTTATCACTTTATCCATGTATGTGAATTGGGATAAGCTATGAGACCTCTTATATATATATTTTTAGATCTTTATTTCCATAACATAAGTTGCTTATCCCATATCCTTCATAGAGAAGTGCCTGGATAACCAAGTATTTACATATTGGATCATTGGTATCTTATTTTTAATTACCAATATGTCATTCATATATAGCAATAGGAAGACAACTACACTCCCAATAAACTTCTTATAGAAAATAGTTCACGAACATTGTTTTTATAAAATCTAACTTTTTAATTGTCTCATTAAAATAGATGTTCCAACTCTATGACATTTGGTTAAGTTCACAAATAGACTTTTACATCTTGCATGCTTTGTAGCACTCCACTCTCGTAGGCCATATTCTCATACATATCGTTAGTATTCGAGAACATACTTTATGAGGGCGGCATGCTAGGACAATCAGTCATTGAAAAAATTTTCACACATCACACGCATTTTTAGAAAACACAAATCATTTCAACCTATTTTATTTCATAAACATTTCCAATCATTAGTTTTACAAACAATATACTTATCATCAGAATTTTAGTGCTCGTTTGGGCCCATTACAAGTACAAAATACTTTTAGTCATAATTTAATTACATTACAGAATCATTCTCATACACATTGTACAGTAATTATGAATACATACTTTAATACAAAATAATGAAATATAAATGTAGAAGCGAACTGATCCCGACCTCTATCTCTCATTCGATTTTAGCGGTTACATTCTAGTTTGTCTAACCTCCGAGCCAGAAAAATAATGTTGCAATTTTGATGAGTTTTGCGAACTCAGTGAGCGAACCATCCTCGATGGCTCACTTATATCACATAACACCTTAATTCATATAATCACATCACTTCATTAATTCATTATGTAGCATCAATTTAACACTTTATTCATTTATTTTGCATTTCACATTCTGAGTAGTCAAACAATTCATTTTGATTAATTAAAACATACATATCAATTATATATGTAATGCTCATAAGGCTCACTTTCAATTGTTATTGTTGTGATCGAGTAACTGTAATTGTCCCGTATCCATTGTGAATATCAAGCTCATTAATAAATGTCTCTGATTCGTTGGGGATACATGACTCATTATACATAGTGAGCCTTTGGCTCTTAATCACTTTCTGAGATTTAAGTTCTTTTTTGGTAGCTACTTTGGTTACAACAACCTTTATCTGATCATGCATTCATGTAATGGAATGCATCAAATCATATAAACTCAATCAGTCACTTTATTTCACTTTATACATTCAGTTTCACATGTCATCGGACCTAAGTTTGGCATTCAACAGTTATATTGAGAATCATTTATTCCTTGCTCATTCACATTCAATAAAGCACTTCCAAAATATTCAGTTGTATCAAACTCCTTGGACTATTTATGTCTGGAATGGTCTCAACACATTCACAACAGTAGTAATTCAATACAGAAATTTAGAAGAAAACAAGCAACTAAAATGAGACCATCTAGGTCGACTCACTGTACGCTCCAGATTAGCATTTGCTTCCATGATCCGAAAACGTCTAGATGCTGACGTTCTATCCTATGTATCAACATCACGTAATACACACATTAATAATTGCAGAATCACATAAATATTCAATTGTACACATATGTAAATGTGTAATGTATAATGCATGCTCAATTTGACTATTCTGGGTATGTTTACTTAATTCACATCTCAAGGTCTTTCATACATCATAACTCACACATGTCTAATTTGGAATTAAGTTTACACCTCATTTGTACAAAATCATTCTAAGTTCATCAGTCAATCATTTATCTATCACATACATGCTCTCCAATCCTTTTTCTAGCATTATAAGATCACAAAATGTCTAATTTATCATTCACTTTCACTTAATACACATCATTCATCTTCTTTGAATCACATTAACCTTCATAGGTTCACTTTTATTCTTATAACTTCTTCAAAGTTTCAGATTTGAACACTTGATGTTTAATAATCTTTCCTTAATTCATAACCTTTATCATCACCCTAAACATATCACTCATTTAATCTCTTATTTCCTCATCAAACTAAGTACATTTCAAGCTCCATTCGAGCCTAAATGCATGATAGGAAAGCATTGATAAGTCAATAATTTATATATGTATAGGTTTGGGATAAGAAGCATAACTTTCACTGTGGATGTTGGATTAAAGTCATTCAAGTAAGCTTTAAAAGAGGAATCCGAGTTCTACAACTTCTATGAAGACTCCAAGGAGAGATTTTGTCGTCTAAAGAGTCAAAATTACACATTTATGTAGATGTCTAGTGTATGTCCACCCAACGGACTAATGTCCCTCCAAACGGACATGAACGGAGTTGGGAAGCTAGAAAACTTGAGCATGTCTGCCCAACAGACATGAAGGTTGCCTAACGGACATGTAAGAAGCATATGCCACTTAACAACCATTCCCACGATTTCCACATATATACTAACATCAATTTACACCAAATTCTCCAGTATTCACATCTATTTATGCAACTTCATTACATTCTAATTCAACAACTATATTATTTGCATTAAGATCCACAAAACTCTAGTCATTTGATTCTTCAATCATATATATAACAAGTCATATCACCATCATTATCTGGTTTACTAAATCCTTGCTCCTTCCCCTTCTATGAGTATTATTAAACATATCTCTTAAACCTATGCTTTTCCTCTTCATTTCCTCTTCATTCTTACCTCCATTTCAGCTCAATATCAACCACAAACAAATCATACTTTATGATTGATTATAGACACCAAAACATAACATTTATATATATACATTCATCATCAATTTTCTGCACACATATTTTACCCCATTATCAAACTCATTTCACTTCTAAACTATCACACTAATTCTTCCCATTTCAAGACACCATAGTACTCTTTTTCATTAGCTTCAATCTCATTTTAACTCGTCTCTATAACACCCAAAGTAATCCACATTAATACAAAGAAAATGGAGTATAAAACATCGATTCATCAATTAAAATTTCTGCACTTTTTCTACACCATTCTATACCTTTATAGGGATCATTCTGTCTCAAATCATCACAACACCATCTTAAGAATTATTAATCATCATATATGTAAAAAAGAAAGGCATTTATACATCCATTTCTTAATTCACGTTATAACATATGATTAACTCCATTTAACTCATCAATCTATCACTAACTATCATCATACATGATTCACTCAACATATCATGAAGAATAATATGCTACTTACTTGTTTTAGCTTCAAGATCTTCAAGTCACTCTTAACTTTAACTTCCAAGAATCAATCGATCATCATGGAGGTGGTAGGGTTAGGTCTTTAATGACAAATACAAAGAAGACAACGAAAATGAGAGTAGCAAGTGAAGAATAATAACAAAGCTTTATGTTGATGGTCGGAGAAAAGAGACTGTCGTATGGAGATAGAAGAAGAGAAGAAAGCATCGAAGAAGATGAAAGCATTTGGCCAAATGAAAGAAAAATTAAAGACGTTTTGCAAATGAAAATATTGTGAGTGGTGTATGGCATGGCAAGTGACACTTGTCACTTGCCACATGTCCCTATCTTATGGTCCCCAAATGGTCCTTTTAATAACTAGTCCATTTGTCCTCTAATTTCTAATCAAATTGTCTACTAATTTTCTATAACACTTGTCATTAAATCTTAATGTCACTTATTGAAAATTCCCACTGCCATTTAACGCTTAATTCTACTACCATTTATCAATTGTCTTGCCACTTAGCATTTTTCCTAGTTCATATATACCCAAAATCTTAGAAAATTCTCAAATTTCTAAATCAATAATTTAATTCACCAGATCAATTTTTAAGGCAACATATTCATTATCTATATCATAATCACATTGAAACAATTATTTATACCTGGAAAATATCAAATGAGTGCATGAACAATCATTTTAATTTGTGAAAAATTCAAATTCATATGTGTGTATGCTAACATTATGCATGAATATGAAATGCATTTTTCTAATCTTTCATTGTTATTTCTCATTTATAGAAATTTAGGGTTCTAACCTTTAATATGGAAATGGGATGTTACATACTTGATTAGGACGTATCTTGGATTCAGAATTCTTAGATTTTGTCATATGCACATCCTCAAGCAAATTCCCATTGATAGATAAGGCTTTGACATCCATTTGCTAGATTTCATAATCATGATGTACAATTATAGATAACAAGATCTATATGGATTTAACCATAGCTATGGGTAAAAAAGTTCATCAAAATTAATTCTTAATTTTGTCTATACTCTTTGGCCATTAACCTTCCTTTATAGGTATGTATATTGCCATTAATCACAGTTTTTCTCTTAAAAACTTACTTACATCCCATAGGTACAATACCATTAGGAGGATCCACCAAATTCTATATTTAGTTAATGTATATGAATTCTATTTCAGATCTTATGGCTTTAGGCCTTATGAAAGAATCAATGTTAGACATTACTTCTTTAAAAGTAGTTGGCTCATCATTCATCAGTGATATATTGTTTTTTTCTCCCATTGCAGAATATGTGTCTTTTATAGCTTTAATTGTACATTATATGTATCAACCTAAGCTTCCTATTCCATTTAGATACAAAGTTGTGGTTATTGAACTTTTCTAAGTTCTATCTCACTTCTACTACTTTCCTTAAGAATAAATTCTCTTTCTAAAAATATAGTATGTCCTGAGACAAAAAACTTTTTCTTAAGAGAGGGAAATATAAGCAACCTATGATAATAAAGGCAAATGTTTCAAAATCAAGACATATATGTTTGAGCATATGTGTTCCACAACAAACAAGCCTAAAATAGTATTAGCGAAGTTGAGTAGCCATTAGCTATAACTCTGAAAAGACCTAGTATAACCACTACTCAGATAAATGAAAAAAGTAGAGAAATTTTGAATATATTTGTGAATTCAACTATGTGCAGGGTTGCAAAGAGAAATTTAAGAAGGAGAGAGCATTAGACTACATTTGTGAATATTCTAAGCTGCAAGGTTATACCTATAAGTTAAAACTTAGTAATCTTAGTTCAACCATGGAACTACAATTGTCAAAGAACCTTTTTGTTACAATTGAAGATTTTATATATATTGATGACTGAATTTCAAGTTCTAACAGTTAGAGAAGTATCATAGTTAAAAACATATTGTTTTGTTATACAAATTATGTGAAACGTGCTACTCATTTGGCCTATATTATGTTCAGTAAACTCGAAGTCAAAATATCAAGCTTATGTGTACCATACACCTCAATTATCCCATGTATTTTTAAAAAATATGCAACTTTTATTTTAAATTTTGGAGCTTTAAAGTAAGCCTTATTAATATAAGGCATCTAAGTTCCTTGTCCATCTTGTAAATTTGTTTATAACTAAAAATCAAAATCAACTTTATCAAAATAACAAGACAACCCATCCTCATAACTCAACTAAAGATCATTCTTAAAGTATTCACTCTAATATAATTGTGATCTTCCATATGAAGCCATTATAACACTATAAATACCAAGTGAATAAGATAAGTAAAGGATATTTATTACACCATACTAACATTTATAAAATCTAAGTATAACGCACATCAATGTAATGGTCTTAGATGAAACAATGACCCTTTTAGACAATTTTGAATGAGAAACCTGACAAATGGATCTTACACTCACATGTGATTTGACATGGAATAAAAGAAGATTTTAAAGTTCGATATAAATACACAAAGAAAACAAGTCATAACTCTATCTCAACATTTTTGGAATCATACGATTATCTTATTTAGTATCTTATACTAGTTGTCAACCTATGATGTATATAAATTTGTTTCCAATTTCGAGAGGAACCTAATCCAAAGAGTTAAAGTATAAGTGTTCAAATCTTTGCATAAAGAGAATTCCTAAGTTATTCATCAATTGGCTAATGACCATGGAAAATCCATCAATTGCACCATTGTCATTCAATTATTTAGTTTTAGTGTATAAGCTCTTGAAGTAAAGGGAAAAACCCTATTAGATATAGAAAATTATCACAAAATTTACAAATAGTTTGGTTTGAGATCATTTACCTTAATAATTATGGGAGCACAAACTAATAATTCTACTAAAAAAATTAAAGGATGCACATGAATGATTAACCCTTCTTATATTCGAAACTACTTATAAAAACACACACACAAACATGTGTAACAAATGATATGTTGAGACAACATATCACACTAATGCATTGCAGAATATGTGTCTTTTAAACCTTTAATTGTACATTATATGTATCAACTTAAGCTTCCTATACCATCTAGATATGAAGTTGTGGTTGTTCAACTTTTCTAAGCTCTACCTCACTTGTACTACTTTCCTTAAGAATAAATTCTCTTTCTAAAAATATAGTATGTCTTTAGACAAACAACTTTTTCTTAAGAGAGGGAAATATATGCAACCTATGATAGTAAAGGCAAATGTTTCAAAATCAAGACATATAGGTTTGAGCATACGTGTTCCATAACAAACAAGCCTAAAATAGTATTAGCAAAGTTTGAGTAGCCATCAGCTATAACTCTAAAAAGGCCTAGTATAACCACTACTAAGATAAATGAAAAAAGTAGAGAAAATTTGAATATAATTGTGAATTTAACTATGTGCAAGGTTGCAAAGAGAAAGTTAAGAAGGAGAGAGCATTAGACTACACTTGTAAATATTCTAAGTTGCAAGGTTATACCTATAAGTTAAAACCTACCAATCTTAGTTCAACAGTGGAACTACACTTGTCAAAGAACCTTTCTGTTACAATTGAAGATTTTATATATATTGATGACTGAATTTCAGGTTCTAACAGTTAGAGAAGTATCATAGGTAAAAACATATTGTTTTGTTATACAAATTATGTGAAACGTGCTACTCATTTGGCCTATATTATGTTCAATAAACTTGAATTCAAAATGTCAAGCTTATGTGTACCATACACCTCAATTATCCCATGCATTTTTAAAAGATATGCAACTTTTATTTTAAAATATGGAGCTTTAAAGTAAGCCTTATTAATATACGGTATCTAATTCCTTGTCCATCTTATAAATTTATTTAAAACTGAAAATCAAAATTAACTTTGTCAAAATAACAAGACAACCCATCCTTATGACTCAACTAAAGATCGTTCTTAAAGTATTCACTCTAATATAATTTTGATCTTCCATATAAAGTCATTTTAACACTATAAATACCAAGTGAATAAGATAAGTAAAGGATATTTATTACACCATACTAATATTTATAGAGTCTAAGTAGAGCACACAACAATGCAATGGTCTTAGATGAAACAATGATCCTTATAGACAATTTTGACTAAGAAACCTCACAAATGGATCTTACACTCACATGTGATTTGACTTGGAATAAAAGAAGATTTTAAAGTTCGATATAAATACACAAAGAAAACAAGTCATAACTCTAATTCAACATTTTTGGAATCATATGATTATCTAATTTAGTATCTTATACTAGTTTTCAACCTATGATGTATATGAATTTGTTTCCAATTTCGAGAGGAACCTAATCCGAAGAGTTAAAGTGTTCAAATCTTTACATAAAGAGAATTCCTAAGATATTCATCAATTGGCTAATGACCATGGAAAATCCATCAATTGCATCATAGTCATTCAATTATTTAGTTTTAGTATATAAGCTCTTGAAGTAAAGAAAAAACCCTGTTAGATATAAAAAATTATCACAAAATTTACGAATAGTTTGGTTTGACACCATTTACTTTAATAATTATGGGAGCAAAAACTAATAATTCTAACAAGAGAAATTAAAGGATGCACATGAATGATTAACCCTTCTTATATTCAAAACTGCTTATAAAAAAGCACACACAAACATGTGCAACAAATGATATGTTGAGACCACATGATTAAATTTTTGTTACATATAAATATTCCTCCAAATAGATTAACCAATAAGGGCCAAATTATATCCTTAACCTTAACATTAAAAAGAAAGAAAACAAGATAAATTAAAACAACATCTAGGTGATACGAAACCAAAATCTAAAATAGCAAATTGATAACGTGTGTGCTTTGGATAAAACAAATAGAGGAGACAAAGTGATAAGGAGTAAAAGATACAACATACCATAATGTTTAGGAATGGAACATATGGCAATGTTTAGGGCTATGAAGTGATTAGAGAAGGCAACAAAAGAGGAATCGAACCAAAAACTAGTTATAAAATAGATTTCAATGTTTGGGAAAATTGTTAAAAGTTAATGTGTAAAAAGCTAGTTTTGTAGGCAAAAAGGACACGTAAAGAAGCAACACAACATTTTTTAGCAAGTAGTATGTTTTTTGTGGACCTTATTTGTAAACTAAAATGTGCATCTGGAAATAGGGCCTACAAATAAATAAAAAAATTCCATAGTGGATTTTTTTAACAGTGAGTTAATAGGGCTATTATGTTGGGGTTTAACTTAAATATTTTCAAAATGTTGGAATTTCTTTTTAAATGTTTTGAAATATTTATATTCAAATTGAATTCTTGTAAAAATGTTTTGGTCAAATTTGGCCCTTTTTCCGTATTGATTTCTAACTTCTTTTTTCAATGTTGAAGATTGAACCTTTTTCAATAACTAACAATCATATTAAAATACCTTAAACTTTTAGTGAATTGTAAAATAATTATTTTCATTCTCAAATTACTATAAATTGAATTTTATTACTTATTATAAGCAAAGTTTCAACGTTGCATATAGAATGATGAGGACCTGTATCATCTCATTTTTCTATGCAACTATACTTCAAACCTATGGATCTTGGTATTGGAATGCTTTAGATGGTGCTACAACTACTATAATCTAGCCTCACATCATTCAACGGCCTACTAAGCTACACTTCAATTCTAAAGGTTACCAGAAGCCATTTAGGATGGCTTTTGGAGCACTGGTGTACATCTTATTGTGTGAAAGGACTACAAACTTGGATAGAGAAGAACAATCAGTCCCGACCCTGGGCAGGGGCAAGCTGGGCATAATATGTAGTACTTTATTTATAAAAATAAATATAAAATTTTCCAATTTATTTTTAATTAAAATCAGGGATCTATATTTTCTCTTTCGCCCCAGGCTTATAAAACCATAGGATTGGCCTGAGAACAATACAATGTTGAAATCATAGCAAAAAGGATAGTGTAGGAAATAAGAATCACAATAATAGCTATTTCTCAAAAAAAAAAGAACAAAAGAAATTCTCAAAAAAATCACGATAATACCCTGAGATATCATAAGCACATGTGTGAGCAATGAAACGATCTATAGTTGAAGATTATAGCTATTCATATAGCCATAGAACATGAGATAAGGATGTTAATAATTTCTCATTGCTCTTTTGTATGTTCTCAGCTGAATCATTGATACGTAATTTATAATTTATAAACTTGTGGCTCTTTGAGTATGCAATATTATTCTTTCTTAACTTCCAAAAAAGGTTCCAATTTAACAAAAGATAAATATAATCTTAAAATATTGCCTCCTTTTATCTTTTTTGCTCTTTTAATGCTTATGCTAATATTATCATGTTCAATTGTTTAATTATCATTATTTAACTATTATCTTATTAAATATAATTATTAAGGTAACTCATATAACCTATATAATTATAAAAACTTAAATTTCTTTATCAATTTATTTAAGTAATCAATATATCTTATGACTTATTTATGAATGGTTTTAGTAGTTTTATTATGTAACTTTGTAATGTTTAATATTTTACTGATTTTATCAATAAATGATTAAGATTAATTTGTTTTATTCCCTTTATAAAATAGTTAACAATCTCTGTCTTCCATATAATCATTTCAAAAAATAATTACAATTATTTTTTTCCTATATACACTATAATGAGCGATACTTTTAATTATTCATTAAAATAATTCATTATTAGATGTTGAATGGTGATTTCACATATGTATGAAATGTTTATAAGAAGCACATTTGTGGCAGAATATATATGCATTTATTGGTAATAGAAATGTTGTTTAATCTTAATATATATGTTATACTTAATATGTTACTTAAGTTTAATGGGTTATCTATACAATTAAAAGAAAAAGGACAAGATTGCTTAAGCATATATTTATTTCATCATGATTTATAGTTATTTAGGACTAACAAATGATAGTCCTTTCTTTGGAGAAGATAATAAATAACTTTTAGGCTATTTTTTAATTGAATAAATAAAGTACCAGAAGATGCGTACAAATGATGAAAGAAAAATTAGAAGGTTAAGACAAACTTATGACGTGTAAGGAGCTGCTTCAAACTACTAAGGTACACTGTTTTTACGTTCAGGTAGAAGCTAAAGAAGCAGATCAACTCAGATGTTTTAAGGAATGTTCTTTCTCAAGGCTATGTTGTGACTTAATTTTGTTATGTCTTTTGAAATAATAATATCTCTAATCCATAAAATGTATAGTTCATTTATGCTTACGTTTCCTGATGTGCACTACTCCTGAAGTGTCTTTAGTTCCTTTTCCTTTAAAATACATAGATGATGTAACTCAATGCTAGTTTAAAGACCACCTGATCTCCCTTGGTCTGAAAAAAAAATTGCTACCTGCCCATAGTGGCCATCCCACTATTTGAGTCCATCTTACTTATCATCATGGATGTTGCATAAGCCTTATAGTTTATTCCAAATCATTGTTGAATATTGGCATTCGAATAAGAGATGATTGGTTAATTTAGGCTCCTAATTGCATAGAAAAACAATGCTGAGCTTATGATTGTGAATTTTATTTTTTTCTTTAGTGTTGAGCTTTTGCTTGATTAATAGCCATAGTGCTAAAAAACCCTTAGGTAGGTTATTAAGGAACCATAAACAATCTTAGCCAAGAAGTCGGTTGGAGGGGTGTTTTAAAGAGTTCCAAACATAACTGATTGGTGAAGGACCTTGAGGGATGCCTTATCTATATGATTGTATCTTCTTCTTCTTCTTCTTTTTTTAAAGTTTAGATTATAATTTGGAATGTTTACTTGAATTTTAATAAATATTTGGAATTAATATAGGTCATTGCATAAGGTTCCTTATATAATTCATGTTATTTTGGAATTAATATAGGTTATTAGGCATGGATCGATTTAACATATAAAGATTCCTTATCTTTTAGCTGCTTCTATAGTAATTTTTGTTAAAAGAGTCTTATTTATTTCTCTTATAGAAATGATAACTAATCCTTTTGAATCCTTAGGTATACATTCCTTCTTCCACTTTAACTTTACCAATGTAGCATTGCTTGTAATGTTTATCCCTACGAAGAAGTTAAAAATCCTTTCAATTTATTTAATCAAAATCTTGGGTGGGAATAAATGCAAACTCTATCAGATGTATAAATTGGAACAAAACAACATTTATCAATTGGAATCTTCCAGATAAAAACAAATGCTTGCTTTCCAATGTCCTATTCTTTTCAATATGGAATCAAAGAGAAGTTAACAATCTTTGTAGGAAAGTCTTTAGCAGAGATTGATATTCTCAAAAATATGAAAGTTAGGTTTTGAAGTTTGAAACATGTGATTTGTAGGATTTTTTGTAATATTTAAAATATATTGTGTTGTTGCTTTGATTAGGATTTACTAGAAGTCTTAAAAAGTTGCTAAATATCTTTAGTGAATCTATAAGTAAATTGATTAAGTATATCAGCACTAAAAGATAACAATAAATCATCAGTAAAAGAGATACTAAATAGATTAAGTGTCTTATATTGATTGTTATATTTAACTTCCATTTCTACTCATTTTCTTAACAATTACCAAACAAAGCACTTAAATGCAAAGTGTAAAACATAAGAGGATAAGAGATCTATTGCCTTAGTCTTTTAGTACCATTGAACATCTAGGTTAGCTGACCAATGATCAAACTGTTGTAATAGCTCGTAGTGAAACATTGATAAGTTGCTTTCAGGCCAACTGAAAATGACCTTATAGAAGACATTGCAAAAAGTTGTAATTGTGTACTTCTTTTTTGAAAATTAAGGTATTGTTGAGCCAAAATGTAGTAAATACATGTCAAAGAGAGGCTATCACTACTAATGAAGCATACAAAAAAGACAGTAAACATGAGCTTCCTAGTCAATATAAATAGAGATTGTTTTTATATCTCCAGGTATACGTTAAGTAGCTTTAGTTAATGCATAAGTTTTGATCTTAAGTAGAATTTTACTGGTTAGCTCCTCATTTGTGCAAGGATTACCCCTAAAAATTCTAACATTTCTTTCTTTCCATATGAGATAAACTCTTGATCGAAAAGTCCATCTTGAAGATCTTATAGTCTCATTTCTACTTGATTATCAAAAGAAGCAATTGATAAATGGAAACCGCTCTTAGAGTTGTTGTTGCTATTAACAAAATGGATTATGAAACGACAAAACAATTTTTAAAAAATTATTAAATAGATCTCTCCCATTTTGGAAAAATTAAGACGACAATTCAAAAAGCTCTATATTTAAATATGACACTAATATCAGCAATTTAAAGGAAAAATTAAGATGACAACTCAAAAATCTCTATATTTAAATAGGACACTAATATAGGCAATTTAATAACCTAAGCTGCTGAGGCATTTCGATTAGAATTTGTTAGAGAAGGAAATATTTTGAAAAATTCTACGACTATAGGAAAATATGCTATTGTTCTACGTCTTCAATTATGTGATGTGTGAAATCAATAGATATATTTGTATTTTCTTATATTATTATTATCATATCTATAATCAAGTAGATAATACAAAATTTTATTTAAAAATGTTTTATTCAAAGATACCTGACCCTTGGGGAAGTAAATTAGAAGCTACTTATAATCCTAGATTTGTAGATACTTTAGGAAAAATATTCTCTTTTTTTTAAAAATAAGCTAAGTGGATGGTGAAGCAATATTGTTAAAGAAAAGTAAAGGAGTAAAGAAAAAGTCTTCTTTATGCTATTACGATTTAAAAATAGGATGGACTTCAAAAATAGGTAGTGGTTTTTAAGTTTTGAATTTGAAATCTGCTTGAAAACTTTGTGTATAAATAAGCACCAGCATCAATGATGAGGGCATCACTTTTATGCATCACTCCTTATAATATGATTTTTTTTTAAAAAAAAAAAAGATAACCAAAAATCAAGAAAGAAAAATAAAAGCAAAGAAAACAAAAGTGGAACTAAACTACCACCTAACAAGACTAGGCCCATGTGATTTGTAAAATAAGGTGAAATAACATGCCAGTTGAGGCAGTTTTACAAACAACTGAACTGATAAGATGACCAATTTCTTATTAACCTTTGTTGCTTCAGTTTCTAAATTATTGGTTTGCATTAGAGGGAATAACAGAAAAGTTTAAAGAATTCAGAAATTTGTCAAAGCATTAAAATGAAACAGAGCAAATTGATTAATTTGAAAGTTAAAAACATCGAGGCCTGATCCTAACAGCTGCCTCTGCTGATATAGTGTAACTTTCAAACTACAAAGCACGGAAGATCAACAAAGATTAAAGAAGAATCTGAAAGCAATCATCAAATGACAACAAACTGATTGTACTGACCGACCTCCCTGGCTAAAAGAGCAGAACATGGGACTGTCACTCCTTCTTCCTAGCATCTTTAAGTTGTCCTCTCTTTCGGATTGCAAGGGAATATTGCAGTCTCCCTTCGTCAATAAGGCAGTCCGGCAACAAGTACAATAGACACCATAGCAGAGAATGTGGCCAGTAAGGTGTGCAACGAGGTTCATATCCGATCCAACGCAAAGCAGCCAGGGCATAACCATCTGTTGATGGCACAAAAAAGGAAGATCTCCTTATTGATGCCATCTTTGTTGCCACATACAATGGAACCTGCATCCAGAAAAATTTTGGTAATGAATTTGAAAAGCATATAAAGCAGAAAAACGATTAGCTGCAATCAACTCAGAGCAGCTAAGTTCATTGTTTGCACAAAGTCATTTGCACTGTGTTTAATTGTGACGGATGATCCTATCATCTTCACCTAAACGATCTGAAAAAGTATTTACAATATAGCAATGCTCCCAAATCATATTCCAGGAAAAAAAATTAAAGAAAAGAAAATCAGTGTACACCAGAACAACAGGATGCAAGAAATAACGGGCATCACAATAAGAAACAGGAAGAGTTGAAGGGAAAAGCTGCAAACATTTCTAGCTTTCCACAGAAAGGTTGTGCATTTCATCCATTTGAAGGTTAAATAAGGGCAACAGATTGCATATAGTAATGGATTAGATACTGGCTCATTGGTAAAACGAAGCCAGAACAACTAAGGCAACATGTTAAGATGTCATAAGCATAAAGCATTAGATAACGACAATACTCCCAAGCAATTTCAACATAAATGAAAAATATTAGGCATGAGTACAGGAACAAGGAATACATCAGGAATGTAAGAGCGTTCAATTGTAGATTGAAGAATAAATTAAGATCTCTTAGAAAGGAAAAGAAGTGAATTCTATCCCAAATAACGACAAGCAATTTAGGTTCCCGCAAAAATCAGATTTTCCAAGTAAGTGAGAGCATAGGCTTTGGGTTACCACAGACCAAGTTTAACTTTTGCTTAGGTATAACCAATAGCTTATGGCTATGGTATGCAGGGAGATCTCCTGACTCAAATTGGCAAAGACCAGAAGACGTCAGGCCTCACTCCTCATGACAAATAACTCAATCCATGTCCGGCAAATAATTTCTTAGCAACTCAACAGCAGACAAAAAATGGCGAAGTTAAACTTCCAAATTTGTTTATACATGTTTTGGCAGAGAGATCAATACTACGCAGAAAACGTTTGACACCAAAAAGAGAAATCGAGCTACGATCCAAAGGTCATGCTTTTTTGATCCGAACCTCTCTCTTGTTCTTTCGGTCAAACAAAATCTCTACTTAAGATTTATCAATGAGTGGAACAAAATAGTTCAAATGCAGATATATTACCTGACACTGAACGTCGATTCCATTCTTCTTGTATTCCACGTACAGAGACCTAGAGAACTGATCTATGTACCTGGAGACCAAGAGCAAAGGAATTCTTTAGCCACTACAATTAACACAAACTACAACCCATGGAAACAGCTCAAACTCTACTAGATCTCATCCAAGTATAGAAATATATAAAAACTTACGCTTTGGTGGCAGCATAAACCGCATAAAGAGGATCGGAAGGAATGACAATTGCAGCACCAGAACCAATATTCACAACAGCACCTTTCTTCCTTCGCAACATCCCAGGCAAAACAGCTTTTGTAACTTTTGTTGTGCCTTCAACGTTCACTTTAATCAAATTCTTCAACAACTCCTCGTCCACTTCATGAAAGAATCT
>JAOSBN010000001.1:6392033-6409610 GCA_027563595.1 Erythroxylum suave
ATCTAGAAGTCTCTCTTATTATCTAAAGAATAAATAAGTGTAGTTGATTTGGACAAATAATATATATAAAGAAAAATATACAATAGCCAAGAGAATCAAAAGTAAAGTAATTAATCAAATAGAGAAATTAATTATAAATTAATTCTTAAATAAGTACTTTCCCTACTATCTTCTTTAATGTCATAATTCAATTAACTTAAAATAGATTTGTCATCTAGACTAATAGAATTTCTTAGATACTAAAATTACACTCTCTCAAGTTACAACAATTAGCTCTTCAGCTGGTTAACTCATATTTCTACCAAACAACGCCTATTAAGATGCATTGGGAATTGTAAAATTCCATAAAAGCTTTCAACCTATCGCTTAGAAGATCATGTACATCTATCTCTAGTAAGTACTCCATTCAACCCTTAATACCTAAGTTGCTGTCTAATCATAAGTAGATTCTCTCTGTGTCTACAAGTGAATTTCAATCATTTATAATTATCATAATTAATCCAAATTTAGATTAATCAAAGTTAATTCATAAAAATATATCCTATTTATAAATTAGATAATCAATTCGTATAAAGGTCAATACTAGATTTTTCCCATCTAAGCATCTGAAGTATTTAGCCAAAAATTATCTCCAATCTAACAAAAACAATAAAAAACTTCATGATATAAATAATTCTAGATGAAGATCATGGTGTTGTTGATAGCTTGATCTATTGGAATGATCTCAAATTTTGATTCTCTATTGAAAACGACTTCAAAATTAAAGTGCCGCCTAGTGGCTAAACCTAACCTTTTAAAGAGAAAAGAGTATTAAGATATGGAAAGTGTCCACAATCTCTTCAAACAAAATTAGGATTTCAATGGTTTAAATATGTATGTTCTACTTGATACATGATCTTAGACATGACCATGTCTTAATCCGTAGAACATTTTGCTTTTTTCGAGATAAAACAAAATCTCTAGCACGCTCATTCCTTAAATCGTAGATCTTTTTTATTTCTTTTATGGGTAACACACTGTAGCTTATGCATACACTCTTTGGAATTTCTTATTGCCATATAAACTTTCTCTAACTCGTGCTTTCTTCTATTATGATCAATTTTGGAACAAAATGGCATATTAGCATAGGCCAAATCATATTTAACTAGAATTATATTTTCTTCTATATTTTCACTTAAAATGACCCTTAGTTTTTAATAAATATCATATAAAGTCAGATCTTCTCAATTACCTGAAAATATAAAAAAATTAAATAAAAAGTTAATTTAGCATTAAAACAAAGTAAAATAATAAGAAAAATATATGGATATTTTATGCATATCAACATCCCCTACACTTAAGCTTTTGATTATCCCTATGCAAACCAATCTTAATCACCCCTAACTTAATAAGTTTAAGCTTTTGGTTTAATATAGTTGTAAAAAATTACAATTTAAATTCAATATAATCCAACAATCAATTGAACATCAACTTAATTCATATAATTCAACCTAATATATAAAATAAATAAAAATTAGTAAGAACCTTCCTCTTTTCAACATTTTAATAACCTAAAATGAAAGGAAATTAAAGCATATTTTTTTGAAATTATACTTGGACCATTAGAGACTTGTTGAAAAATCTCCTAACATTTTGACATAAAAGTAAACACCTTATCGTAATAATCTTAGTTACTCAATTAGGCCAATAATTTAAATGTCCACTGGCACCATTCTTTATGGGGTGGGGGTACTAAAATATTTAAAATTATATTTAGAGCATAGATATTTGTTTGAAAAGTCTCCTAAAATTTTGATGCGAAAGTAAACTCTCGATTACGTAGTTAGGTCATCAATTCAAATGACTACCAGCACCATTTTTTTATTGAATTTGTTTATACTTACATTATTCACATATTTTTTTAGGGTATTAAAATGCTTGAAGAGGTTCACCATTTATCTTAACCATTGCAAAATTGCATAAAAATGTCATGATGCATATTAGGAATCCATTTCAAGGTTATTGAATTAAATTGAAACTAATTTACTTTAATGCTTATATATATTTATCTAACCTAATTGAATTACAACACTATCAAACTTATAATAGGTTCTCTTAACTACTTTTCTTTTCATTGTTAAAAAATAAGAGTTAAAATAGACTTCTCTGAACCTAGTCCATTGTCTGCTATCTATGTAGATGTGATAATAAATTAAAATTCATGTAAATCTTACAAAGAAACTAACACAAACAAAAACCATAAAATGCAAAAGTGCATTATAAAATGAAAAAGAAATATTCAAAAAATACTATTAACAACTGAAAAAACTAAATTAGAGAATAATTCCACTTATGATTTTGGATTTGCAAAGGGAAAATGAAAAAGGGAAATATATAAGAGATAAATAAATAAAAGTAGAAAGCTTAATCTATAACTCCGAAAATGTGGTGGTTCTTCTATACACCATAAATGGTGTAAACAAGCCAACACCTATCATTGCAAACAACATAATTTTCACCCATATGCTTTTATCTATCTTACTGTTCTTTATAGGATGTGGTTTTGTTCATTTATTTAGCTAGTAGTCCTATTAATCCTTTCCCATGTCAATTATTGTGATGCAGGATTGATTGAGTGCCTTTTTCATGTCCTCTATCTAAGGTGCATCAACTTTTTGCCATATCTTTACTCTCTCTTGCTCCTCTCTAGCATCCTCTATAGGGGCATCATTTTCTTACACTATCTCTCTTCCAACTACAAAGCTTGTTGACCTTTCTAATCAATCCCATATAACACATCATATTAAGGTTAAAAAGCTATCTCATAACTAAAATTCAAACACAAGATGACATCACTCTTCTTGATGGGCTATTTGCTCAAAATATACAATAAAATAATAACCTAGGTGGTAGGGTCTCCTCTCTACTATCCGCCATTAATAAAACATATTCTGAAGTGTAACCATCCTAATACTTTTCTTCTATCCTAAAATTGAATAAGGTATTACTTTATACAAGTATCATAAGCCTGGGGAGGCAATTTGATTACTTTTCTTGGTTTATAGATCATATGTAGGCCCTCTAGTCAATATATAATTCCAAATGTTAGTATAATTTATAGATCATATGTAGGCCCTTTAGTCAGTATATAATTCCAAATGTTGGTATAAGCATAACCTACTAACTCAGATAGGAAATTAGTAACAAAGGTCTTAAAGGTCTTTGTATCTATCTATTCAAGAGTTTAGAACCCATAATACAATTTGAATTCATTAAAAGACATGTTAATTTGATTTCCCACAAACCTAAATTGATTGAAATCCTCCTTATCTTACCTAGCATGCCTAGTCACTTAAAAAGTTGTCATAACTTATGAAGTGATATCTTTATATGCATTTTATATTATATGAGAAAATAATGGCCCCTTTTAGTTTTGTACATAACTCCTAAACTTATTTTCCAATCCAACATTTAACAATTCATTCCAATATATATAGTTATTTTCTTTGAAATATATGATTTTTAGGTATCTATACCTTGCATATTAGTTGAAATTATTAAAGTATAGGGTGTTCATTGCAAGATGAACCCCTAGCTTTCATACGACCATTTAAAACTCCCCCGTATGCTCTTCCGTTAGTACTCTTACTTTTAAAAGATTGGAAACTCATTACATTGCATAAGTTAAAGTTTGGAAAGCTAAAAGAGGTAAAAATTTCTTATAGATGGGCAAATCCCCAAATTTCTATGGTTTTGAACCCTAACTTACACAAAAATTAGGTTTGAGGAAGCAAAAGTAAGAAATTTAGGTGTAAATGTAGGTTAATACCAAAATATGAGCAAGTTTTGATAGATTTAGGTGTTGTCTATATGAGCAATTTGAGAGAAATTAAGATAAAACAAAAAATTAGTAAAAGTGGTTATTTTGCTTGACCCTAGCCTTTTAATTTTTAAGGGCAGACCTACGATATAACTATGTTGTAACCAATAGATCCTTATGAATAGAATTAGGTGAAGACACATTCTGGGGCACTATGCCTCAGTATATGGATCCTTCTGGATAAGTTACATTTAGGTAAGGGTATAACAAATGCCTCAGTATATGGATAAGCCATAAATCCTTTTATAAGATATGAGTTCTACACATAGTATGGGACACAAGCATGCCCCAAGCTATGGATTATTTTGAACATATGCGTAAGTGAACATTGTTTTAGACATGAGCATATCTCAGTCTACATTTATCACACAAATTCAATATATAACTTGTAAGCTTTTATTTGTCTTGTATTTTCCACATTTCATCCTAATTACTCCTCCAATAATTTCCTCAAGAATGTACTAGCTTTCCCTTATGTCCTAACTAAAAAAGAAACTAACTAAAAAAATGAATCAAAGAATAACCATAAATAAATATAGAACTATAAACTTCTAATCAAAACAAGTACAAAAAATTATAAAACAAAAATCGAAATTAATTTTCCAATATTTCAAATAATTTTAGAGGAAATTAAAATTAAGTTTAGTTAGCGCTTCTTTAGAAGAATTTTTGCTTAAATATTTTCTAAAACTTGATTGCTGGAACATTGTCCTTAATGCTCATTTCTTCTTGATTGATAAACATGCCAAGTGAAACTTCTCTTTCTCTCATCTTTGCTCTTGTCTCGTATTTTTCCCCTTTCCTTTTCCCTTTTCTTTCTGGAACCTTTACTCCATGTATGATGATTTCTTGCAAAAAATTGAAACATTAGCTTGGCCCAAGTCATCATTAACTTTAAGGGTTATTTAACCTTCCTAGCATTTATGATTACACTTTCTATTACAAGGAAAGTCCCAAGTAAGATTAAAGATTCATTATTATCCTCTTCCATATCTAGGATATAAAATTTAGTTGATAATAAGTCATTCTCCTTAATACCTTTAAAGTGTCTAATTAAGTTATCAGCAAATTTCATTACTCACTTAGTGTGTATCAATTCACCAAGCCTTAGATTTTTTAGTACATTATAAGACATTAGATTAATACTACACGCTAATCCAATAATTCCTTATTTCTAAATACATCACAATCAATACAAGAGATAGAAAAAATCCTTATATTGTTAGGTTTCAGTGTCAGAATATCTTTAGGTTAGTCTAGCTTTCATCTTTTTCTATGTTAGTAATATTCTTGTATTAACCTTGTAGGGCAAGGAATCATTGGTCGATATTCTCTCACTGGTACCCTTACTTTGCTATCCTTTTCCTTTTCACTTTCTTGTTTAGCAACCTTTTTATTGTCTATTCTTTCACATTATTAGTCAACTTATTCCTACTCTTTAAGGTAATTGCCTTAGCATACTCTTTAGGATTAGGTATAATATCATTAGATAATTTCCCTTATGGCCACTTAGGTATATAGTTTTTTTCAATTGGCCAATTTGAGTCTTTATGTACCTTATTGAAGCTCTTTAAAGTTTCTCCTTAAGCTTATAAGTGCTTTTCCTTGCATCTCTAACTATAATAAAACAAAGCTACAAGAATAAAAATGCAAAACAAAACCAACTATAGCAAGAAATAAACCTATCAAACAATCTAATAAAGCCATATCCTTGTCTAATATATTTAAAAAAAGATACAAATTACTAATCCATAATGACGTAATTTGCAAATGAACTTTTGGTTGAGTTGACACATACAAGAAGGGACCTCATTATACGATATGAAAGCATTTTACCGCATATGTTAAACATGGTAAGTGGGCTATGAGATATTGGTTATGAATTATCTGATAAGAAATAAGCACAAGTTATTATTCATTCTTTACCTTAAAGTTGGACGTATATGAAAATGCATCTAATTCATAATGGAAGTATCAGAAAAATGAAAAATGCTATAAGACATTTTGTACTAGAATAAGAATAGCTTAAAGATTTTAACATAACTTATGAGGTATATGTCATTAGAAATAGGAAGCATAAGCATCATAGTGGGTCTAAGTAGAAAAAGGGTAAGAAAATAACCATAATGTTCAAGACTACAAGAAGGCTAAGTGGAACCAACATAAGAAAGGAAATTGTCCTTTCAGTAAGGAATGCATGAAAAGAGTGAAGTGGTACAATTGTGACAATAAGGGTCACTTCATTCATTATTGTAACAAGCCTAAAAATGTAGAAAATTAATACAAAAATTTGTTTTTTGTATGTCTTTTGTCTATTTTTCCAATTGAATTATATCATTTGTAAATTGGCATATGTAAGAAGAATATATATAGTAGCTAATTAACTCTAATCATATATGAAGTGTCATTTGCTCCAAAGATTCAATGGAATCTTATTTTTGTGCCGATCATAACTAAACTTGGATTTAATGTAAACTTCCACATTAGCCTAAAAATGGAATCGATTTATATCTCAAAACCATTTATTATAGTAATATATTAATGTTAGATGATTTTATTGTACTATATATTGCTTACAACATTAGCAATACAAGTTATTCCTTATTTACACCATTTAGTAGTTTGAATTATGATGTAATTTTGTAGTATGTTTTACTATGCCACATTATTAAAAATCAAATAAGTTAATTTGCTAAAGGACATTTTGGTGATTCAAATCAAGTAAATTTACCTATTTTTTAATATTAGCTTGTTGGTAAAATGTGAAAATTTTATATGGAATAATTTCTTGATGTCATTTATGTCAAAGTAATTATTGAATAATTCCTTATAGTCATTTTAAAATAGAAGGGATACTCATATAATTCTCTTAAAAAATAGGATGAGCAAAGAAATGTAAATGAAACTCTTACTGATTAAAGAAGAATAGATCAAAGCAATAAAGGCGAAAATGATGAATTTTTAAACTCCAAGAAAATATGAGACTCAGTTGATCTCCCTAGTAGATGGAAAGTTATTGGGAATAGATGAGTTCCTAAAATAGAGTGAGAGGTTGATTACAGTTTTGAAACATTTAAGACACGCCTATATAGCTATATAATGTACGCAATGTGAGAGATTGATTGTAAAGAGACATTTTCACTAGTCGTACGGTTTACTTTGATCCATTTAATTTTGGATATAGTATCTAGCTTGGATATAAGACATTAAGCATATTAAGGTACTTAACAATCATTGTTGATTACACATTATGTTATCATGGAAATGACCCGCATATATAAAGTTATAAGGATGCATATTTGGGAAGGGATTGAGATGAGAGAAAACATATCTCTAAATTTGTTTTCTTAAATCTATATTTGAACTTTTTTTAATAATAATGGTGCACTATTTTGGAATCGTAAAAAATAAAAAGTACTGTGTTGCCTTATCCACATCAAAAGTTGAACATATAGTGTTTCAACTACAATATGAAAATTCGCTTCCCTCATATACATTTTGGTTCCTTTGGGAGTCACTAAACTAAAATTAATATAGTATTACTCAACTGTAACAATCACTTATATAAAAGATCCAAAATTTCATTTCAAAAGCATGAATATAGATACTAAGAATAATTATATGAAAGAAATAATAATATGAGGTGAAGTGAAAATAAAGTATATACGTAGACGTGATGTGATGACAAACATAATGGCAAAACCAATTTACAGAATTATGGCAAAACCAATTTACAGAATTGTACAAACCAATTTCGAGAAATGTATAAATTCAAAAGTGACTACCATCTTTCAGTGAAAGAATTAAATGCAATTACAACTTGATAAAATATATGAGATCAAAGAAGAATAAAGATGTTCGATATAACGTAAGGTAGAACATACAAAATTTATTCAAAGATCAATTCGTTTGTCGAGATACCATGCATTCCGAATATGTACATATAGAGCAAAGCTTTCGTCGTACGTTGATCGCATGAGTTTTTAAGCAAGTATGAGAGCTGTAAAATTCTAATTGGTTATTATGTGTAATTGTAAGATGACAGACACATGCGCCTGCCATAAATATCCCATCATTTACAACTACTCAACTGTCAAAGCAGTTGCAAGTTGCAACAGTTTCATAAATTTATATATATAACGTTTTTCATTTTGAACAGTGACAAGAAAGCAAAAGGAAAGATAACAAATCAAGTGCGAATTTGCGATTCCTCTTAACTTGTGAGAAGTAGAACAAAATCATTTATTTTTAAAAAATGAATGATCCTATCATTTATAGGCATATATCTATTCTAGAGAAGATAAAATAATTATGCTGAATTCTTAATTCATATTGATTAAGTGATTAATGGTAGATTAATAAAAACAGGCTGTTCCAGTTTTTTAACACATCTTCTCGGATATGACTGTAAACTTCTTGAGACATCATGAATGACTAAACCTATTTATTAATTGATCAAAGTCCTTTTCTGCTGAACCAAGTAATTTGTTTTTACCATTGCAGTTCTACTTATTCACGAGTCCTTCAAGGGCACAATGAGACCATGCCTGCCCCAAATGTGGGACAAGTTCCTATCACAACGAGCAAATTGTAGATTTGCCGCAATCCCAACTTCCCATGTAGAGACTAGAATTCATAATAGGACGGACCCAGATTTGGTTGCACATGATTTGACTAGCTCTAGGAGTTAAACCGTGATGTATCCTGGGATTGATTGGTAGGCTAGTTTCAAATAAAGACAATCATGTCTTAGTCAGGATGATAAAAACTACGTTCTTCTGCCTCCATGACAAGCTGCTCCTATGAGACGTTCACTTCAGGCCAACACATCAAAGCTTGAAGAGCAACAAGCAGCTAGGCTGGTTAGAGACTAACATGCTCCTCTATACACTTAGTTGCATATATTCTCCCTTTAATCGTCAGCTCCACTTCTTTATATCTTTAAGTCAATTTCCTCGTAGCAATCCTCCTTTTGACGAAATTCTGGATTTGTAAGTCATCTTGTTAAAGTTTGATAATCAACGTATCCTTACCATCAACCTGAAACAAAAATGAAAGGGTACCAGCATGTTCATGCAAAAATCATCGGCCTTATTTGCCTGAATCATGAGTAACACTGCCAGATCCCTTGAACAAATTTTCATGGTGAAATGGATCATCAGCGCAATGCACAGAACTCATTCTAGGTGAGGCGTTCCAACCAGCTATCTGCTCTATCTCTAGGCCACTGGATCTCACATTTGCTTCTTCTTTGAACTTGATGAAAAACATGGATGACCAGTAATCTTTTGCCAAGTTCTTCATGGACGAAAAAAAAAAGGGTATACCTCTTAATTTCTGTAAACAACCTAGTAAAACTAATTAATATAAAACAAATTTTAAAGTAAAACCAGTATGTTTTAGCAAAACTCCACTAATTGCTGTAAAGAACATAGTTAAACTACATGAATCCAAGGAGAAATACGCACCATTTTCATTAGCTGCAGCACCTCGTTTATTGAATTGTGGAAGAGATCAGGATGTGCCAAATTGGTGGTAGTCAATATTTCCTGTCGAGTTCGGTGTGATATGTTTACCTCCATTGTTGCACCTGTATAGATAACAATGAACAGATCGCCTCATTCATTCAAGGATTTTTCAAGTAAAAAGATAGACCTGTGCCACCCTTATGAATTGCTAGATATCAACTAATGAATGGACCGAGACACCTTTGAAATACTCTTTGCTTTTCTTTCTAACTTAAAGGTTATGCCTTCGTTACTCCTTTATCCGTTCCGTATCTTTCTGGTCTCGTGTTTCAGTGTTTCTGAAACAAAAAGTCAGAAATATCATAACATTTCACTAAACCCTAATCAAACTCATCCAAAATTTGTCTGTGCTTCCCCCTTTCCAGAACAAAACCTTTTCCTTCCCTATGTATGAGAATATTAACCATTATACTTTAACTCCAAATTTAAACACATAAAATCAGTGTTCTAAAATTATATTACTTTAAAATACACAATGAAACGACTGGATTTTTCTGGAATGTTGATTGTATCAAAAAGGATCCAATACTTTCCGAAATAGTTGACTAAAGATTCCACCTAAAATTTTCAGGCCACGTAATTCTAAGTCCATCCGAACTTGGTCAGTCTATTACTGCAATAGCACACTCATAGCAGGTCTTAGTCACCAATATATACATGTACGCATCAGATCCTCTATCACTGGACTCCCCTAAGCAACAACCCAAAACATCAACTAAGTTGATTCCTACATGTAGAAAAAATTATGGAAACAATTATAGGTTCATGATGAACTTTAAGTGATGAAAACCTGATAAGCTATGACTCAACACACTAGAAGCTAACATTATTTCTCAAGATTTAGCAGAAACTTCAGTGTATGCATCCCAACCTGGAATTATATATTTTTCAATAATATGCCTTGCCATGTATATTCGTCTTACAGGATCATCAGCAGGAATTTTGCCAAGCTCATGCACTTCATTATAGAAATGCATGCTCTCCCCAGCCAAACAACTGCAGTTAAGAAAAACTGTTAACATTGTATTGTTTTAATGCAGAAAGTAACTATTTAAAATTTAATCTCCAAAAGGTCTTTTATTAGAATAAGTAAGGCCTTGCTCATTATTGATAAAAATGAAATATGAACCTTGGGAATTACCCTTCTTTGTTCAATTCAGAGATCTGCACAAGCATTTTGTCAGGAATTGTCCATAAAGCAGAGTTCAGAGATACAAATACCTGTCTGCAAATGCCATGAATGACTGCCGAAATCTTTTTTCTAGAAGAAGCTTATCCAGTGGCTCATTAGGATTGATAACTGGAGTTGGATCTCCTTGCAACAGCAGTCCGCTATCTGGTATGCCCAGGGCCTGACCCATTGTTTCAAATTCTAGAGGTTCCCTTTTCCTCAAGCTGATTTGTGAAAACAATGGCTGTGAACTTGATATGGAGAAAAAAACTAGTACAAGAACACTTGCCTGCGAAGGATACCTGAGTAATGTTAGCAATATACATAAGTCAAATCATAAAATGAATAAAATTCACTGAAAAGTTCACTTTGTTCATGAGAATAGAGAGTAAGTACATACAGTAAGCAGGAGAAAAAATCTTGAGGCAACTTGAAGCCATGAGATATCATCGTGAACTTCATTCAGAATATAAGAAACAATCCATACTCCTGCAAGTTAAAACGTAAACTAAGGCCAAGAAAAGGGATCGATAATTGCATCCTACCTTTAATTATTGCAGGTAACAAATTATATTGACTAGGTGATAATATGCCATTTGTTGATTAGCTTTTAAAATATTTACATCTATACATCATACTAATTGGTTTCTTGTGCAGCTCCGACAATGGGGTGGAGGTAAGTATAACGGACATGATAAAAACAATTTTTCTCTGACCATGCATTTTACTCAGACATCCACAGAGCATAGAACACAATGTTGGCATGTTTTGCATTAAACTTCTTGTGTCCCATTACACTTGCTTTTTTGAAGTGGTTTCGTAGGACTGAATCCTCTGTGTTAGCTATAGCTGGATCAAAGAATTCCAAGCTGGTTAAATTCTTTTCTAAAAGAGTATTGATGATTTTGGGGTTCTTGCTGCATGATTGGTTGATAAACTGTTGGGCTTTGCCTTATTCAAGGACGAAAGACGTTGATAAGGCTAGACCAAAACCAACTATAAAGTCCACTAATAAAAGTAAAGATGTACCTATACATGTTGCTGATACAAGAATTCCCTTCCAAAGGTCTTTGACTTCATTGAACCTGAATTCTATGTGCCGAATGGTCCATGTAAATCCAATTAAAAGAGAAATGTACACAGCATGAAGGAACACAGTTGGTATGATCCAATGAGCTCCCATGTGGCACCGATAATTCAGTGGTTTCTTCACATGGACAACTAAAAAATGATAGGGTAATCCACAATGTTAGAACAGTAATATGTCAATGCAGTGGGGTAAGTGCAAAATACAACACATTTGTGACGCAGCACTTTAATAAGAAAACACATAAACAAAACAATTTTGATTTCACTGCAATGAACTGAATTTAAGAAAATTGAAGAAAATCTCACCTGCAGCACCAGAAATCCATGGCAAGAGAATGAGTGGGAGAAATATATAAGACCTAATTGGCGCTAAGCGTCTTCTGCAATATCAAAGACCAAATTATTAGAGCACAACTCTGTAACAGGTTTAACAGTATAGGAAATGTTATGCACAAGCTAACATGCCAATATCAGCAGCAAAATAAAGAATCACAGGACCCGAAAGAGTTCTCTGTGGGAACTGAGCTTTACAGATGACTTCCAGCCACGGTATGATTTTGCTTGATTGCAAACAGCCAGATTTACATCCAATGGCAAGCTAGACCGAACTTTTATACTTAATTCTAATCCATATTGTGTGTGCATTTTCTTACTTGAGGAATATGTTATACAGTTGGAAAGCCTGCGTGATGCGACAGCTCAGCAGCAAACCAAATCCAAGTGGACCTTCCATCCATGCTAAAGGGGAAAAGCACTTCAGAGAAACAATTATGGTCGACAACAAACAAACTTTAAAAAGAATACCATGCATAACCAAAAGCAAGCAATCTGAAAGGTCATAAAACTATCAGAACCCCATAAATGAATGGAGTCCAAGAAATAAAGGAACCAGAGGATCACCGGCCCAAATATAGCAGGACTGCCACCAATGCCTCCTCTTGAACTTCAGAAAATTGACGGACATCTGCGGGGCAGAAATTTAAGTAAAATAGAAGCTCTATAAGTGGCTATGCATCCTAAAATGACTACAACGTAAATGCAGGTGAATGAGGTTAATGGGAACAAAGTAAGATGGACGTGGAAGTGGGAAGGATACCACAATTGACAACAAAAGATTCAAGCTTCCAACGACTTGTATTACTGGAATCCAGAAGCCACTTCCATTAGTGCGAGAAATCTTGTAAACCAAGAACGGAACACTTGACCGCCACAAAAGCCTGAAAACGAAAGAAACATGGTAAGCAGCTAAGGATAAATATTCTGTTTAAGACACTAAGCAGACCCTTCATTTCCAATTCAAACAGTACTGGAACATCGTTAAGAAAAAGCATCAAAAGGGCAACCATCAAAGGGATACACGACCCAAAAAACCAAAAAGATACTGTTTTTATCAAGGATTACAACCCAATTGATTATCGGAATCGCTCAAACATAGCAGAATCATAAACAAATGATAGTTACAGCTGAAAACAAGGGAAAGGACATAAGAGAACGTACAGAATCATGGACATGATTGCTATGGTGATAGCAGAGTAATCGGTGGGACAACCTCCTTTTACGGCACAACTTGTCATGTTCTTGCATTTGATACTAAATCAGAAAGCTTACAGACAAGAACACATCAGAGTTCCGATCTTTTAATCTATCAAGTATCAAGGCTTCAAAGCAACCAAAGGCAAGCCCTTCTGGCTGTTGCTTTTGGTTAGAAGAGATCTTTTTTTATGAGTCAGATTTGACCAAAACAGAGGGGTTTAAAGTTAAACGGTCTGCTGTCTTAATTTGACAAAGTTGTGATTGTTTTTCTTCCGTCTTATTCTTACATAAATAATGTACATCCACGTGGATTTTTTGTTTTTAGTGAAAATGATATTTGCTTTAAATCATTCGATCCTAGATTTGGGATAATGTTCTTGACAATATTGTTTAGAGACAAGTGGAACTATTGATCTTATTAAATTAAAATCATTCAATCCTAGATTCTTATGGTAGAAAGGCTAATCTTGGAATACCCCAAAGAGTGTTTTAGTGTGAGAACACAGAGCACAAATTCAAACAAACTCCAATATATTTCATTTGTTTCTTATCTTCTCCAGGTATTAAAGAAAAAAGATACGAGGAAGAATAAAGCCGATCCCTCTATCTGATTTTTTTTGTTTAATTTGAAAAACAACTGCGATATGTCATAAATACTGACCTTATCAGCTGGTGTGCTCTTCTTTGGACATGAGTCTTGAAAGATTAAACTTGGAGAGAGCGAGCAAAAACAATACTGACACTCTTCAGATAATCACGGTAATAAAGGAGCACCACTGATTTTTAAGACGTTGATTATGTAAGAAATGGAAATTAAAAAAAAAGAGAGAGAAAAAACTTGGAGACATTGTATGGACCCCATCAAGTGGAATTGATATGAAAACAGTACTTGTTGTTGTTGGTTAAAGAGAAAACCCTTCCAATAACATCAAAATCTATGCAGATGATGGGAGCCAGCAGCCAAGTCGTTTCCTCTGCATAGACAACTTCTTCTGCATCCATTTCACCACCGTCAACAACAAAAACAATAATAATGTGATGAATACAAGCAGAAGCTTAATGATTGTAACCAAGTACCTTGAGAGCCTTGATGAAACTTTTGATCCTGAAAGTGGAGCATTTCTTCTTCTTCGGTTCTGATCTGGTAGAACTAAATGAATGACCACGCAGTTTCTCTCTTCTCCTCTATTATTAATGATATTCCTACCGAATAAAAAAAATTCATAAAGATAAGGAGATGTATGATTTTTATGATTACGTGGTGTATTTTAAAAAATTAGACATGATTCATCATAATAATTTGATGTCTTTTGCAGAATAATGATAATGTTAATTTCAATCTCTAGTATGAATTTATACGAAATTAATGGCAAATGATGATAAATGATTAAAGCCATCGGTTATAAATGAATTTTCAAAGCCAAAATGTTTCACTTAGAAGGAAGACATTGATTATCATAAAGAGATAAAAGGATAGATTTATAGCCAAAGATTTCACTAAGAAGAAAAGCATTGATTATTATAAAAACCTTTTCTCTAATTTATAAGAAAGATTCATTAATGATAATTATAGCTTTATCATTAGAATTTCATCAAATGAGTGTCAAAAAAAACCTTTTTGAATGGAGAATTTTAGGAAGAAGTATATATGACTTAGCTTGAATGGTTTGATTAAAGTAATTAATAAAATCAATTAGTTTACAAGGTAAAGAGTTTTATATAAGGATTAAAACAAGCCTAGGGTTTAGGGTTTACGGTCATATACGAAGTTTCATAATGTTATAAACACCTGTAGTTTTAAATAAAACATCGTTGATAATTAAATATGCCTTAATTTTAGTGGAAGAAAATATTTATTTTAGTCTTATATGTAGTCAATAGACTATTTACAAGTAATGTTTTAGGATTTCTACATGAGACTAAGTTCTGCAAAAATTTTGAAATAAAAGATATAGAATAAGCCTCTTATGTCATTATATAGATATTAACAAAGATAATTGATTTAATAACAAATTAAGATTATCATAGAAAGTGAAAAATGGAAAAGTTTTGACGAGATCTATCAAGGACTAACACATTTTCACCGTTAGTAGAAGTTTAGTTTGAATCTATGTCTAAAGAATGAGTTGGAATAAGAAGCAATGAAAAATATATCATATACATCTACTAGGTAGTTTAATCCTCATGAGTTTATACTTGGATTAATATAGTGTTATATATATATATATATATATGAATTTTAATGTAGGACTTATATAAGCTATGGACAATTTCTTAGAAGTATAAACTATCTATAAGGAACCAAGTATTATAGCCAGGTTCGCATGCATGCATGCACTCTAGCTAGTAACTTGGAGATGATATGCTATTCGAATTATATTTATGGGATAAAAGACATTAAAAAAATCTATATTTGGATTTTTTTTTCTAATTGCTCGTGGTACAATCTTACGGAGAAGTACTAAGCAAATTGTGATTGCCTCGTTCACTAGAGAAGTAGAGCTATAGCTTACCATGACGTTCGCTATGATTAAGGAATTTCATCTCAAATTTGGGAGTTTGGATAGTATTGTATGACCAATGAAGATTTATTATGATAATATAACTGCAATATTCTTTACAAAATAAAAATGAAAGTCAAAGCAAGCATATTGATATAAAGTATTTACTTGTTAGACTAGTAAAGCAAAGACAATCATTATTGAGCATATTAGCTCTAAACTGATGATAACTGAAGTTATAATTAAAGGTTTGTTGATATATTCATACAAATATAATTTTAATCAATTTAGATTTCACGTTTAAACTTATAACTTTAATATAATATAAATGGTAAAATTTTGTATATATAATTTAGGGGGATGATTGGTTCACATAGGGCGATGATAATACGAATGAAAATAAATATAGGAAGGAATGAGAATAAATATAATTATTATAATTATGATGAATGAATGATTACTGGTTGGTTTGTTGAAAATCTTGAGCAATAAAACTTTACTCAAATTTTATTTTACATCAAATTTTAATATATTCTAATTAATTATATTTAATGCTAATATATTCTAATTAATGACATTTAATTAATTATATTGTTTTGCTAAAAAAGGAAAAAATAAAAATTTGTTTTACATCAAATTTTAATATATTCTAATTAATTATATTGTTTTTCTAAAAAGAACAAATAAAATTTGTTAAATTTTTATATCAAAATTTAATATATTCTAATCAATTATATTAATTTTAATATATTCTAATTAATTATATTATTTTGTTAAAAAAGGAAAAAATAAAATTGTTACGATCATGACACTATTGTCTCACACCTATGACACTCCGCTCAAGGGCATCATAGTAATTTGTCACGCTCGTGACACTTGTGTGTTATTTAAGAATGATTTTCATTCTTCTTGGAAGATATGGAGTACTTCTCAAAAGTCAGATATCAAGATACTGTTTATATATTATAATGATAATATATAAACAAGAGATTGTTTTTCATTCCTTACTCGTTGATACCTTCTTAAACCTATTAACCAAGCACCCCTTATTGTTTTTAATCTCATTTGATAAACATTAAATGGAACAAGATTTGCATTTTCATTCACAAACTCAAAGTTTTCAATCTTTTTTTCATTAATATTTAATGCTTGGAATGAGGTACTTATTTTAGAGTGTAATCGTATTATTCATAAATGAATGCTCAATACTTTGTTTGCAAGTTACGATGTGATAAAAGGTGTGTGGACTAAATGAGAGAATGTTAGTCATAACTTACAATTCAAATGTAGCTGACATATATACGTTTAAAGTTGAGAACAATTAGAGAGTTATAACGTGATAATGACTAATTATGTTTCAATTGAAATTTAAACTAAAACCATACCTTTGATGGTAAGAGAAAATAAAGGCTAAAAGTATAATTTAACCTCTAAAATTTGCACCAAAATTTAAGCTATGATGTCCATAATATTTAGCAGATAATATAATATAACTCCTAAATTACAGAACCTTGATTTTTCGTCAAGATATCTTCAATATAGTTCAGTTGACAATTTTTTTTCACTTAAAAGATGACATTAGGCGGCTACGTGAATTCCAAACTTCAAATTGATTTGGGGATTTAGGTTTATGAATAGTCTAAATCCCCAGATCCAAAAATTAGGGTGGCCTAATGAGCTGCTACTTGATGCAACTAATGAGCTTATATTAGTAACGAAAACATTGGCCCAAATCAAAGTGAATGGAATTAATTTGAATTGAACATATTTTAGATCAAATATAATTTTTTTATTTTTAAACTTTAAAATATGTCGAATATCTGAACTTCACATTCATGTCTAACTCGAAGTCCATTTTGAATACTGAATTGACCCGACACCTACTTCTTTAATGGG
>JAOSBN010000001.1:6421298-6441459 GCA_027563595.1 Erythroxylum suave
CTACTACTAATAATTATTAATAAATAAAACTTAAATATAAATTATGTTTTATTAGTAAAATTTATTTCGATATCTTAATTATTGATCATTTTAATTTAATTAAAAATAATATTAAATTATGTTATTTATAATTCTTATCAATAATTAATATATTAAATAATATTTATTTAGTTATAAGTAAATTAGATTATAGAAAGAACACATAAATTAGATTATAGAAAGAACACAAGAACGCTGCTTATATTGATGGGAGACAGGGACAAGCGTCCCTGTCCTCCCTTTTTGGGAGGTACAAAAAATCTTGTCTCTGTCATTCGGGGATGGTGGACAAAAAAAGGAGACAGCAACCAAACGTTACCGAAGACATGTTTTTTATGTCTCGTCATCTGTCCCCACTAACGGGGACAAGAATCAAACGTAGCGTTACTTCTTCTACAATCTTACTTAAGAAGAAAGATAGAAATTAGAGGACTCGTCAAGGTCGTTATTAGTTATGGGTAATGCCATTTGGGTTAATTAATAAACTAACAACTTTTAAAAGTTTTGCAAACTTAATTTTTAAAGATTACTGGAGGAAACTAATGCTGGTGTTTTTCAATGACAAACTTATATATAGTAGCAGTTGGGGACAACATGTTTGCACCCAAGGGAGGTACTATAAGAATTGAAGCATCAACAACTATATGCCAAACAATCCAAGTGTTAATTTGCCATAAGAAAAGTGAAATATTTGGGCCATGTTATCAATGCAAAGGGAGTGGCAACTGATCCTAAAATGATTTAAGTTATTAAGGAGTAGCCTTTATTGCAAACCTTGAAGTAGCTTTATGATTTCTTAGGATTAGTTGGGTATTATAGGAGATTTATTAAGGAGTGTAGACAAATTAGTAAACCATTAACTCAATTATTATGTAAGAATGGTCTTTTTAATTGGCTCAAGGTAGCTTTGGTGCAAGCACCAATTCTTGCACTTCTAGATTTTGACAAACCTATGGTGATTAAAAATGCATTAAGAGAGGTAATTATATCAGTCCTTACATAATAAGGTCATGATAAAGGTAAATTGCATTATATTTTAGGGCATAGTTTGGTATGTGTTTAGCTGTTAATTCAATTATTTAGTAGGTATTTAGGTTATAATTGTGTTAGTTTGTTAATTATTTATGTTTTAAGTGTTTTATGGTTAGTACAAGTTTTTGAGCTTAAATATTATGTTTTTGAGGTGCATTAATGTGTTTGTTAGTGCTTCAGGGTCAAAATCAAAGAACGGAGGAGTTTTAGAGGCATTCGGGCATAAACAACGACCCACGATCGTGGGATGACAGCCCACGATTGTGACAGAAAGCATCGGAGTTGGCTCACGATCATGCCCTATATGCCATGATCATGACAGAAGCCCAATTAATGGCCCACGATCGATGTCTGCATCGGGCAGACGTATACACACTAAAAAAGTCAAGTTTCGAGGGATTTTTTCAACCTTTCAGACCTAAAAAAACCGTATAGTTACCCTAATACAAGAGGATATTTAAAGAATAAAAAAAGAGGCAAAAAGGGAGTTGTTTCATCAGCCACCTTGAGAAACGTTAGAGAGAAATCATCGAGAGATAGAGGAAGAGAAGACGGGAGAGATAAGAGGAGAAGAAGCTGACTCGAAGGACTTCCCAGATCAGGAGGTTTCCCGATGTCACTGCCTTTCTTCATCCATTTTAGATCATATTTTTTGTTATTTTTAGTTTTACCATCGTATATAGTTGGATTGAATAGTTGATGATAAGATCTAGAATGTCGAGGATGTTCTAAACTCAGCTTCGAAATTTTATTCTTGAATTAATGAGAATTTGATTGTTATGTGTTATTAGGATATTGTTGTGGTTTGATTATGTGATTGCATAATTTGATAATAAAATGAGAGGGTGAATAATGAAAAACGATTAATTGGACTAATGAGAGTTAGATGATTTAATAGAAATTATAATTAAATTAGATCGGGAAATTGTGTAAAGAGAGATGTTGCATAGGTTTTGATAGTTTATTAGAGAACTTCATAATTAATTAGGGTTTTGGATAAGTTGTAAATTGAGAGATTGCAGTCTCCATAATCTGATTAGGGTTTATGATTTAGGGTTAATGGTTATAACTCAAGCAAGAGTAATCAACCCTAGGATAGTCTAATACCAATAATCCAATAATTTATAATTAGTTAGGTTAGCATTAAGGATAAGTAAAATTCTCTTTCTCTCAATTAGTAATTTCTTTCGATTAATTCTTGGGAGTGTTGCAATTGCTTTGTAATTAGTATTTCGTGTTTGGTTCTTAATTTGATTTATTGAATTAAATTCTTGTTTTAGTTTTGTTGCATTTTGAATCTATATGATTTGGTCTGGCCTTAGATTTTAAGATTAGATTAGTTTTTTTCTCGTGGGATCAACACCTTTGGTACTATGCTAATGAATTGTGCACTTGTGAATTATCGAGGATTAATAATTAAAACTTACACATAACTAAACCACAGATCAAGTTTTTGGCACCAATGCCGGAGAGATAATTAGTTTAATTGTTTAGTTTAAGGTGTTTTAGTTAGTTTTTATTTCTGTTCTTTCTTTCTATTTTTGAATCCGTGCTCTTGCTTGAACACAAAAGTCATGAGAAGTTCGAATCATGTAGCTGAAACCTTATAGTTAGATATCACTCGATTAGAATGATCAATTAGGAAAGCTCAGTGTGAAGAAGAAGAAGAAATCACAAAAGCAACAATGATCGAGAAATTGCAGCAAGATTTGGATCACGGAGCGAACGAAGGATGTTGATCGGGTTGTTTGATGTGTGTAAGTTTTAAATAATTAACCTTGATAATCCGTAAATGCACGGTTTTTTTGCGTAATACTTAAATTGTCAATCCTATGAGGAAGAATAATCTAAACCTAAAATCCAAGTCCAGAACAATTTGCATAAATTAAAAATGTAACAAAACTAAAATGAGAATTCAATCCAATTGAACAAGTCAATTCAAAAATCAATCACGAGAATATTAACAATTTAATAGTTGCAACACTATTGAGATAATGCAAGTCCAAATCCTTATGCTTATGGATACTGATGTAAGCTCTAATTCGTTGCAATACAGATGTGTTGAAATGTTCAGTAGTCAGGAACTTGTCATGAGTATTTTGTTATTCCTTTCATCCCAAGTAGCTGAGACCAAGAAAGAGATATAAAAACACTAGTCAATGGTTTTATACGGAAACCCCGTATCAACACAACAAGCCTAATTTGGCTTTAAACCTCTGGAAATTCAGCATCAACTTCTAGATATCTGTGAAATAATTGCATTTAAAGAAAATATGTTTTGAAGTTTCCTCAACCTTTGTGCATAGACTACACCAATTACAAAGATAAGTAAAACTTGCAATCCTATCTAACGGTAGGCAACTTTTTTAACATAGCAAGCCAAAGGATTGTAGATGTTTTAGGCTAATGGTGATTTGACAGGACTATTTTTGTCTAAGGAAGAGTTGGCAGGTTGTTGGAAAAGATTTTTTTGCTAGACAAATTAATGAAGACCCCATTAGTGGTGTGTTTTCATATAATAACATCATTATTAAGTTTAACATAAATCTATAGGATTTTAGTCTTTAGAGAAGGTGAGATTGAGCCAATTCTAATTAGATCCTTTCTTATGAGAGCCTAAGCCATTCTTTCTTGTTGTTGTAAAATAGGTTTTAAATCATCATCTTGATTCAAATCTTCCAAAGGTCTTACTAATAGCCAATAGCAACTAATGATTCTTTAATAAAGGGAGTGGTTCAGCATTGCTTATAAAGGAGTAGAGCCTCCCTTAGAGGTAGCCATAAAGCTCCCCAAGTAAGAAAATACCCGAAGAAAGGATTAAAAAATGCCCAAAAATTTGCTTCAAAGTTACTGTCCACACCTTGATTACTGTTCATCCATGAGAGAGCTATTCTTCTTTTCAGAATATTTTGTTTGCGTAGTAGTCAAGGGTTTAAGGGGAAGCTGTCGGGATAAAGAAGGTAACGTTGTCGAGGATGGGGAAGGCTATTGGGGATGGCAAGATGCTTTAGTATTGCTTCAAAGTTACTGTTCACACACCAAATTACTGTTCATCCGTGAGAGAGTTGTTCATTTTAGGAAAGTTTGTTCGTGAAGGTAGTTAAGGGTTTAAAAGGAAGCTGTCGTATATAAAAATCATGGACATACTCCTATCGAATATTTCTCTTTTTTGATTAGGTAGGCTTTAAGATTGACTGTATGGTTGAGGAAAATTTTGTTCATAAAAAAGTAAGAAGCAACATGTCAGGTCTCGATCTAGTACAAATCTAAACATGGAGGTATGATAAAATCATCATTGAGATAATGTGAATAAATAAGGTCTTAAATTGATCCTCAAGCTTCACTACCAACAAAGTTATGGTTTTATAATCAAGTTGCCCTACATATATTACTTCTAATCTTGTATTTCTTGATCGTACTAAATGTATCATCACTTCAATTGTGAAAAAGTACAACAAAATTTTATCTCTACAAAATATGTCAAAATTGAAAAATAACTAGAGGATATTTTCACAAAAACTCTTCTTACAAGGAGAACTCGTTAGAATCCGAGCCTCAAGATAAAAGAGCATTACATGAAAAAGCAAACTCTTCTACAACCTCACAAACTCTATCAATGGAGTAAAGAGGAAACCCTGTTCCTTGATATACAAGATATATACTGCTCTCATGCTAAATAATAGAAAAAAAGCCAAAAAAAAGGAAAAGCAGAAGAAAGACGGAAATCTAGGAGATTCACACTATCAATAAGAAAACTCATGGCCTCTAACTGATATGTACTTCTTGATCCATATAGCAATATCCTCTGCACAAGCTCTGGCTTGTGGTGTTTGGAGAAGCACATCAAGAGTAGCAAACTCGTGTACTGTGTCTGTATAATCAAGAAGTGGTGCATCAACATGAGCTTTCCTTAACTCCTCTGAGTAAGCAATGGCCCGGTCTCTCATAAAATCATGCTGTGCCACAACTATTAGTGAAGGAGGCATACACTTTAGAGGTGGCTGCCCTCTGGGGAAAAGAGGGTTGGCAGCTGGATGATCAAGGTTGAACTCTTCTTTGGGTAAGAAGAGTTTCCAAGCCAGAATGCACATGGCCTTCTCATAGAAGTATGAGTTTGCCAACTTAAGCTCAGATCTTGTAGGAGTGCTTCCTAAGAAGAAAGGATACATCAATACTTGTGCCACCACCTTTACAGGGTTCAATACCTTGCCTTCCTCAACTGCCTCCTGTGCCAAGAAATTAGCTATGTTTGCACCAGAGCTTACCCCAAGAAGCACACATCTGTTTGGTAACATAAGCAAGGTAGTGAATATCACATAAAACAAACAGAAATTAAATATAAGGGGGAACAAATTTTTCCTTAGTGATCAAACAAGATTTGCACTGATAATCCTATAAAACTTTTTTAGGACCACAACAGTTTTTATGAGGAAAGTTCTCCATTTTTAAATCTTAAAGTCTCTCAAAATGATGCAAATATAATTCCTGATAGTTGGTAACTTGGCACCAACAAGTTGCCCTTTAATTTACCCTTTACTATGTATATATGCAAAGTAACAATATATTTGGTCAAATCAAAGATTATTTTGCAACACACCTTAAATCAGAGAAGAAAGATATGAAATGGTGTCACAAGACGTTTAGTGTAATCAACTCACCACACAATGCAGCCTAAGAATGAAAAGCTCACCACGATACCCTTAGTGGCACCATAGATTTGCCATATTATACCATCACGAAAACTGCAATAATAATTGTAGTAAAACGACTCTAAAGAATGTAGTTGTTTGGTAAGTTTAAAGCTTAGAAATAGCAATGTCACATCGATAGGTATTTCACAGAAATGAGATTACTTTGGTATACAAAAATCAACAATTCCATCTCAATTTTCAGCCACAAACAATGCTTTTGTTTTAACAGGGACGATTAAAACAACTCTCACTGAGAATAAAAAATAAACTGTTTTGCAAGTAACAAGTACAGTGAATTATAAGACACTGCAAACAAAAAGATGAATCTTTAAGTATGTAATCAGCAAGCAATCCTAAGGAGACTTGACTTCGAACTGAAAGTTCTCAAGATTAGAGCTTATTGAAGTATAGGGTATTCATAATATAGGAAATGACTAAACGAACTAAATAGTAAGACATAGGATAATTTACATTTTAACAAAGCAAATAGGAATACCTTGAAGGATCACCATGAGCAGCCAACCAAGGCTCAAGCATAGAAGCACCAAAACTATCAAAAATCCCATTTTTAACACCAAATCTCCTACAACTCTCCAAGTTAGCTTGCTTTGCCAGCCAATGTAAAACCTTTAAACCATCATCAAAAGCCCCAGGGTACTTGGTCTCCGGAGCCAACCTATAACCAACTGCAACAACTATCACATCACACAACTTCGCCATTCTCCGGCAAAACAAGTCATTGGCAGTCGATACATTGCTTCCACTCACAAACCCACCTCCATGTAACTGAATCATAACTGGTATCCTCCGACCAGGCTTACTACCCCTCTCCGGTGGCGAGTATCCTCCGTAAACCGGTAAGCCGAAGTCATCTTTACCACCATTACCCACCAACGAACCGACCGCAGTTTCTGGTAGAAAGATCCTAAGCGATAGAGAAGATAAAGGGTCGATGTGAATGTCCTTGGTGGCGACGCCGTCGACGAAGGAGGGGTTGCTGGGTGCAACGGACTCGTGGGTCCGACTCGAGATTCCAAAAGGATTTAAAGAAGCTTGAGTATTCAAGCTTTGTAAGAAATGTTTATGGTGGTACTTGAAGAGCGCAGAGTAGAGTCTCACGAACAAACTTGGCATTTTCAGAGATAGAACATGAAAAACGAAGACACAAGAAGAGATTTGAGAAAGCATGCCACAAAGATTTCAACGTTCTGCGTTTTGAGGGTCTTACCAGACGCCACTGGTGACAACAGAGAGAGTTGAATTCAAAATCTTGAAGGCGCGTGGGAATCGGCAGAACGAAGAGTCAGAGAGATATAACAACGGTGGAAGCTTCTGATCTTTGACGACGGTGGGAAATAGATCTATCAAGGATTAAAAAAAATACAAAAAATTGAGAGACAGTCAAGTCATTCTAGATTCTAGTTGATATCATATCATTATTGATTTTGAACTTATCCTTGAATTTATTCTTGTATACATACCCAACCGCCAATTTTTAATTTTAATGACTAACTTCTAAATAATTTAGTAATTAGTTTTTAAAAATAATTTAGTATGGAAAATTAACAAGGATCAAAACTAGAGGTTTTTTCCGTTTAAAATTTAAGACTAATTTTCATACGAAATTATTTTTAGATTTATTAATTTATTATATTTAAATATCATTATTTATATTAAAATTATAAAAATTTACAAACTTTATCTTTTTTGCAATAATAACTATAACGATTAAAAGGAAAAACAAAATGTTTAAACTTTTAATATGTAGTTATAATAGCTTATTATTAACTCCAAACTTAACAATATTGACATGATATACCAAGTCAACGTAACCTTATAAAAAGTGACAAACAAGTAATTACTAATAAGTTAGTCGCAATAAAAATATAAAAAAAAGTTAGACTCTTTGTAGGTCAATTGAAAAACTTAGTTCCCTCCATTACTTGTAACCTAAGCAATAATAACCATCAAATCCTTTAGTTACTATAGTCATGATCACATAATTACATAGCTACACGATAATTATAGACCCCTAAGTCGTGATAGTAGAATTATGAGGGCGTTGATGAGCCTTGACTAGTATTCGACATATGGAACAATGAAATATGGCAAAGACCTAAATCGAGGCAAGGACGAAAAGAGGCAATGTTAAGAGTTGGCATGCATTGGTGCACATTGACAAAAATCTTCGACGAAATGCAAGATTCAGATGTGAAACCAAAAGAAGACTTGAGATTGACATCGAGTGAAAGGTTAGTTGGATTACACATATGATGGGAACATGCGAGAGTTCCCAAGTGACTTAGCAAGTAGATCAAGCGTGGTGCGAGTTTTATGAGAGTTTCAAATCTTGCACGAGCTGACTTAGCTAAGGTTGAATTCTTGAAGGACTAAGGACTTAGTGTGCTTAAGTGGACAGACCTTGGCTAACGGAGTTGGCATAGGTAATTATTGGACGGACTATTGTGCTATAAGCTTGGATGACTTACCATCAATGGATAGAGATAAGGAGATATTGGATGATTTGGCGGATAAGATCACAGTGGATGAACATCAGTTCTAAGAGATAAAAATTATATGGAATGATCATCTAAAGATATAGGAGATCTTTGTGGATATGGATAGATCATTCCTAGATAGGTATAATCTTTTTATCTTGTTATTGTGATGTAGCTTAATCCTATTAGATATAGTCCTAGTTAGATGAGGATGTTATCTATTGGTTAGTTTGATGTAATCTGATAAGAATAAGATAGGATAAGATTATGACCTTAGCTAGTAGAGTTATATTAGGATTCTAACTTATTTATTTAAGGGTGCCTATAAATATCTCATTTGAGCCTTGCTCTTCTTAAAGAAGGGAGTGTAAGAGAGACACTCTAAATATTTAGTGCGGGAGACACATAGAGATTGAAAGAGTATTCCTTTGTATACTTTGAGGGAAGCAATGAAGGTTGGTTTTTTAGCTGTACCTCTTTCTCGTGTTTTTTTGTTATCATGATTATTTAGTTCTTTTGTAGTTTTCTTACAAGAGTGTCAAAGTGAAACACTACAAGGGTCGTGAAGCGTTTGAGAACAAGTAGGTTGGTTGATGATCACGAGACAAGGTTAAATCTTGCTTTCACAGAGCTAAGTGAGATTGTTGTACAAAGGGGTTGCCGCATCTTATGGGACAAGTTCGTGCTTGAAGGAAAATGTTTGTAACAATAGCCACCATGCGAGCAATGTTACCGTTAGAATCTTAAGTACAATTTATCAAAGATATGGGATTTCTTAATGTTTAATAATATTGTATTTTTTAAGCTAATTATAAAAAAGTTTCAAACGTTACTCAAATTTGTAATACCATAACAAAATTTAACAAGTAGTTTTAAAATGCTCCAAGTTTTATTTTTTCAGAAAATAGTCCACTATTAGACCATATTAATGGTGTTCATATTGCTACATCATGTAACTTTTTGCCACGTGTTTAACACACGTATTATTTAATGCTATGTGTAAAATTAAAATTAAAAATTAAAAATAGAAGTTTAAAATTAAAAAAGCAAAAACCGAAAAATCACCCAACATATACACTCATTTTAGATAGCATACCCCTTTTGGATGGGATCTCTTTCGCACATTGTTACACTTAATAGGTCCGTAACATGTTATCACACCTAATAGCTTTATCACACATTGCATCCAATAGCTCTATCACACCTAGTAGTTCAATTCTAGATTTTGTGAAATTCAGTCTTATCTTCCCCAAGAGTGTTGGCTTTTCATGATCTAAACATAAACCAGAAAAGTAAGGAGTTTAATGTACATTTTTTAGAAAATTCAAAATCTATATGATATATGATTAAGAAGAAACAATTTTACTCTTGTTTATGGTAAATATTTAACTCAGTTCCTCAATAAGTTATTGATTAGTTTAAGAAAGCAATTAGAAATGTATGCAATTATAAATTGATATGATGTTTCAATAACAAGATCTGGTATGAGAATGAATGATAGTTGTAAGTCACGATGCCTATTTAGGGTATATGCTAGCTGGATTGGAATCAACAAAAGATTTGTTATGAAGATATTAGAAAACAAACATAGTAAGAAAGTGCAAAGAAATAAACAAGATAGTAAGGAATAGATAGCAAATGAAATTTACACAAGTTTACAAGGAGCCTGAATTGGTTAATTATTAAGATGATGACTGATCTTCAGGGAAAGTATGCATTAGAGTTAACTAAATATCAATGTTATAGGGCTGAATGGGAAGTTATTATGATGCTATGAGGATTTATAGAATTTCATCATGCAAAGTTATGGTCTTATGGGAAAGAAGTTACAACGAGCTAATAAAGAAGGACAATTCACTGTCTAAATTAAGCGTGATGGAAACAATTAGGTGTTTCTTATATATAGGTTGTGATTGAGGGAGTTTTTGGTAAAGATCTAAACAAAAGTGAAATGAACTAGGCATTGTGAGGGATTAAAGAAAAGTAAACATTTAAATATTCATATTGTTTGTATTTATTTCTATATGTGCTTTGAATTATTCTACTTACATTGCATTATTTTGTTTGTCCTTTTTCTTGTTATCAAGGTTTTGTGGATGCATTAAAGTATCTTTTCCCAGAAACTGAGCATAGAAAATGTGTTTGCCATGTCTATAGAAATTGGTCTAAACTGCATAAAGGCCACATAGATAGGACTTTATTTTAGTGAGCGATGAATTGCATAATGGAAGTGGAATTTGATGAGAAATGGAGCAATTGAAGAATATTAAAGAAGGCGTATGATGACTTCAAATTTATGAATCATGAGACTTTTAGGAAAGTATTTGTGAGTACAAAATTGAAGTATGAAGTTGTTCACAACAACATATAAACTACATTTGATAAATTAATTTATAAAACCTATATAAAAAGTTTGATTAATATGCTTGAAAATATTTGAATTATGTTAATGACTTGGATTTGTGGAAAAAGAAATATGATCATCACCAATAATGATTATTTTTGTTTTAAAGTGAGGAAGAGGATAAAGGTTGCACAATGGGAAGTATGACATTATATTTAAAAAATAAATAAAAATTCGAAGCTTGAAGTCATACATTTTACAGACAAGTTCAATTTTAATTTACAAAGATACCATGTAAAGATTTGCCAATATAGACTTTGAGAATTAACAAGGATACCATTTAAGCATGCATTTACTTATATATCATATTAAAAGAAGAAAATTGATTCTCATGTGAGCAAATACTATAAACATGAATATAAAATTATTGGTGGGTAATAAAACCCATTAGTTATCCAAAATTTTAGCCGAAGACTAAAATTTAGTAGCAGATCATTTGAGTAAGTTGGTAGGAGGTGAATACATTGTACCTATTTGTGAAACTTTTCCTAATTTGCAATTATTGAAAGTTATGATTCCATGGTATGCTAACCTTGTTAATTATTTACTTATTGGAACTTTACCTTATTACGTTAGTAAGTTTAAGAAGGAAAAGATAATAAATGAGGCAAAATGTTATGTGTGGGATGAACCGTATTTATGGAAGTTTTGCTCTGATCAAATTATAAGGCATGTGCCAGAAAATGAACAACATTCTATCTTAGCTTTTTGTCACAAATATGCATGTGGTGGTCACTTTAGTCCCAAAAGAATTGCTAGAAAATTTTGGATAGTGGATTGTATTGAGAGACTTTATTTAAAGATGTTTATGTGTTTTTGTAAAAGTTGTGATAGATGTCAAAAGATAGGTATGTTATCTTATTGAAATGAAATGCTTCAATTCTAGAGTTAAGATATTTAGTGCATGCGGTATTGATTTTATGGGGAATCCTTCATCTTGTGGTTTTTCTTATCTACTTTTAGTTATCGATTACATTTCCAAATGGGTGGTATCAAAAGTCACCAGAATTAATGATTCTGCAACTATTATAAGATTTTTGAAGACTAACATTTTCAATAAATTTGGAATCCCACCTGTCATTATTAGTGATCAAAGAAGTCATTTTTACAATTAAGTCATGGCAACATTGTTTAGAAAGTATAAAGTGCATCATCGAGTAGCTACCGCATACCATTGAGAAACGAATGGACAAATAGAATTGTCAAATAGAGAGGTGAAATCCATTTTAGAAAAGATTGTGAATCCCAGTCGAAAGGATTAGAATTTACATCTAGATGATACTTTTTGGGTGTACCATACAATTTATAAGACACTGACAGGGATGTCTCTTTATTGCTTAGTTTTTGGTAAAGTTTTTCATTTATTATTGGAGATTGATAATAAAGCTTATTGGGCGGTGCAATGTTGCAATATGGATTTAACTAAAGCGAGGGAGGAAAGCAAGTTACAATTACAAAAGCTAGAGGAAATAAGGGTAGATGCTTATGAGAATTGAAAGATTTAAAAAGATAAAACCAAATTGTTCCACGATAATATAATCTTGATGAAGCAATTCGAGATGGGATAGAAAGTCTTATTGTATAATTCTCGATTAAAGCTTATGACAGGTAAGTTATGTTCTAGATGACTTGGTACATCTGTTGTTTATAATATATTTTCTCATGGTGCAGTGCAAATAAAAATTTTAGAGAGTGGGAAGATTTTTAAGGTTAATGGGCATAGACTAAAACCATTTTATAAGAAATTGACAGATTCTAGTATGGTGAACATTTATTTGGAACTCCTTTGTATGAAGATGTTTGAAAAGAACCAGCTCTATCAAGCATAGCGACATTAAATAATTATGCTTTTCAGAAGGCAACCCAAACTATGATTATTTTATTTTGTTTTATTTATATATAGCTTGTCTATGATTGCTTTTGAAAAATAAATTTATTAGCTTAAGGGAAAAAGGGACATTAAAATTCCAGATTACTAAATTTCATAAGGATAGATCATGCCTTACGAATTTAGTTGTCTAGAGTGAAGACCTTAAAATTCCAGAATACTAAATCTCATAAGGCAAGATCTTACTGTTTGTAATTTAGTGTATGGGAATGGAGCTCTAAAATACTCATATAAATTAATTTATTTTTAGTTTATCTTTATTTAAAAATAATAAAATTTTTTAAAATAATAATAAAATTTTTTTCTTATTTTTTATTTTCTTTTAATTATTTAATTTCTTTATTTTTAATTCTTTAATTAAAAAATAAAAACCTTAATATGCTCGTGTCTTCTTTGCAGGAAATTAAGAGCAAAATTCAATCCACACTCCATCACCAGCGCACCAACAATTGCTCATCCCACCAACACACCAAAGTCACACTCAACCCAGTTTTCAGACGCATTAAGTAGAACTTCATCTCACATAGCACACTAGCCTCCTAAATTTCATCGCCCACCAAGGCCACGCATAAGACGCCCAATGTGGCTCCCTTATACAACAAACACAACCCCGCAACAACTCTCCTTATATAGAAAACAAGACCAGCATCAGCTTCCACCTTTAAGCTAAACAAACATAGCTGCAACCACCAGCACCCACTAGTATTGTATTAATGTTATATTTATTTTTCCTTAAATTTTATTAATTACTTTTAGTTACTTTACTTTCATTTTAAATTTATTTATTATTAGGTTGTTTTCATTATTTTATGGATTAGTTTTCCATTTACCCGTTGGAAGTGTGTTCAAGTAGCCAAAGGATGAGATAGATTACGAAACAAAAAACACAATTCCATATGTGATACCTCCATGTCCACTGACACCATCATACATCTCCTTCCATACGCTCGCAACTCAAGGGAGTCTTTTACTTTATGCTTTATTTTCTTTGATTATTTTTGGCAAATGTCAGTATCTTATGCATACATAAAGGACAATGTATGATTTAGGTATTGGGGAGAGATTTTTTATATTATAATGAACATTGTGATTTGTGCTTAGACTGATGATATGTTGATTCATATATTGATTATTCCATATGATAACCTCATAATTTATTGTTGTTTATAAATAATCCTTGAGTTAGGGAACATTTTTAGTTTAATATCTAATTCATGAGAGAGACAAGCATAATTAGTGTTTTCATTAAATTATTTCAAGTATCTGATTGGTTTGTTGAATGAAAGTATGTAAGACTTGATGCATTTTTTACACTTACATGAGCTTTGAGCCTAAGAGCATTCATCACAATTATGCTCATACATTTCTTTTGTTGTGTGTTATCAAACATAGCTTGTTTTTACTAGAACTTGCTTTTAAACACGTGTTAAGACCATACTTTTAATGAATTTGTGTATAAAGATGATGAGGGTATTTAGGATAACTATTTTTGGCCTAAACAAACATACCTTCCTTTTTATAATTAGAATTACCCTTTCTTTTCTTACATAAGAACCTTGTTACAAGCCAAATTTATCCCTTTTGTTGTTAATATCCTTAATGATTTTGAATTCTAAATTTAAGGAATTATATATAGCTTATTTGCATAGGATTTTAACTATTTCCAAGAAAAGTAAATTAGTTGATTCAAGTTGCATTGTTATAGAATGGTGGAGAAGTATTAAAAAAAGAAAAAACAAAATCTCCTCTTTGATATTTTTTTTGAAAAATAAAAAGGAAAAGATTAAAATAAAAGAGGAAAAATAGAAAAAAATTATTAAAAGAGATGTCACTTGAACCAAGTGAATTTTGGATTGATTTAAGTTAAAGCTTGTGGGGATAAGTTTGTTTGATTTCCTTCAATTTATTTAGCTAAAAAGCTTCTTTTTTTCATACCTTACCTAAGCCAATTTACAACCTTTATGGAGTCCCTCTAATTTATGCATTAAGTTCATTTTTGCTAAGTGGTAGAGATATGATTCTTGAGCAAGCTTATGGAAATAGCTTGTTATATTCTGATTTGAGAGCTTAATGAACCCTAAATACTTTGAGTGTATAAAGTAAAATCCTTGAGATGATGTCAAGTCTTGTTTCATTTGATTTTGATCGAATTGATGAGATGCTATGTTTTAACAATGTGTCCTATGTTATAATCATAAGCACCCCATAATAATCTCTAATTAGGTTTAGTACCAAAAACCCTCAAGTACGGTTTTAAGGAAAGGAAATTACTTACTTATTCCTATTCTGACCGAGGAGAACAAGACCAAACATGTAATCTCTTAATTATAAATAGCTCTAAACCTAATTAGTTCTTAAGCTCTCTAATAAACAATTGGGTCTCACATGAGATCTCTCTCTATGTAAAAACCGATTTAATTAATTACATGATTTATTGGATCGATTAACTCTTATTAATTCAACCTAAACATTTGCATTCAGTTCACCCTCTCAATTTATTATCGAAACATGAAGTTACAAAAATTAAGCATAGAACTCAATAAGATTAACACAAAAATAACTAGATTAACATTAAATCAAGTCAAAATTCCTAAAGAAAAGTTATAACATCATAATCAATCTGAAATCCATTATCATATAATCCATCTCAATATCATACATTGAAATGAATGTAAATGAAAGATGGAAAGAAGAAATAAACTTAGAAAGATGGAGGTTGAAGCTGCAGAATAGGTCTTCTTCCTTGCTCTTCTCTCTCTCTCTCTCTCTATCTTCTTCTTCTTCTTGGGGTTATCCAAAAGTGGCAGAGAATGGAGCACCCTTTTAGGGTTCTATTATTTTTGTTGTATAGAATTTTCTAATTAGAGAAAACTCTGGGGTTTTCTGGGCTCTAAAAGTTCGAAATGTCCTCAAAAAATTATGTTTGGTAAGTCGATGTGTGATGTTTGTCGTGCAGGCCACAATTGTGGCCCTACATTTACCTTCTGTCACGATCGTGGTGAATGATGCCACAATCGTGGCTCCTTCAACTTGTTTATGTTATTTTGATTTATGATCCCTGATGGTCATCCTCAATATTTTCAGCTAAAAAAAGTTCCCTTTTTAAACTGGGCTGAGAAAGTGACTTGAATTATGTAAATGCTGGGATGATTTATCGAAAAAATTGGACAAAAATAACCAAAGATGTTAGGCCTTACTCCTCATGACAAAAGTGGTCACTAAATTGACCCAAATAGAGAGAGAGAATATGGTTCCATAGAGGGATTCTTGCCTTTGAAAGCAAGGCATGAAAGAAATCAATAACGCCAAAACAAGAAAAAAAAAATAGGGAAAGAACAAAATGAGCGACATTTTTACCAATGATATTTGAAGATGCATCTGACTTGTATTACTTTCCATCTTCTTTTGGCTAAGAACTGGCATTGGCCACGATCATGACCCTAGGTTTTGCTTCGAGCTTCCAATGATTCTCCTTCATCCTTCTATAATTGATTTGAAACACTAACTAATAGATCAAGGCACCTAATATAGACAAAATTTACGTTCAATGGAATTCTCTAACCCATAAAACACTCAAAACACAAATGTCTAACTAAACAACATAATCCTAACCTAAACATGCACTAATTATTCAATTTAACAACTAACACATACTAAACTACCTATTAAAATATTATGCAATCTACCACTATTGGCTGTGATGGCAATTCTGTACAAATGTGCGTATTAGACCTTCTGATTCACTGTATATATAATCAAATTAAGAGTTAATATCCATTCATAATTAACATAATTTACTGAATGTAGGTGTAAAACTCTTCTCCAAACCATTTTAGAGTATTTGCATTGAGAATAAGTGATCTTGATCTTCTTCAGTCTCTTTACAAAGCAAACATATAGGGTTATAAGCTCCAAACCATTTGTTTTTAGTTTGGATCCTGTTCTTTATTACCAACCATATGAAAATGGATGCTTTATGATTGAGAGAACATTTCCACTGAATATTGTACTAAACCAACCATATGAAAATGGATGCTTTATGATTGAGAGAACATTTCCACAGAATATTGTACTAAGGAACATTCCTGCCTTCTTCCTATAAAGCCTAGTAGTAAGAATTATTAGTAAAGGTACCTGAGGTATTAGGTAACCAAGTAATTGCATCTTGCTTATATGTATAAAGGATTTGGGGTAGCTAACCCTCTAATAAATTTAATCCTCTGAAGTTTTCTTGACATTTCTCATTATTCATTAAAGAAGATGCTTTAGAGTTAAATGGAAGACTGTTCATAAGTCAAAATAATTCATACCTTTGTATTAAAGGGCTAAATTTTGTCCAATTATTAAACCAAACCCCAATATTCTACCCATTTCTGAAGACATGCTCAATCAAAGGAAAACACCACCTATCTCAGTTTCAACATTTGCTCGAAGAACCAAGATTAGTCCTGAGATAATTGCCAAAAGCATTCAGTTCTAAGATATATTTCATGTAGCCATTTCACCCATATTGCATTCTTATCTTCAAAGAGTCTCCAAACCCTTTCACATAGAAGCATTTTTTGCATCAGAGATATTAGGATGATCCCCAAGCCCCCTTGCTGTTTAGGAATAGTCACCTTACTCCATTTGACTTTAGCTTTTTTAGAGTTCTTTGAATTTCAAGTCCATAAGAAAGTTTTCAAGATGCCATTTATCTCCTTGGTTACTTTCCAAAGTAGAATGAGATGAGATACCCAATAAACATATATTTTTAAGATCATAAATTATCAGAGTAACCCTAGCTGCCATACATTTATTCAAAGCTTTAATCCTTTCTATAAGTGGAATACAATCGAAATACTTTGTCTTTGCATACAAAATAGCCTAAATATTTGTGAAGAAGCACCTGGAGTTGTAGTTATGTAATACTGGAGAGTTCCACAGAGTTCCTCACATCTTTAGAGTAGTACAAACTACTTTTATTGACATTTGATAGGTGTAGACTACATTGTACTTTTATAGGTAATTTGATATGTGTTTAGTGGTTAATTTGATTGTTTAGTGCATGTTTAGGATAAGAATTGTGTTAGTTTATAAACATTTTTGTTTTAACTGTTCTTTGGGTGAGAACATGTTTTTCAGTTTAAATTTTTTATATATGAGGTGTCGTGATGAGTTATTTAGTGTTTTAAAACATTTGGAGGAGTTTCGAAGGAGCACTAAACCAAAACAAAGTCCCATAGAAACACTAATCTAGGGCTACGATCATGGGGAATCTGCCACGATCGTGATAGAGAGCAGATTAACTAGCCATGATCGTGCACTAAAGGCCATGATCATGGCCTATTTCTAGACACATGTGAAGTCACTTTCATATTTGAGTTTTCGAGGGACATTTCAGACATTTTAGACCCCATAAAGACAATAAGGTTACCTTAATTGGAAAAGACTATAAAAGGATAATGATGAAACTAGTTTTACATTCTGCCTACATTTGGAAACCTAAAGGAGGGAGAGAAAGAAGAGAGAGGGAAAAGTAAGAAGAGGAAGAAGAGGAGGGTTCCAAGGCCCAAGCTTCCCGAAATAGGTCATCTCCTGATGCTGCTACTTTCATGAACCATCCAACCTAAGTTTGATTTCCTCCCCATTTACTTTTTTATTTATTTAATGTGTAAGATTGAGAAGGGTTATATGGTTATGAATTTTGAGTTATTAATGATATTCTAACTTTTCCTTCGGGATTTTGCTTATCTTTAATGTTAATCTAGTTTATTTATGTTTACTTAGTTTGGGTGATGTGATTGATTAATATATTTGCATATTTTGATAACAAACCGAGAGGGTGAACTGGATAAAAATGATTAGATTGGATTAATGAGAGTTAAGCGATCTAATTGACCACACAATCAATCTAGTCAGTAATTTCATAGAGAGAGATCTCGTGTGAGACCTGATTATTTATTAGAGAGCTTTAGAACTAACTAGAATTATGGGTACTTTGTAAATTAACAGATTGCAAGTCTATAATTAAATTAAGGTTTGCAATTTAAGGAATGATTATAACTTGAGAGAGAATAATCAACCCTACGATTGTCTAGAATTGAGACCCCATAAACACATAAAAGGCTAGATTGGCATTAATAATAGGTAAAATCCCTTCTCTCATAATTTGATTAATTCTCTTTATGTATTTCCTGTTAAGTCAGGAGGACTTTACAATGTTTTAATTTTGATGACAAACTAATAATAATAATGTTAGAAACAAATGAACGTTTTGACAAGTGTGTTAAGTGTGCAGTCGAAGCTTTTGGGCTAATGAACATATACGATATCAGTGATCTTTGAGTGCTTAATTACAAAAGAAATTTTTATAGTGCGACACTGAGAGAGCTATTATTACTATAACAAAAGCTCACACTATCTTTCTAGTAAGAGAGAGAAGAGATTGAGAGCCTGAAGAGGCTACGTTAGCAGAAATAATACTTTGTGAAAGAGACCTGAAGAGGCTCTGAAAGAAAAGAAAGAACACTTGTAATTATTTGAAGTATAGTGGAACACTCAGATGAAATCTGAGGACTGGACGTAGCCCATGGTTTGGGGTGAACCAGTATAAAATCGCAGCGTCTATACTCTAATCTTTTACTTCAGTTTATTTCTGTTGTTAAACATTTTTTTATAGAAGTAATTTGCGATTTGATTTCGTAACAATTTTCGTATAAATTTTGTAATAATCTTTTAACAAGTTTAAGAAGTTCTTATTATTCCTTTTAATTTGTATTCACAAAAAGGATACACCATTCAACCCCCTTCTTGTGTATCTAGTTTATCATATGCGAGTCTTTATTAACGTGTGATTTACTTCAATTGGTATCAGAGCTCGGTTTTCAAGAACCACCTTTACAAAGTGAGGATAAAGATCCATGGCAGAATCACGTCTTTATTGCTGAAGGTGCCTTCGTCACAAGACCTCCTGCGTTCAATGGTGAAGATTATCATTGTTGGTAGGACAGGATGGGGCTCTTTATTGAATCTACACATATTGATCTTTGGGATATCATCGAGAATGGACCATACGAACCAGTTGATGATGAAGGAAATGTCATTCCTCGTAATAGATGGTTAGCTGATCACAAAGCTAGATTTAAGCTAAATTCAAAGGCCAAGTTCTTTTTGAGTTGTGCGATGAGCAGAAGTGAATATGATAAAGTTCATAGATGCGAGACTGCAAAGGAGATGTGGGACATCCTATCCATCGCACATGAAGGCACAAACCAGGTGAAATAATCCAAAATCAGTATTCTTATACATCAGTATGAGCTGTTTAAAATGCAGGAAGATGAGTCTGTTGATCAGATGTTTGGACAATTTCAAACTATCATTAATGGACTTAAAGCTCTTGGGAGAACATATTTCCAAGTTGATTAAACATGATTTGGTAAGAGGTTTACCAAAAATAAGTTTTAACAAGGATTTCTTTTGTGAGAGTTGCCACAAAGGAAAACAGGTTAAAACATCTTTTTCTTTTAAAAATATTGTAACTTCATCTAGACCTCTAGAATTGTTACATATAGATTTATTTGGTCCAACTAGGACATTAAGTCTTGGCGGAAAGAAGTATGGTCTCGTA
>JAOSBN010000001.1:6441559-6460443 GCA_027563595.1 Erythroxylum suave
TTTACAAATTTTGGAAAGTGATATTTGATGGCATCATGAAATCATCAAATTTTCAATAAATTAATAGTTGAGTCAAAGAAGTAAAGAGTAATTAGAGTCTTTGAAGAAAACCAAGATTTTAAAACCAGACCGAACCGGACCTAACTATTCGGTCTGACCGAAAAAGGTTGAACCGGACGGTTTTTAGGTAGAGAGGTTATTAGGTGAAACCGGACCGGACCACTGACCGGTTTAGACCTTTTTCGGTTGGACCGGACGGTCCGGTCTTGTTTTTAAAACCTTGATTACTGCTATAGTAGTAATCTAGTTATTTTATTTTAACTAGCGTTATGACACGCGATCAATTTTGGCGCCATTGCTAGGAAGTGTGGTGTTTAGTTTTTGTTATTGAATTTAATTGGTGCTTTGTATATATTTGTTCGTAATTGGTTTCTTTTCAGTTATTTCATAATCTTTTCATTTTTTGTTTCGTTTTTATAAAAAAAATTAAAAATTAAATTTGACATGGATAGGATTAATTTTTTCTTTAATTCATATTCTCAATCCTATAATAATATTTGGACTGATCAATCTAACTTTTGTTATGGTTGGGACAATTAGTTGAATTACTTCCATGATAATTAGTAGGAAGCACAACAATTCTCGTATATACCAGAAGCTTCCTATCAAGACTCAGGTACATGCTTCGAAGAATTAGTTAATATGTTTGTTGTTAAACTTTCCAATTCTTGGAGGAAACAAGTTCTAGAATCCAAAACTTGACAAGCCAGACGGATCAATAGATGGAAGCTATCAACTGCCTAGTATCACAAAACACAGAGACACAACCATATCAACTTGAGGAGTACCTGATGGATATTAGCGCGGAAACCTTACAGAGTGAAGAGGAGCTTGAGAATCTTAAGTGTAGTACTTAAGGAATTGCTTCTGAAGAAGAAGAAGTTGGGAATGAGCTTGAAGCAGAATATGATACATCATTTGGCTTAGAGGTAAGTACTATGTCTGTAATTATTTTCAAGAATAACCCTTCACCTTTACCTAGCAGGCTGGAAAAATTAAATGAAGAAGAAAAAGGTGAAGAGTGATTTGAATTATTTTAAGAGAGCGAGAACTCAGTAGAGATAAAGAATTTAAACATAGGGAGGACGCTGCAGGTGATCGATTATCAACTAGTTCCCTATTCATAAAAACCTCACGTGGAGTAACCGCTTGTGCCACCAGAAGATCTCATTTTGGTCATATGAGGAAAGTATGGAGTTGAGCTAGCGACCTTAAACCAAGGCGCTTCTTGGGAGGGAACCCAAGGGAAGTAAATTTCTTTGCTTTTAAATTTTCACATTTATTTTTTTATACATGTGTGTTTCTTTGTTGATTTATTTTTGCTTGTTTTTAGGTTTTCAATCAAAATGAGAGAAAGAATAAAACAAGAAAAGAAACATTTCATTGTTTTCTATTGCTTGTAGGATTATTTAATCATGAGTAGAGAATGAAATGACTAGAGAATTTGATAGCAACTTTGGCATGTACCTTTGCTCTTGTGATTGGTTGATGTGCATTATTTTTAGAAGAATAGTGATTAGTGGTAGACAAAGCTGGTGAGATTTTGAGCTTTATTAGAATGCAACATCTATATTATTCTCTTTTTTTTTGATAACATGTGACCTTCATGACATGTACATCCCGATTTTGCATTTAATTTATATTCGAGACCACATTTTTATCATATGCATTAACACGGATATGATCAGGCCTTCTTTGTTTCATAACTACATTAGTCAAATAGCTTACACATTATATGATTTTCCTTTTTGATAAGCCCACTTTGAGCCATATTAGCCTTTCTTTTTACATCAACCACATTACATGCTTTGTACTCGACCAAATGTCCTACCTATGCCATAAAGCTAGTGGAACATTTGTGATTGTTGAGTTTATGGATGTACTAAGTATGAGTGTGTACATATGTGAGGGTTGGTTAATGTTGGGATGTTTTGTTATGTCTTATTATTGAAATTCCCATGTTAGTATATTTTCTTTTAAGGTTTCAAAAAGAAAAGAAAGGAAAGGAAAAGAAGGAAAGAAAAGAGAAAAGCATAAGAAAATAAAAGAAAAGAAAATGAAAAAGAAAGAAAGAAAGAAAAAGAAAAAGAAAAAGAATGAATTTTTTTGTTTAAATAAATTTATCAAAGAGGAAGTGTATATGAGTTTGTAAAGTTATTCATGATTAATGCATCTTCCTAGAGTTGTAATGAATGTGTTATTTGAGTATGTTGAATATGAGGTAGATGTTAGCTTGGAAGGTTAACTCTTTTATGGTTTCAATGTATTGTCATTAATTGTATGAGTGATTCCTTCTGATTGATCTATGCTTTATATGGTTTGTGTGTAAGAGCTGAATTAGGTGATGAAATATGAATGTTGCATTCATCATAGTTGACAGTACCTAGTTTTTGAAGAGTGTTAACTTGTGCACTTGATGTCACATTAAGTTTTGCTTTATTTCACTGGCTTTGATGGCTTTTATACTACTTGACCGAAAAACATCTCAAGGTACCTTTACCCACGTTACAACCTTGAAAAGTCCTTTGATCTATAATTTTGCATGTGAACATTAGTGGTGGAGAAATGAAATGATTTGCAAAGTTGTGGAATGACATGATAATGAATGGTGTTAAGTATACCTATAGATATATTTTAGTTAAACACATTTTCCTAGTCTACCATTAGATTGCTCAGTTTTTGAAGATGATGAATGTTAATTGATCATGAGTAAAAGCATGGAATGTGGAATTCTTTCCATTATCTTTTTGAAAGTCATTCATCTTTATTTGTGACTAGGTATTCTTGGAACATATGGGAAATGAGTAAATGTTTCGGGTCTTTGAGCTTAATTTGGATGTTTTGCCCGAAGATAGTCAAAAGCTAAGTGTGGGGGGGGGGGATTGATACGTATTTACTTGTTGATACATTTAATCATTTACACTTAGCGATTAATCATACGAAAATACACCAGATACTCACTTTAATTCATATATGATTTTAGGTACAATTTGGAAGCAAAGAAATTAAAGTGAGTCAAAAGCACTAAATTTGGGTCATTTTTTGAAGATTATTTTTCACTTGTCTTCATGGAGCAAGAAAAAGAAAATTAAAAGCCAAGAAGAACAAAAAATCAAAATACAAAGAAGAAGAGTTAAAGGTGGCATTGGGAAAAGATAAAACATGAAACTACATCAAGTTGGTGGACAAGGCACACCAAAACGACATCACAGGAAGGAGGAGTAAGCAGAATAAAATACAGCACACAAAGGAAGAGAAAATGTCTATAAAACGCAAACACGTAGACAATGTCTGTGAAACTTAGATGTTATGCAGACATTGGGTGTGTTTTGCTCAAAACGCACAGAAGGCATCAACAAAGGTTAAGTGAGACGTGAAAAATATCGATGGACAAAGATATTAATTCTTCAAATCAACAAATAGTAGGTGGTTGGAAAATAGAAGAGAGCTACGGGAGAGGAAAGAAACATGAATAGTAGGGTGGTCCGTCATCTTTATTTGTCAAATAAGTGAATAGGGAAGGTAGTGAGGGATCGAGAAGCTTGCGGCGGTGAAATAAGCTACAAAGGGTCTTTGGCTAAGGTATTTTTGTGGGGGATAAGGCTTTTTCCTAGGAGACCCATGGAAGGCTAAGATCCTGACACTGATTTGGAGGTAATATTGACATTGACTACCTTGTTTAAGCATTATTATTATTTTTTTGTTTTTTTTCTCTCATTAGAAATTGATTATGTTATATTGTATGGATTGATTGGGTTTTTAATGATGATGATTTTAATGCTGTATTGAATCGTTTTTCATGAAAACTCATTGCTAGAATCAAATGCAATACGTAATCATTGTATTTCCAATTCATGTATAGCAACTAATGGTTCTAATCATTAAAGATAATATAACTTACGTTAAATAATTTGAGCTTATGTGATTATTACCTAGATTGATCTATTTTTCTAATTCATAAGGCGATTGTCTGGGTAAACTTAAAGAGCTTATTCTAGATTTCCCTATAGCTAGGGTTAATTAATGAGCGCTTTATGATTAACTAGGACCTAAGGGAAAATAGGGATTAACAGAGCTTGTTGTTAATCTATGACCGATAATTACTAAGAGAGATTAAAAAAATAAATCAATGAATTATGTTTAATTAATGTGTTGGCCGAGATTGAACCAAGAATCGGATCCATACTGAATTCCCCAATTTTATCATTTTTTGCATGTTTTCTTTAATTTTGTTTTTATTAGTTAGTTTCATTTTATTTTCTTATTCCAAAATCTAAAACCCCCCATTTTTCCTAAACGCTTATTAATTTCATTTCAACAAATTTCCACATATTCTCTGTGGGATTGACCTAGACTCACCACTACTATAGTAGTAGTCTAGTTATTTTATTTTGACTAGCATTATAACATGTAAGTCACATTTCTTTCAATTTGAGGCATTTGTATTGTTAGATCCAGGATCTACATATTCATTCATCACACCACATCTGACATCTAAACTGCATTATGAGAGAGAGATGTTGAAATTTAGCCTAGAGGTGAGTACTTCAGTAGGTAATATTAAAATGATTAGGGAAGTCTATAAAGGGTTCGTTATTCGAGTTGATTAGGCAGAGTTAGAAGCTAGTTTGATCATATTGCATTTAAAGGAGATAGATCTCATTTTGGGTATGGACTGGCTTACTACACATAGAGTTGTTATGAACTGTTACACTAAGGAAGTCATCCTTAAATAATCAACTAAGAGTGATATTTCGAGGTGTTAGTCAAGTAGTGCCAGCTTGGTTAATTTCCTCAATGAGTGCTCTCAGACTGGTTCTAAGTGGATGTGAGGCTTGCTTAGCCTATGTGACTGATACCTAGAATGAACAGACAATTTAGAATATTCCTGTTGTTAGGGATTTTTTAGATGTGTTCCTTACTGAATTACTAGGATTACCCTTAATTGGGAGATAGAGTTCACTATTGACTTAATTAAAGGTACTGCTCCTATATCTATTCCTTCTTATAGGATGACATCTATTGAACTTGAGGAACTTAAGACCCAGTAGTAGGAGTTGTTGGATAAGGGTTTTATTAGACCTAGTGTGTCACTATGGGGAGCTTCGGTCTCGTTTGTGAAGAAGAAGGATGGGACTTTGAGATTGTGTATTGATTATAGGCAATTGAATTAGGTGACAGTGAAGAACAAGTATCCTTTACTGAGGATAGATAACTTACTTGATCAGCTACAGGGAGCTCAGATGTTTACAAAATCAGACTTGAGATCAGGATACTATTAGTTGAAGATAGCAGAAATTGATGTACCAAAGGGTGCATTCAAGAGATATGAGCACTTTGAGTTTTTGGTGATGCCTTTTGGGTTGACAGATGCTCCGGTAGCTTTTATGGCGTTGAAGAATAAAGTGTTCCAACCTTATTTAGATCATTTTGTGATTGTATTCATAGATGATATTTTGGTGTATTCGAAGAGTAGGGAGGAAAATTCTAAGCATTTGAGGTTAGTCTTACAGATAATGTGGGAAAAACAATTGTATTTACAGATAATATGGGAAAAACAATTGTATGCCAAGTTCAGTAAGTGTGAATTTTGGCTTGATCAATTGACGTTCTTGGGTCATATAGTATCTAGAAAGGACATAGATGTAGAACCAAAGAAAGTTGAGGTAGTAATGAAGTAGGAGGTAGCTAGAAATGTGTCTGAGATTTAGAGTTTTCTTGAACTAGCATGTTACTACAGGAGGTTTGTCGAGGGAGTTTTCATTGATCTTAGCCCCTTTAACAAAGCTTTTGAGGAAGAATGTACCTTTCAGATGGACTGATGAATGCCAAAGGAGTTTTGAGGAATTAAAACATCGATTAACTATGACACTGATATTAACTATTCCGTATGGATCTGAAGGATATGTTGTGTTTAGAGATGCTTCACACCAGGGATTAAGATGTGTTCTAATGCAGTATGGTAGAGTGATTGCATATGCATTGAGACAATTAAGGTCTCATGAGTTCAACTATCTGGTTCATGATTTAGAACATGTTGCAGTGGTGTTTGCTTTGAAGATTTGGAGACATTATCTGTATGGTGAAACATTTTAGATATTTACAGGTTTTAGAAGTTTGAGATATTTATTGAGTCAAAAGGAGCTGACTATGAGACAACGATAACGGATTGAATTGCTTAAAGATTATGATTGCACAATTGAGTATTACCTAGGTAAAGCTAATGTTGTAGCTGATGCATTAAACAGGAAATCCAATAGTACTGTGACTCAAGTTCAAACATTGAGATTACCAAACCTAGTTAAACTAAAAGTATTAAATGTTGAGCAAAATTTTGGGTAGAATGAAGCATTGTTAGCTAGGTTGAAGCTTAGATTACTGTTCATGAAAGGATTAGAAAAGCTCAAAGCAAGGATCCAGAATTTGTGAAAATTATTGAGAAGTTAAAACAAAATTCGAATTCTGAGTTTGAGTTGAGGGACAATGCATTATAATTGAAGCAGAGATTGTGTGTATCTGATGTTGGTGATCTGAGAAAAGAAATTTTGGATGAAGTACATGTAGTAGCTTCTGCTATACATTCTCCTGCTACTAAGATCGATAATATACTGAAACAACATTTTTGGTGGCCAAGGATGAAGAAGCAAATGGCTGAGTACGTTGCTAAATGTTTTACATGCCAACAAATTAAGGCAGAGCATTAGGCTCTAGTTGAGAAGTTACAGTCACTTCCTATTCTAGAGTGGAAGTGGGAGAGGATCACTATGGATTTCATTATGGGTTTACCGAGGACTCTAAGGCAACATGATGAAATGTGGGTCATTGTTAATAGATTGACAAAATTGACTCATTTATTACCTATGAGAGAGAATAATACACTGGATCAGTTAGCCCAGAAGTATATTAGTGAGGTAGTGAGATTACATGGAGTTCCAGTGTCTTGTATCAGAGCGGAACCCCAGATTTACTTCTAGATTTTGGGGAAATTTACAAACAGGTTTGGGTACAAGGTTAAACTTTAGTATAACCTTTCATCCTCAGATAGACGAACAGAGTGAGAGGACTATTAAGACTATTAAAGATAGCTCAGAGCTTGTGTTTTGGAGTTCGTAAGAGCATGGGATCAATATACAACTTTTATTGAATTTGCATACAACAATCATTATTACAGTAGTATCGGTATGGCACCATACTAGGCATTATATGGCAGAAAGTGTCGATCACCTTTGTATTGGAATTAAGAGAGTCTAAGGATTGTTGAAGGCCAATAGTTGATTCAATATATTGTTGACAAGGTTAATCGTAATAGAATTAAGGAGATATGTGTTCAATTTTTATTATATTTAATCATTTACATTTAGCGATTAGTGATACAAAAAATACTTAAGATACTCTCTTTAATTCATATATGATTTTAGGTACAATTTGGAAGTAAAGAAATTAAAGTGAGTCAAAAGCACTGCATTTGGGTCATTTTCTGAATATTAGTTTACATTTGTCTTTATGGAGCAAGAAGAAGAAAATTAAAAGACAAGAAGAAAAAAATCAAAATTCAAAGAAGAAGAGTTAAAAGTGCTTGATGGAAAAATGAAGAAGAAAATCAATAGGAGCCGAAGAAGCAAAACAACAATAAAGCACGAAGAAAATGTAGACTGTGTTTCATACAGATGTCCTGTGGAAATGCAGGCATCTTGTAGAAACACAGACATCATCTATGTTTCATGCGGACGTGCTATGTTCTATGTTTCCATATGTTATGTTTTATGTCTAGCTCTTTAAATAAAACATGAACAGTATGGTGGACCAAGAACCACCAAGTTAAATTGTCACATCAAAGCTATAGTGAAAGAGGATAGTAGGCGGCTAGGAATAGAGGAGAGCTACTACTTGGAAGGCTGGAGGACATAATAGAGAGCTTGGAGGCAGTGAAGAGAACGTGAATAGTTACTGTGGACCACTGAGCTTTATTTGTCAAAGGAAGAAGAGTTTGCGGCTGTGAAGACAACTAGTAGCGGTTTCGATTAGGGATATTTTTATAGGGGCTATAGCATTTTTCTTAGGATAGACCCATGGAAGGTTAAGATCTCGACACCGATTCGGAGGTGACACGACACCGCCGACCTAGGTTAAACAATTTTTTTTTTATTTTGATGTTTCTTTCTTTCATTAGAAATTGATTATGTTATCTTTGATTGATTAGGTATTTAAATGATGATGATTTTAATGCTTTATTGAATTGTTTTTCATGAAAACCTATTCCTAGAATTGAATGCAATACATAATCATTGTATTCCCGATTCATGTGTAGTGACTCATGGTTTCGAATTGTTAGAGATAACATAACATTGGTTAAATAATATGAGCTTGTGTGATTATTGCCTAGATTGGTCTGTTTTTCTGATTTATAAGACGGTTGTCTGAATAAACTTTGAGAACTTATTATAGGTTTCTTGATAGCTAGGGTTAATTAATGAGCACTTCGTGATTAACTAGGTTTTAAGGAAAAATTAAAATTAACAGAGCTTGTTGTTAATCTACAACCAATAATTGCTAAGAGAGATAAAAGAACAATAAATCAATGAATAATGCTTAATTAGGGTTGTACGTGGAGATTGAGCCAAAGAATCGGTTCCCTATCGAATTCCCCAATTTTATCATTTTCACATGTTTTGTTTAATTTGCTTTCATTAGGTTTATTTTATTTTATTTTCTTATTATATCCAAAATACCCCATTACCTAAACATCAATTAATTTCATTTCATAAGCTAGCCAAACACTCCTTGTGGGATCGACCTAGACTCACCATTGCTACAGTAGTAGTTTAGTTATTTTATTTTGACTAGCGTAACGACGTGCCGGTTAATTTTGGTGCCGTTGTTGGGAAGTGTAGTGTTTAGTTTTTATTTGTGATTTTAATTGATGTTTTGTATAAATTTTTCGTAATTGATTTCTTTTCAGTTATTTCGTGATCTTTTCATTTTTTTTTGCGTTTGTGATTAAAATTTTTTTCGATATGGATGGAAGTAATTTTTTTCTTTAATTTATACTCTCAATCCTATAATAATGTTTAGACTGATCAACCTAACTTTTGTTATGGATGGGATAATCAGCCAAATTACTTCCATGATAATCTACAGGAAGTACAACAATTCTTGTATAGACGAACAACTTCCTATCAACACTCTGGTACATCCTTAGAAGAATTAGTTAATGTGTATGTTGCTAAAACTTTACAATTCCAGTAGGAAACAAATCCAGAACCTGACAAGCTTGGCGGATCACTTGATGGAAGCTATTAACCGTCTACCATCAAAAAGCAAAGAGACACAGTTGTATCAACCCGAGGTGTACCCAATTGACATTTGTGCAAAAATGTTACAAAGTGATGAGGAGCTTGAGAAGTATGAGGTCAATCTTCAACGAATTGCTTGTGTCGAAGAAGTTGAAGAGGAGCTCGAGGTAGAAAAAGACATATCTTTTAGCTCAGAGGTAAATACTGAGTTCCATTTTATTGTTGAGAATGACTCTTCACCTTTACATAGTAGATTAGAGGAATTAAATAAGGAAGAAAAAGGTGAAGAGAGATCTTTCCAGTGTGTATGAACTTAGTCGAGATTAAGAATCAAAGGATAGGGAAGACGCTGAATGAGGATGATGATCAACTAAGGCCCTATCCAGAATAACCTCAAATGGATGTGGCACTAACTATAACAACAAAAGATCACAATTTTGTCATGTGAGGAAAAAATGGAGTCGAGCCAGTGAACCTAATCCAAGACACTTCTTGGGAGGCAAACTAAGGGAGTTAAAATTCTTTTCTTTACATTTCGCATTTCTTTTTTTATATGCATGTGTGTTTCTTTGTTAGTTTATTTTTTCTTGTTTTTAAGTTTTCAACCAAAATGAGAGAAAGAATAAAACAAACAAAGAAACATTTGCTTGTTTTCTATTGCTTCTAGGATTAGCTAATCATTATTAGAGAATGAATTGACTAGAGAATTTGATAGCAACTTTAACATGTACTTTTACTCTTGTGATTGGTCGATATGAATTGTATTTAGAAAATAGTGGCTAGTGGTAGATAAAGCTGGTGAGATTTTGAGCCTTATTTGACTGACACATTCATATCACTCTTATTGTCTTTTGATAATGTGTGACCTTCATGACATGTACATCTTGATTTTGTATTGAATTTCTTTCGAGATTACATTTTTATCATGTGCATTAACATGAAAATGATTAGGCATTCTAGATGTTTCATAAACTACATTAGCCATATAGGCTACCCATTATATGATTTTCCTTTTTCATAAGCCCACTTTGAGCTTTATATCTTTCTTTTTGTATCAACCATATTACATGCTTTATATTTAACCAAATGTCCTACCCAAGCCATAAAGCTAGTGGAACATTTGTGAATGGTAAGTTTGTGAATGAACAAAAGTGTAAGTGTGGGGGTGTACATAGTATGGGTTGGTTAATGTTGGGATGTTTTTTTATGTCTTATCATTGAAATTCCCATATTGACGTAGTTTATTTTAATTTTTAGAAGGAAAAGAAAGAAAAAATGAAAAAGAAAGAAAGACAAAAAAAAAGAATGAAATTTTTTTGTTTAAATAAATTTATCAGGAAGGAGGTGTATATAAGTTTGCAAAATTATTCATGATTAATGCATCTTCCTAGAGTTGTAATGAATGTGTTATTTTAGTATGTTGAATATGAGGTAGATGCTGGCTTGGAAGGTTCACTCTTGTGGTGTCAATGTATTGTTGGCACAAATTGTATAACGATTCCATCGGATTGGTATATGCTTTATGTGGTTGGTATGTGAGAGTTGAATTGGGTTCTGAACTATAAATGTTGCATTTATCATAGCTGACGGTATCCAGTTTTTGATGAGTATTAATTTGTTGCACAAGCTTAATGGCTTTCATGCTACTTGACCCAAACAAATCTCACCTTACCTATGCATTAAAACCTTGAAAAGTACTTTGATTTATGATTTTGCATATGAATCATAATGGTGGAGAAATGAAATGATATGCAAAGTTATGGATTGTCATGATCATGAATGGTGTTGAGTATACCTATAGATATATTTTACTTAAACACATTTTCTGGGTCTACCATTAGATTTCTTAGTTTTTGAAGATGATGCTTATTGATTGATCATGAGTAGAATCATTGAATATTGAATTCTTACTATGATTTTTGAAAGTAATTCATCTTTGGTTATGATTATATAATCTTGGAAAATATGAGAATTGAGAAAATGTTTCCAGTCTTTGAACTTGGACGGCCAAAAACTAAGTGCGGAGGAAATTGATATGTGTTTAATAGTTGATACATTTAATCATTTACACTTAGCGATTAATGATATGAAAATGCTTAAGATACTCACTTTAATTCATATATGATTTTAGGTGCAATTTGGAAGTAAAGAAACTAAAGTGAGTCAAAAGCATTACACTTTGGAAATTTTTTGAAGATTAATTTTCATGTGTCTTCATGAAGCAAGAAGAAGAAAATTAAAAGATAAGAAGAAAAATATCAAAATTCAAAACAGAAGAAATAAAAGTGTTTGCTGGAAAAATGAAAAAAAATCAATAGGAGCTGAAGAAGCAAAATGATAATCAAGCATGAAGAAAACACAGTCTGCATTTCATTTAGATGTCCTATAGAAATGTAAACCTTATGCGGACGTACTGCGTTTTACGTTTCCATATGTTATGTTTTATGTCTAGATCTTTAAAGAAAACATGAACACTATGTGTGGACCAAGAACCATCAAGTTACATTGTCACATGAAAGCTATACTGAAAGAGGATAGATAGTTAGCGGTTAGGAAGAGAGGAGAGCTACCTCTAAGAGGCTAGAGAACAAAATAGAGAGCTTGGAGGTAGTGAAGAGAACACTAATAGTTACGGTGGACCACCAATCTTTATTTGTCAAATCATGAACAGTAGCTAGGAAGATGAGTTTGTGGCAATGAAGACAGCTAGTAGGGGTTTCGGTTAGGAGTTTTTTATGAGGACTGAAGCACTTTTCTTGGGATAGATCCATGGAAGGCTAAGATCCTGAAATCGGTTCGGAGATGAAATCGATGCTTTTATTATTTTGTTGTTTCTTTCTCTCATTAGAAATTAATTATGTTATCTCATGTGAATTGATTAGGCATTTGAATGATGATGATTTTAATGCTCTATTGAATCATTTTTCATGAAAACCCATTGTTAGAATCAAATGCAATAAATAAGATAACATAGGTTAAATAATCCAAGCATGTGTGATTATTGCCTAAATTGGTCTATTTTTCTGATTCGTAAGGCAGTTGTCTGAATAAATTTAGAGGGCTTATTCTAGGTTTCCTGATAGCTAGGGTTAATTAATGAGCGCTTAGTGTTTAACTAGGATCTAAGGAAAAATTGGGATTATCCGAGCTTGTGGTTAATCTACGACCAATAATTTCTGAGAGAGATAAAAGAACAATAAATCAATGAATTATGCTTAATTATGGTATAGGCCAAGATTGAGCCAAAAACCAAATCCCTACCGAATTTTCCAATTTTATCTTTTTCGTATGTTTTCTTTAATTTGTTTTTATTAGTTAGTTTCATTTTATTTTCTTATTCCAAAATACAAAACCCCCTATTACCTAATCATCAACTAATTTCATTTCATAAGCTAACTGAACACTCCCTGTGGAATCGACCTAGACTCACCACTATTATAGTAGTCTAGTTACTTTATTTTGACTAGTGTTATGATGCGCTGATTATAAGGGGACTCAAGATAGGCAGAAAAGTTATGTAGATTAGCACTAGAGAGATATGGAGTACCAAGTGGGAGATAAGGTGTTTATGAGAGTATCACCTTGGCGAGGTGTAGCACTCCACTCCCATCCGATGCATATACCTATGCCCTTCAGATGTTCATGCACATGCCTGACAAAAATAGCACGCTATTTATATCACTGTCAATATCTTATGGCATCAATAATTAAAATCATAAATCACAATGTCGAAAATTCAAAGCTCCCCCGTATTATTTCATATACCATGATTTACAATGTAGCATTACATACAACTTCCATGTTTATAAATAACAACCTATCAGAGTCTACAACTTTGTCTACAAAACATTCTACATATATGATGAATTAACGAAATTTAAGTCTAAATCCTTTTGTCCTAACTGACCGACCTTTGAGCCATGTCTTCTATCTAAAAGTTGTACTAGATCTCTTATAAGCTGTCTTAGAAGCTAAGTCGTCACTCTCGAACCTAAAAAGTCAACGTTGCAATTTTGGTGAGTTTTACGAGCTTAGTGAGTTAACCATCCTTGATGGTTCACTCATATCATACATCACAACAATTCATACAAAATACTTTGATCATAAGCTTTCAAAATTTTCATGCAACATAATTCATCAATACATTGCAATCATTCAAATCATACATCTTATGTTTTGAAATGTTTGTAAGACTCACATTTGTTTATTTTATTGTTGTGATTGAGTTCCTTTTTCACTGTCTTGTATCCATTGTGGATACTAGACTCATTAATACGGTCCCTTATCCGTTGGGGGTATAAGGTTCATTTTATATAGTGAGCCAGAGGCTCTCACCACATTTTGAGCTTTAAACTCTTTTTCATTGGTGACTCCCATCATAATTGTCTTTATCTTTCATGCATTCATGTAATGAAATGCACCACACATATTTAATCATTATGTTCAATCAATCACACTCAAATTCTCTTTCTCATTCACATTAACTTGGTCTGACATTCAACATATAAGTTGAGAATCATCTAGTTAGTCAAATTCACATTCAATAAGCATTTTCAACATGTTATTCATGCATCAAATGCCTAATACATTTAATGTCTGAAATCAGTACGTACACATCATATAATAATTCCGTATATAATTTAACAAACAAGTAATCAAGGTGAGGCCATCTTAGGTTACTCATGGTTGCTTCCTTTTGCTTATTGTCTTGAAGTCCCGGCAATGTTTAAAAGTGGTCACTCTAATTGCTCCTTTACATCATGCAAACACATATATTTACACATTACTACTTTGCACATTCATATGGATAATCAATCATATACACATACATATGTGATATGTATAATGGATCTTCAATGACTTAATACACATCTTAAAATCAATTAACATTGTTTCCAATCATCCTTTAATACCTAATACTCTTTGTCCACTTTAATCACCGCATTCAATATCAAATAGGGTCATTCAAGATCTCATTTAAACCTAAATACCTTATATGCAAGCACCCTAGCATTGTTTGGTTCATAAGACACTTAAAAGATAACTCATTTTCTCTATAAGCCTGGCCACGATCGTAGGAAAGCATGATCGTGACAGAAACAATTTCTCAGTAGAGGTCACGATCAGGTGGAAACATGATTGTGATAGAAATTTTTTTCAGAAAAGGTCACGTGATCTTTTTTCTCAGAAAAGGTCACGATCGTGTTTCTCAGAAAAGGGCACGATAGAAAAGGGCACGATCGTGACAGAAACGTTTTTCTGCTCAGGTCACAATTGCGGGGAAGCACGATCATGCTTTGCAATTTTTGTCCCCATTTATCCAAATTCAACATATATTTTAACACCAATATCACACCAAACTTCCAGAATCCATTACTTCTAACACAACATCATTCCATACTAATTCAAATACCAATTTGATTGCATTCAACTATCAAACCTCTAATCGATTAATTTAGCATCTTCAACTACATATTATCATAAATGCAATCATATCCTCTTTCCATAATGTCTCATTCATAGTATCGAAGAATTCACTGCCAAAATTCCATCATCAACTTTCTGCTCATTTTCTACTTCATTAACACCTTTATTTTAATGCCAATTATTACTTTAATTAATCTCATTCTTTCATCTCATTCCAAGACACCAAAAAACACCCTTCTTTTTTAACTCAAAACTTATAATTTATCATTCCTTATAACACAAAAATAAGATATAACTCCATCTACCTCTTCATCCACACATCATCATATTTCAAACTCCGTTGTTCATAATCCCTCATCTTTTAAATTTTTATCATCATAATTGCTTCTTACTAAAACAAATCGTGCATACATCAACCCAAAAAAATAAAGCATAATTTCTTTATTATTGTTACCACCCATGTTATCACAAAAAAATCAATTTCATCATCATAATCATCAATCTCAAATTACTCATCATATTCGTTTCATTTAGCACTACCCATAAAGATCAAAGCATAACTTGCTTTACTCTTAAGCTTTTTCAAAATCATCAAGAAACCTTAATCCTCTATAGTCATGATCATCAACTTTCTATGGTGGATTAGGTTAGGTTTTAGAGACAAGAGGAAGAAGGCAACTAGATGGAAGTAGCAAAAGATAGATAAAAGCAAGGTGTAACGTGGATGAAGATGGGTGAAGCAAAATCATGAAAAAAAAGAAGAATGGAGAAGATGATGATGATTACGAAGAGAGGAAGAAAAAGCAAGATACAAAACCATTTAATGGTCTTTAAAAGTTAAAAAAATTGTGGGTTAAAGACATGGTTTGGCAAGTAAGTCACTTGTCTCATGTCCAATTTCCATAGGTTTGCACTAGGTTCTTTTATTTAACTAGTCAATTTATCTCCAATTTCTACTCTTATTGTCTCCCAAATTTCAATGACACTTGTCAATAATTCCCAATGTCATTTATCAAAGTTTCCATTTTCATTTTGACTCTTATTTCTATTACCATTTATCAGTTATCCTGCCACTTGGAACTTTTCTTAGTCCAAAAATACCCAAATTTTTATAAATTTCCTAAATTTCATCAAAAGTTCTAAATCAACAATTATTATCAACAAATTGATTTTTCAAGAAAACAACCACAATTCATAACAAAATCACATTTATAAATCAATTATCCCTAGAAAAATGTTAAGGAATGCATGTACAATCATTTTAATTTGTGCAAACATTAATATTCACATGTATGTGTATGCTATATTGTGCATGAGCATCAAATGCACTTCCTAAATTCTCAATAATCTCTCATGTACATCCTAGGGTTCTAACCTTTATCATGGGATAATGGGATGTTACACAAGGAGTGATAAGGTTTGGTAAAAAGGGTAAGTTGAGTCCTAGATACATTGGTCCATATGAGATTATTGAGAGAATAGGAACATTGGCTTAAAAGTTAGCATTACCAGCTGGGATGGCTTAGATTCATAATGTGTTTCATGTTAGTATGCTCAGAAGATATTGGTCAAATCTAACACATGTCTTACCGACTCAGGAGGTTGAAGTTACAACTAATTTGAGTTATATTGAGGAAACGGTTAAAATAGTTAGTATCATATTAAGCAATTGAGAAATTGAGTGATCCCATTAGTTAAAGTCCTTTAGAGGAGTCATTCAAGAGAAGAAGCCACGTAGGAAACTGAGTAGAATAAGAGGAAACAATACCCCATCTGTTTGATCAATTAGGTAAGAATTTCGAGGACGAAATTTCTTAAGGGGGGAGAATTGTAATAGACAGTTTTCCAAACTAAGGGTTAGAGCCTTAGATTATTGCATATGAGTCATATCATTTTAGAATTCATGAAATGCATTTCATTCACATGCATATCATTAGCATACACACATGAATTATGATTTCATACATATTACAATGATAGTATATGCACTCAATTGATATATTTTAGGGTATGAAAGGTTTAAAATTATCATAGTGTGAATTGTGTATTGTTTATGTCTTGAATTTTGGTTTGATTGGTTACAAGTAGTAAATTTGGAATTAATTGTTACCATTAGAAAAGTGATGAATTAAAATGTATATTTAGACTAGGAAAAATGCCAAGCGGTAAGATAAATTGACACATGAAAAATTAGGATGACCAAACCCATGAAATAAGTGACAAATGGCTTAGATGACATTTGTCATGAGTAATTAATTGAAAAATGGTAGCAATGATTGAGTTACAAATGGACTAGTAACTAGGTAACATTTGGTAGCTCATGGAGGGGATAAGTGGCTAGGGGATAAGTGGCTTACATGCTTAGGGACATATGTTAATGTATCATGGTGACATCTAGCATCTAAGGAGTTAAGCTTTTGCAGGAGTAGTTTCAGCCTTGTTAATTCTTCTTCTCTTTTCATCTCTCACCACCAAAACTTGCTTTTATCTCCCATTGCTGTGTTTTTCTTGAGCTATACTAAATTACAACACCAAATACATGCTTTTTACCCTTCACAAGATAGCTAAAGAACCAGATTATTGTTGTCTTTTACCCTAGGTGAAAACTATCCAATTTTCACCTTAAATTCAGGATGATTTTACATGTATGAAGTGCTAGGTAGAGTTGATCAATTGAGCTGGAATTGGAAGCTAAATAAGTATGTAAAGTGTTGTTCTTTATGGCATGTTATAATAGAAAGATTATGATGATTGAATTAGGATAGATTGTATATGATGTTGATGTTGAAGATGTGCTGGAAAATGGAGAATGAATGGGTACTTTTTTGTTAAGTTTTTGAATGTACGAAAATAGTAGTTTATGGGTTGTTGTATGGATGATTTAAGTTGGGATTTGAAGCATAATTGATTAAGAATTCATACTAAAGATAGGTGATATTAACGTGATTTCAAATCTGGAAAATTAGAGTTGTAGGTGTGTTTGCAAAAAAAATGAATGTTATTGACATAAGTGAGCAGAATTTTGTAAGCCTTAGTGTAACCAATATGGAAGTTTAAATAACCTGAAATGAAGTAACCTTAAAGGACATGAATCTGGAAAATTTCAGGTGTTAGTGATGTCTCTATGCTTATAAAATTCATGAGGTATTAAAGGTATTAAAGTTACACACATTAGTGATGTTGATGACAAATTCTGGAATTTTAATTTCAACCTTGCGTACATGTTGAACCAGCTGAGAATTTCACTTTAATTTGGTATATTTGGACTTGATTAAGGCTAGGAATGAGCCTAGATTGTTGCTTGATTAATTGGTTAAGAGCTTGATAATTTTATGTAGTTAATTGATGTCATAATCTAAAGAATGGATTGTTTTGATGTGGTTGAGTTCAAATCTAGAAAATTATGATTTGTTTAAGGAGTAAATGAGTTCTTTTAATGCAAACATGATCTTAAGGATACGAGTAATGTGTATAAGGTATGGATGAATGAGAATTGAAGAAGATGGCGTAATTATGAATGAGAATTGGGTAAATGTATGAATATAAATTGCTAGAAAAAGTTTGGTGAATGCATAGGTTTAGCTTGCTGAAATTCCAGATTTAAAGAAGCAATTGTGTGTGCGTGTTATAAGAGGCTTTTGATCATGAAAATGTTCATGGATAAGTGAAAAGTATGGTTGAGTAATTTGGAGTAAATCAAACTAACTTAAAGGTACAAACCTGATTACAAAATGGTGGTTTACAAAATATGATGTTTGAATGGTCAAGATTTATGAATAGTTATATACCCAAAAAGGTCAATTGAACATGCATTAAACATGTTACATATATATATGTATGATTGAATATTCACATGATTGATCAAATGAGTAATGTTTGAACTATCATGTGTATTGCATGACTAAAGAAGCACAAATTGATCGTCAGCATCCAGACATTGCCGGGTCATCAAGGCAATAGCTTTTCTGGAGCGTACTGTGAGTTAACCTAGATGTTTCCTCGCTATGACTTAATTGTTTGAGATTAACATTTAGATATTGAAATGTTATTGGTAGGGACGTCAATTTCGACCCGGCCCCACCTGGCCCAACCCGTGGTTAACGG
>JAOSBN010000001.1:6460543-6472159 GCA_027563595.1 Erythroxylum suave
TTCTTAAGAAATGTGGAAAATGAGTTAAAGCTTTGGTTTGTGACTTTGATTTTGACGATTTGCTCGAGGACGGTCAACAACCAAGTATGGGGGTATTTGATAGGATTGAATTTTCGTATATTTTCTTATGTATTTATATGTGATTTCAATCCTATTTTTAAGATAAAATGTTCAATTTGTGTTGACTGTTAGGCTGGATTTATTGATTTATTTTTGAGACTGAAAAGATAGATTTTCTAAAACAAATTGCAAGTAATTGTTAAAAAAAGAAAAGAAAATGCAATGCTGCGTTTCATGCAGCAACGACGCAGCATTAGCTGCAGCGTATGCTGCGTTTAAACGCAGTATATGTAGCGTTTAAATAACTCTAGAGCTGTGCATTTAACGTACAGCTTGTGCATTATTTAAGACACAGCAAGGGTTTTCGTAAAGAGAGTTTTTAATTGTTTTGTTTGGCTTTCGTAGGCACAGTAGCGGCAGGAGGAAAACCCGAAGAACTAAGGCAATAGGGATAGTGGCGGCAAGAGGAAAACGCGAAGAACTAAGGCAATGGGGAAAGCACATAAATTCAAACAGTAGCGTAGCACAGTGAGGAGGGACAGGAAGAAAGAAAAAAAAGCAGTAGATAGCTAGGAGATAAGCCAATGGATGATATGATTTGTGGTTGGAGCAAAAAATTTAATATGGAGGGCTAGGTTCTCGACACTAGTTCAATGGAGATATCGATGTCGAGTCACGGTTAAGCTATTTTTGTCATTTTAAAGTTGTGATTTCTTTTCGGATTGTTATGTTGTTGGTATTGATTTGGATGGTTTTAGGATAAATAATCTTAATATGTTATTTTGATTATTTGTTTTGAACCTATTGCTAAAATATCAATTGTAATCCGTAATTGTTACTTTTGATGTTTGAAGTGGTGTCTAACAATCGTTAATCGTTAGGAACAATATAACTTAGGTTGGATAACCCGAACGTGTGAGGTTACTGCCTATATTGATCATTTTCCAGTTCGTAATGCGACTGCCAAATTGAATCTAGAGATCGTATCCTATGTTATTCGGTAGTTAGGTTTAATTAATGATCGTATCTTGATTAAATTCAACCTAAGGGAAAACCGAGATGTCTAGAGCGTTCTATTAGTCTCAAATCAATAGTTCAAAAAGAATTGTAAAGACTTTAGAATGAAGGAATATGCTTGATTGTGATTAGGCCAAGATTGACCCTAGAACCTGACTTTACTCATACTCAACACTTTTTTGCATTTTTGATTAATTGTTTTAATTTTTTTGGCAGTTTACTTTTACTTTAATTTTCTAAATTGTTTGAAACCCAAAAAACCCCCCATTTTCGTTCCTTGCATCAATTAATTTCATTACAAAAATTAACCGAACATTCCCTATGGATTCGATCCCGACTTACCGCAACTACAAATTTTAGTGTGCAGAGTCAAGTAAATTTTCCATGTTGATGTAGTTTATTTCATTTTTATAAGAAAAAAGAAAAAAGAAAAAGAAGAAAATAAAACATAAGAGAAAATGATTTTTTTAAAATAAATGAATCAAAGAAGAATTGCATATGTGTTGAAAAGTTGTTTATGGTTGATGCATCTTCTTAGAGTTGTAATGAACGTGTTATTTGAGCATGTTGAATATGAGGTAGAGGTTGGTTTGAAGGCTCACTCTTGGGATTTCATTGGTATAAATTGTATGAGTAATTCCTTCGGATTGGTATAAGCTTTATATGGGTTGGGTGTGAGAGCTAAATGGGATTATGAAATATAAAGGTTGCATTCGTCATAGCTGACGGTACCCAGTTTTTAATGAGTGTTACTTTGTTTCACTAGCTTTGATGACTTTCATTCTACTTAACCCAGATATTTCTCACCTTACCTTTGCCTACATTACAACCTTGAAAAGTCATTTGATTCATGATTTTGCATGTGAACATTAGTGGTGGAGAAATGAAATGATATGCAAAGTTGTGGATTGTCATGGTTATGAATGGTGTTGAGTGTACCCATGAATATATTTTAGTTAAACACATTTTCCGAGTCTACCATTAGATTGCTTAGTTTTTGAAGATATTGAATGTTAATAGATCATGAGTAAAAGCTTTGAATGTTGAGTTTTTGCTTAGGCTTTTGAAAGTCATTCACTTTTATTTATGGATATCTATTCTTAAGAATTGTGGAAAATGAGTTAAAGCTTTGGTTTGTGACTTTGATTTTGATGATTTACCCGAGGACGGTCAAAGACCAAGTGTAGGGGTATTTGATAGGATTGAATTTTCTTATATTTTCTTATGTATTTACTTGTGATTTCAATCCTATTTTAAAGATAAAATGCTCAATTTGTGTTCAATTTGTGTTGGCTGTTAGGTTGGATATATTGATATGTTTTTGAGACTAAAAAGACAGATTTTTTAAAACAAATTGAAAAGCATTTAAAAAAAAAGTTGCGTGAAACGCAGCAGCGTTCTACGTTTGTGTTAAACGCAACTAATGTTGCGTTTAACTCAACACAGCAAAATGTTGCGTTTAAACACAAGATACGTAGTTTTTTTTTTAAAATGCTAGACAACGCTCTCGTGCGTTATAAAATAATGCTGCAGGGTTTTAAGGATCAGTTAATATATTGTTTTGTTTTCTTTTGCAGGCACAGTGGCGGCAGGAGGGAAAACACGAAGAACTAAGGCAATAGGAAAAGCATAGAAATTCAAGCAGTGGCGTAGCACAGTGAGGAGCGACTGGAAGGAATAAATAATATAGTAGATGGTTGGGAGAGAAGCCAATGGGTGATATGATTTGTGGTTGGAGCATAAAATTAAAGATGGAAGGTTAGGTTCTCGACATCGGTTCAACAGAGATATCGACATTGAGTCACGGTTAAGCTATTTTTGTCATTTTAAAGTTGTGATTTCTTTTCGGATTGTTATGTTGTTGGTATTGATTTGGATGGTTTTAGGATAAATAATCTTAATATGTTATTTTGATTGTTTATTTTGAACCTATTGCTAAAATATCAATTGTAATCCGTCATCGTTACTTTTGATGTTTGAAGTAGCGTCTAACAATAGTTAGTTGTTAGGAACAGCATAACTTAGGTTGGATAACCCGAACGTGTGAGGTTACTGCCTATATTGATCATTTTCCAGTTCATAATGCGACTGCCAAATTGAATCTAGAGATCGTATCCTAGGTTATTCGGTAGTTTGGTTTAATTAATGATCGTATCTTGATCAAATTCAGTCGTAGGGAAAACCGAGATTTCTAGAGCATTATATTAGTCTCAGATCAATAGTTCGAAAAGAATTGTAAAGACTTTAGAATGAAGGAATATGCTTGATTGTGATTAGGTCGAGATTGACCTTAGAACCGGACTTTTCTCATACTCAACACTTTTCGCATTTTTGATTAATTGTTTTAATTTATTTTCGATAGTTTATTTTTATTTTAATTTTCTAAATTGTTTGAAACCCAAAAAAAGCCCCCATTTTGTTTCCTTACATCAACTAATTTCATTACAAAAATTAACCGAACATTCTCTGTGGATTCGATCCCGACTTACTATAACTACAAATTTTAGTGTGCAGAGTTAGGTAAATTTTTCAGTGCACTCGACACACGCTGTCAAATTTTGGCCTCGTCTATTGTATTATTTATTCCTTCTAGTCACGTCGCACTGTGCTACGCTACTGCTTGAATTTCTGTGCTTTTCCTATTGCCTTAGTTCTTCGTGTTTTCCCTCCTGTCGCCACTGTGCCTGCAAAAGCAAAACAAAACAATATAATAACTCCTTATCCCCGAAAATCCTTCCTACGCCGTCTTTAAAACAGCATCCAGCGCAGCGCAGCATTAGCACATGTGTTAAACGCATACGCTGTTGCGTTTCATGCAGCAACAAATTTCTTTTTTTTTAAATAAGTGCTTTTCAATTTGTTTTAGAAAATCTTGCTTTTTAGTCTAAAAAATATATCAATATATCCAACCTAATAGTCAACACAAATTGAACATTTTATCTTAAAAATAGGATTGAAATCACACGTAAATACATAAGAAAATATAAGAAAATTCAATCCTATCAAGCCCCTTTTAACCTAAACACTGATTAATTTCATTTCAACAACTTTACACATGCTCTCTATGGGATTAACCTAGACTCACCACTGCTATAGTAGTATTTTAGTTATTTTATTTTTACTAGGATTATAATGGTCTGCCAATTTTTGGCGTTGTTATCAAGGTGTACGATATTTTAGTTTTTGTTTGTGATTTAATTGATGTTTTTTATATATTTTTTCGTAATTAGTTTCTTTTCAGTTATTTTGTGATCATTTCATTGTTCTATTTCATGTTTGTGATTTAAAAGAAAATGATGGATAGAAGTAGTTTCTTTTATAACTCTTATTCTCAATCCTGTAACCAAGGTTGGATTGATCAACCTAACTTTGGTTATGGATGGGACAACCATCAAAATTAGTTCAATGATACTTTGCAGGACACATAGCAATTCCTGTGTGGACTATAAGCTTCTTATCAAAACTTAGTTACATCATGGAAGAATTAATGAATGTTGTGATTGCTAATAATGTTTAATTTCAATAGGGTATACAGCAGCTTCAAAAGAGTATGCAATAACTTCAACAGAATACCTAATAGTTCCAGCAAGAAATGAGGCATATAACGTCTAAAAACCAGAACTTGTTAAGCTAAATGGGTGAAATGGTAGCAAGGATCTACTACCTAGAATTACCAATGGAAGAGGAGCAACCATATCAACTCGAGGAGTACCCAATAGATGTTAGTGTAGAGACCTTACAAAATGATGAGGAACTTGAAAATCTTAAGATGATTACTCAAGGAATTGCTTGTGTTGAAGAAGTTGAGGAGGAGCTCAAGTCAGAAAAGACATTTCTTTTAGCTCAGAGGTAAGTTCTGATTCTGTAATTATATTCAAGACTAACCCTTCACCTTACCTAGTAGGTTGCAAGAATTCAATGAAGAAGAAAAAGGTGAAGAGTCATTTGAATTATTTGGACTCAGTAGAGATGAATAATCTGAAGATAGGGAAGATGATGGAGGTGAATGAATATTAACCAAAACCTTATCCAGAAGAGCCTCACGTGGAGGAGCCGCATATAACAATTGAAGATCACAATTTTGTCATGAGGAGGAAACATGGAATTGAGCTAGCGACCTTAAACAAAGGCGCTTCTTGAGAGACAACCTAAGGAAAGTAAATTTCTTTTCTTTTATATTCTGCATTATTTTTTATATACATGTGTGTGATTGAATTTTTTTTTGTTTTACTTGTTTTAAATTTTCAATCAAAATGAGAGAAAGAATAAAATAACAAAACAAACATTTTCTCTTTTTTGTTGATTCTAAGACTATATAGTCATGATTAGAATGTGAATTGACTAGAGAATTTCATAGCAACTTTAGTATGTACTTTTACTCTTGTGATTAGTCGATGTCCATTATCTTTAGAAGAGTAATAAGTAGTGGTAGACAAAGTCGATGAGATTTTAAGCCTTAATCGACTGACACATTCATATCAGTCTCATTGTCTTTTAATAATGTGGGACCTTCATGACATATACATCTTAATTTTACCTTAGATTCTATTCGAAAATACATTTTTATCACATTCATTAACATGGACATGATTAGGCATTCTTTACTTTTCTAAACTAAATTAACAAAATAGCTTGCCCATTATATGATTTTCCTTTTTGATAAGTCCCTTTTAGCTTTATTCCTTTCTTTTTGTATCAACCACATTTTATGCTTTTAAATTTAACTAAATGTCTTACCCAAGCCGTAAAGCTAATGGAACATTTTTGATTGCTGACTTTGTGGATGTACAAATTTCTAAGAGTGGGGGTCTACATATATATGGGTTGGTTAATGATGGGATGTCTTTTTTTGTCATTGAAATTCCTATGTTAATGTAGTTTCTTTTAATGTAAAAAAAAAAAGAAAAGAGAAAAGCATAAGAAAAAAAATTAAAAAAGAAAAAGAAAGAAAGAAAGAATTTTTAAAAAATAAAATTATCAAGTTCGAAGCGCATATGAGTTTGCAAAGTTATCCATGATTAATGCATCTTCCAAGAGTTATAATGAATGTGTTATTTGAGTATGTTGAATATAAGGTAGATGTTGGCTTGGAAGGTTCGCTCTTGTGGTTTTAATGTATTGTTGGCATAAATTGTTTGAGTGATTCCTTCGGATTGGTATATGCTTCATGTGGTTTGTGTGTGAGAGCTAAAATGAGTGTGACTTGTGCGCTTGATGTTGTATTGAGTGTTGCATTTGTTTCACTAACTTTAATGACTTTTATGTTACTTGACCCAAATACATCTCACCTCACCTTTGGCCATATTATAACCCTAAAAAGTTCTTTGATTTATGATTTTGCAAGTGAATTTTAATAGTGGAGAAATGAAATGATATATAAAGTTTTGGAATGAGATGATCATGAATGGTGTTAAGTGTACCTATAGATATATTTTAGTTAAACACATTTTTCGAGTCTACCATTAGATTACTCAATTTTCAAAGATGATGAATGTTGATTGATTATGAGCAAAAGCCTGGAATGTTAAGTTCTTACTATGATTTTTGAAAGTCATTCATCTTTGTTACGATTATATATTCTTGGAAAATATGGGAAATGAGTAAATGTTGTTTTTTAGGTCTTTGAGCTTAATTTTAATGTTTTACTCGAGGACGGCCAAAAGTTAAGTGTAAGGGAAATTGATAGATGCTCAATTGATTATGAAATTATTCCACAACATTTAGTGATTATTGACATGAAATTGCTTAAGACACTCACTTTGACACGTATGTGATTTTAGGTACAATTTAGAAGCAAAGAAGTTAAAGTGAGTTGAAGCTCTATATTTTGTTGATGTTTTAAAGATTAATTTTTATTTGTCTTTATGAAAAAAATACAAGAAGAAAATTAAAAGAAGAAAAAATGAAAAGAACGTGAGCTGTATGGATTATGCATAAGAATTATCTTCAAAATGAAATTAATGTCTTACATGCATGCAAGACACTAATTTAACTAATCTCACGGCTTCTGGAGAGAATGAAAATGGATAGCTAGAAAAAGAGACAAAAATGGCAAAGTATGAAGAAAACGCAGCAAATGGCTAGGAGATAAAACTTAAGGCATGTAGCAATTTATGACGAAAATGGCAACACACGAGGATAGTAAAGGAACAAAAAGCAGACGACATTTGTGTGTCTTATATGTCCTAGGACATCTTGTAGAAATGCAGACAACGTCTACATTTCACGCAGACAATGTCTCTGAAACGCAGATGTTTCAAGATATGGGATGTGTTTTTAACTTAAAACTCACAGTAGCATAATAGAGAGGCATCTCCTTTAAATGAAAAGGTGAATAGCAGCAGGGGTTTTTGGTTTGAGGCATTTTTGGAGGGGCTGAAGCATTTTATTTGGAGAGACCTATGGAAGGCTAAGTTCTTGATGCGAGTTCAGAGGTGACATCGACACTGATTTCAAACCTATTGCTAGAATTTCAATGTAATCTATAATTGTTATATTGAAATTCATGTGTAGCGACTAATGATTTGTAATCATTAGAGATAACATGACCTAGGATAAATGACGCATTGTATGTGGTTTTTACCTTGATTAATCGGTTTTCCTAATTTGTAATGCTAATTCCTAATTAAATCTAGAGATCATATCCTAGGTTATTCAATGGTTAGGTTTAATTAATGATCGTATCTTGATTAAAAAAACTTAAGGGAAAGCTTGGGTTAATTGTTAACCTATAATTAATAATTGCTAGGAGAGGTTTGAGAACAACAAATTAATGAAATAAGCTTAATTAGCCTGTAGTCCAAGATTCAACCAAAGAACCGAGTCCTTACTAAATTCTCCACTTTATCATTTTTTTGCAAGTTTTCTTTAATTTGTTTTTATTAGTCTAGTTTTATTTTATTTTCTTATTTCTAAAAATCCAAAACCCCCCTTTAACCTAAACACCGATTAATTTCATTTCAATAACTTTACACACACTCTCTGTCATCCATCCTGACCCTTCCAAGTAACATTTCATTTCATCTTTGTTATTCTTTCTTTTGAATGTATAAGATGAATTTGATAGTGATGGATTTCGGTTTGATGATGATGTTCTAAACTCCTTTAAGGATTTGTCCTTGAATCAATATTAATGTGATTTCTAGGTATTGTGATTATTTGTTGTATTTGCATGCTTCGATAACAAATCGAGAGAGTGAAATGATAGCAAAATGATTATATTGGGTAAAGAGAGCTAAACAACCTAATAGATAATGCAAATAATCAAATTGGTAATTTATCCAAATAGAGATCTCGTGTGAGGACCCGATAGTCTATTAAAGAGCTTAATATCTTATTGAATGTGTGAGTTTTTTTGTTAATTAAGAGATTGCAAATTCTATAATTCAATTAGGAGTGATGATTTGGGGTTTAATGATTATAACTCGAAGGAGAGTAATTCACCCTTTGAAAGTCTATGACTGATATTGTATTGACTCAAAAGGAATCATGTTAGCATTTGATGATAGGATAAATCTTCCATATCATTTCCGCTAATCTTCCTTATCTATTTTTTTAATTATTCATTAGTGGTGCTCAGTTTGATTTCCTTGCGTTAATTTTGCAATTTAATTTCCAATCAATCCATATTCATGAATTTACTTTTTTGTTTATTTTTTATTTTCTTTTAAATAATCTTTTTAGGCCTTAGATGACTTAGAATTATATTAGTTCACCAACTCTTCGAGGGATCGATATCTTACGTACTACGTATTAAGGGTTTTATAAGATTAAAAGTTGCTTAATGGTAGACAAAATGCAAATATTATTAACTTCAGTTGTATTACTTAATTAATGTTTGGAAAAATGGGATTAACATTAATTTTACAGTTGTGTCACTTACATTTAGCATCTATAACCCTATCGTTAGCTTTCTTTATATCCCTATTCTTTCCATCTATTTCTTGAACTTGCTATTTGCTTCATGTTGAAGAAAAAAGTATGCGATAAGCCCTTTTTAAATTTTTTTCTTAAGAATTTGGTCTAGATTTGCCAACACCAAACATCCTCATTTTGCTTTCATCATCTAAAACACCATGGCCAGGGCTTCTTTTCATGATGGTGGTCTTTTTGGTGGTGGCCTTTGAATATGTAGAAATATTTGTTATTTCTGAAGTGCCTCTAGGTCTTGGGAGAACAACTAAGGTTATTGCATTTGCACTTTTGTATACATGAGCAGTACTTGAGGTGTTGGTTGTACCTGTAGCAATTATGGCACCTATAGATACATAGATAGACATAGTTGTAGAGGCAGAGGCGTTTGCTCCTCTTTTACCCCTTTTTCCCCTTTCAACATTGTTAGATGCAGATGCAAAGGCATTTATTAGGATTTCTGTATTGGTTTCAACTATAGAGATGTTTTCTAGGGTTAATTGTGAATTAGTTGTGTTTTGCTCCACGACAAAATGAATTGACTAGTCTCGGTAGGGATTTTAAAACTGGGCTGGAACCTGATATTGATAATAGCAAAAAGGAAGAAAAACTATCAAATTTCCACTACTATAAAAAAGAATCTTATCTGTGCCGAAGAAAAGACAAAACAACCTACAAATTACCTCTCTATGTCTTCTAAAGACAACCTCTTTTGTTGTGCCCTTCTTTATAACAGTAGATGCATGTCATGATCATGTCTATCTTAGACACGTGGTCAGCATTTATCTTTTTGGTCACCTTTGTAGTCTTTTAAGGCTCATCAAGGCCCATTTTTCTAGCTGTTTTAGGCCTACCATATCCTTGTTTGAATTCTAGTAGCCTAACAATTTCTTTATTGTTAATGGGTCAATACTTCATACCAGGCATTGGTTGAATGGCTTTCCCATATGCTTCAAAATTTTCACTCTTTCATAACCAACTTGAAGTGTACTCTTCAATATTAACCCTCTTTTTTATGATAACACATATGACATGTGCACAAGGAATGTCAAAGAGGATATATCTCCTATAAGATCATGCTTTGTCCTGAAGCCTTACCACATATTTGTTCTTACAATGATCAATCTCACACCCTCCTTCTCCATTGTGATGTACTGAGCAATGCTGAGCAATGTTGGCAACACTCTTATCTATAGCATCCCATATTCTGGGCCCTAAATTTTCTTCCACTTGGTGGCCTCTTTTCTTTTTTCTCATAACTCTTTTCATCATTTCTCTTCTAATGTGCTTAAACAACCCCAAAACTAATAATTTTCTTGCATCAAGTAGAGTCTTATTAAATGCCTTATATAAGTTATTGTCAACCAACTCAATCATAGCATCTTCCCTCTGGAATGCCTTGCACCATTGTTGAATTGGTACATAGCTTTCAATATCTTCTATTTCCCTTTCCTTCTTGGTTCTTAGCTTTTCCAAATTTTCTTCAAATTCCCTTACTATCCAGGATTTTGCAATTTTTCAAAAGTGATCCTTCATCTCTTCCCCTTTGTGTCCTCTTCCCTGCCAATTCACATAAACATGTTGAGTATAAAAATATGTGCTCAACATCTGGACATAAATCTACAAGAGCTCTATTAAGTTCTTACAAGGAAAAACATAACCATTTCAGTAGGCAAAATCATAAACATTTCAGTTTATTTCATCACAGTTATATTTGGCACATAAATAGTAGAAAAATAAAAGTTGAAATAATATGATGTGAAAATTTTACCTTATGTTGGTCCGTTATTATAGTCCAACTAATTCTAGAGCCCAAGTGAGGTAAATCTTCTTGCAGTCTTACAATGAACCACCTTTAGGTGACAGTATTCTCAACTTCAACCATAGCCCAAGCAATAGGAAGCATTTGGTTCTTTCTATCTCTTCCCATAACACATAGAAGTCTAGCCTTAGTTATAATCTTAAACCAACATCCATATTGGAAATTGGTGGACATGTTATAATTGGCAAGGACACTGTCATTTTAACTGTGTTACTTGGGTTGGTCTGCCTAATGAATTCAACTTAAGACCAAAGGTTCTCAAACTCCTTTTCAATGTTGATCATAACACTATCTAATATTTTTTCTTTGCTCTTCTCACTATAATCATAGACACTTTAACACCAAAACAATCCTTAACATAAAATCTGATATCATCATTCTTAAAAAATGGCTCCCTTTTAAGCTTATTCATCAACAAGTCAGATTTGGGCTTATTTTTTGGTAAACATGGTAACCCTCTTTATTTTGATAGACAACAAACTAACCGCACACTTAAATTGAAAATGATTAAGAAAAATCATACATAATTCATTTTAAGACTTAACAAACTTTTTCATCATAAATAGGGTATTTTCTTTTTCTCCTATTCGCATTATCTACCATATCATCTACATCATTAAAAAGTTCCCTATAGTCATCACTGTCATAATATTCAGAAAAATCTACTTTATCTTAATCATTTTCATCATCTGCATTGTAGCACCCCCTTACCGCAGGGTACACACCGGGATGCCCGCAGGTCATTCCGGTACATATCCTACGATAAGGGTGAGCTACGTTCAATCACTACAAACACCTCACATGGC
>JAOSBN010000001.1:6472259-6483226 GCA_027563595.1 Erythroxylum suave
ATTATTCACCATTATATTATTATTAAAAATTATTATGGTTATTAAATTATTCTTATTAATTTAATTGTTTCAAATGGTCTTCAATCATTAAATCTCTACTTACTATTATTATTATTATTATGAATAAATTAATTTTTAAAAATGATATTAAATACTAAGATTATAAAAATTGTTCTTGATAATAATAAGGAAAAAATATGCTTATTTTTGCTAAGCTGGCTCTAACTCTGGCTTGTGGCGGGGTGGCCCACAGACAGCGGGGTGTGCAGGCCACCCTGCCATTTGGAATGGCGGGATGGAGCACCCCACCCCGCCATTACAAATGGCGGGGTGGCTACCTAGGACCACCCCCCCATTACCAATGGCGGGGTGGCATCCACGTCCTCCCATCCCGCCAGTCCCATTGGCAGGGTGTCCTACATCCGTCAACCTCGCCCAACTTTCGCCCATTTTACGGATGCAATTTTTTTTTTATAACAATCGAAGAATTTAGCCTTATGGCGATGGCTGCATGTCATGATCATGCCCCTCTTAGACACGTCATCAACATTTATCCTTTTTTTTTTTCACTTTTGTAGGCTTTCAAGACTTATCAAGGTCTTTTTTTCTAGTTGTTTTGGGCCTACCAGGTCCTTGTTTGAATTCTAGTTGCCTAACAGTTTCTTTATTACTAATGGGTCAATCCTTCATACCAGGCATTGGTTGAATAGCCTTCCCATTTGCTTGACATATTCACTCTTCCATAACCAACTTGAAGTGTATTCTTCAATATTAACCCTCTTATCTCTGCTAGCATATATGACATGTGTTAAAGGAGTGCCAGAGAGGGTATATCTCCTACAAGAGCATGTTTTGTCCTGAAGTCTCACCACATATCTATTCACACCATGATCAATTTTATACCCTTGTTCTCAATTGTGATGTACTGAGCAATGTTGAGTAATGTTGGCACTCTTATCAATAGCTTCTCATATTTTTGGCCCTAAATTTCCTTTCCATTTGGTAGCCTATTTTCTTTTTCTCATAATTCTTTTCATCATTTCCTTTCTAATGTTCTCAAATAACCCTAAAATTGACAATTTTCTTGCATCAACTAGAGTCTTATTGAATGCCTCACATAAGTTATTTTCAACTAAGTTAATCATAGAATCTTCCCTTTGGATTTCCCTGCACCATTGTTAAACTGGTGCATAGCTCTCAATATCTTCTTTTGTCCTTTCCTTCTTGGCTCTTAGCTTTTCCAGATTTTCTTCAAATTTCCTTACTGTATAGGATTTTGCAATATTTCCAGAAGTGGTCCTTCATCTCTTCCTTCCTATGTCCTCTTCCTTGCCAATTCACATAAACATGTCAAGCATAAAATCTGTGTTCAACATCTGGACGCAAATCTACAACGACTCTATTAAGTCCCTGTAAGGAAAAACAAAACTATTTAAGTAGGCAAAATCATAAGCATTTTAGTTTATTTCATCATAGTTATATTAGGCACATAGATAGTAGAAAAATAAAAGTAAAATCAATATGATTTGAAACTTTTACTTTTTGTTGGTCTGTCATTATAGTCCAACCAATTCTAGAGCATAAGTGAGGTAAATCTTCTTATAGCCTTTCAATGAATCACTTCCAGGTGACAGTATTCTCAACTTCAACTATAGCCCAACCAACATGAAACATTTGATTGTTTCCATCCCTTCCCACAACACATAAAAGTTTACCCTTAGTTATGGTCTTAAGCCAACATCCATCTAGGCTAAGATAATGTCTGCACCCATGCCTAAACCCATATTTAATAGCTTCTAACCATATATACATTCTTTCAAAAATAGGTAGAGATGTTGGAATTGGTTGAGACATTACCATTTTAATTGTGCTACCTAGGTTGATCTACCTGATGACTTAATCATAAGACTAAAGGTTCCCAAACTCCTCTTCAATGTTGATCACAACATTGTTTGATATTTTTTCTTTGCTCTCACTATACTTATAGACACTTTAAAACCAAAACAATCCTTAAGATAAAATCTGATATCATCATTCTTAAAAAATGGCTCCCTTTTAAGCTTATCCATCAACAAGTTAGATAAGATGCTGGTATTCATCCTAGGATTTATATAAACCTTATTATAGTCACGAGTGTCCCTAAATTTCATAAACTGCAACTTCCTATCAAATGCTCCATACATATACCAAAGGCAATTCTTTGTCCTACATTTCCCTTGGACAAATTTGGCCTTATTTTTTCGTAAATATGACAACTCTCTTTGTTTTGATGGACAACAAACTAACTGTACGCTTAAATTGTAAATGATTAAGAAAAATCATCCCTAATTCAATGTTAAGGCTTAGCAACATTTTCATCATAAATAGGGTTTTTTCTTTTTCTCCTAGTCGCATTGTCTACCATATCATCTACATCACTACCAAGTTCCCCATACTCATCACTGTCATAATATTTAGAAAAAACTACTTCATCTTCATCATATTCATCATCTGCATCTTCTTCATCACCTACGTCATCTTCATGGTCTCCATCATCTCCATCATCTTCATCTTCATCTTCATCTCCATCCTCTAAATCCTCTTCATCATCTTCATCCCCCATATTTGCATCATCTCTAGCATATCCATCATCAACATTGAAGAAATCATCTAAATTTTCTACATTCTTTATATTTTCATCATCATTATCTGCATTACCTCCAAACCCTACATTATTAACATCATGACCATTATCTTTAATTAGATTATCCTCATTATGCTCATTAGGTTCGTCCTTAATCATTTTAATAGGGTTATCTACACCATGTTCAATATAAATATCAATTGCACTAGTAATCATCATCTCACTAACCATATCTAACACACTAGCATTATCTTCTACAACCTTTAAACCATTAGACAGTTCAAAACCAAGCCTAAGATAAAAAATCTTTTTCACATTGTTATACCCACTATTCTTACATACATTAAGTAATTCAAAGTAGCTGAGTAAGTTAGGATTAAATTCTATTTCGTCCATAAAACCACCCTCATACCTAAGATTATCACCCACATTAACCAAACATCCCACATGGTGAAACGTTAGAATTACCTCATCGAATGCCATTATGCCAAACTATAATGACCTCATCAAATGCTTGTAGCTCACTTGCCTACTTTAGCAGGATTATTTGGCATCACCCTAATGAACTGACTACTGCTAGCCCACTCCAAAAAGAAACAAGAATAATGTGTCATATACAAATTTAAATATTGAAGAAATAATAAGGAATATTGTTAACACAAAATATACTAGTGCATGTATCACTAGAAAAGAGAACTAACAATCACTAGCTTCCTCAATGTAATCCACAACCAAATTCATATACTCTTCAAAGCCCTATCAACAACCAAATTCATATACCCATATTTGCTTGATTCCAAAAACTTCCTGCTGCTATTCTTTGGAGGATTACTGGCCAATTGCATGTTCCAACTTCCTCTATAAAATCATTTCAAAAATTTAGCCAACAGGTTGAGAAGGGTCCTGGACCGCCTAATATCAGATAATCAAAATGCTTTCTTACAAAAGAGAAGGATTGGAGATAATTTTGCACTTGTTCAGGAATTGATGAAAGGATATCAAAGGAAGCACAACCCTCCTAACTGTACCATTAAAGTAGATTTTAAAAAGGCTTTTGATCATGTAGAGTGGGAGTTCTTGCTACAAACCCTGAACTTAATAGGATTCTTGGAGAGGTTTATCAAGTGGATCCGGGCTTGCATTACCACACCCTCCTATTCTATCCTAGTTAATGGCTCTCCAACAGAGGTGTTCAAGAGTGCTAGGGGCATGCGCCAAGGCGACCCCCTCTCCCAATATCTATTTATAATATGTGTGGAGGTACTCAGCCTACTAATCCAGCAACGGGTGGGAAATTGTAAGTCCTTCAAATTCCAATCTAAATGTAAGAAGGTTCGGCTAGTCAATCTATGTTTTGCGGACGATCTACTACTTTTCTCTATAGCACATAGTAAGTCCATTGAACTACTCATGGAAACCTTGTTGGAGTTTCGGAATCTGTCAGGGTTGGAGATAAACTTCACAAAAGTCAATTTGTCTTGTCTGAAGGGGTGACCATAATGGAGCACTTAATTTCACAGCTGACAGGGATGAGCAGAAAATTAGCTCCCCTGACCTATTTAGGGCTTCCTATTACTACAAGAAAAATACAATTTTCTAAATGCTAGGCTCTGATTGATAAAATCCAGAGAAGATTGGGTATGTGGTCCAATAGGGTGCTTTCCTTTAGGGGGAGACTACAACTCATCAAGGAAGTGTTGAACTCGCTTCACATTTACTGGTCCTCTAATATCTCCCTAGCAAAAAGAGTGATTAAATCCATTGAAAAATTTTTTAGAAGATTCTTATGGGGAAATCTCAATTCCGACAGACACCTTGCTAAAGTTAAGTAGAAAGAGGTGTGTAAAAGCAAAGAGGAAGGGGGTCTTGGTTTAATATCTATTGCTTCATTTAATCGAGCTGCATTGGCAAAGAATCTTTGGAATATTCTCCTAGAAAAGAAGTCTTTATAGATCCACTGGCTACACGGTTATATACTGAAGGGTTATAGTATTTGGTCCATCCCTATTGACCTCATTTTCATGGCCATTGACTCAGCTATTGCAACTTAGATCCATACTTGAACCCCTAGTCTCTTGCAAGATTGGGAATGGAGAAAAGGCTTTCTTTTGGTTTGACAACTAGACAGGACATGGGCCCCCCATCCGGAATCATCAAGCACTCCAAAGATGGCATGATGTTCCTCTCACTGAGAAGGCTAAATATATCCTAACAGGAAATCAGTGGAACTTTCCAGTTGATCTACAGCACCTGACCCCTTACTATATTCTTGACCTACAGAGAAAGGATGCCTACTATTGTCTCACCCTTCCCCCTAATACCTTCAGCACTACACAATTCAAGTGAAGGCAGAATCAAAATAGCACAAGGCCAGATTAGGTTCCTATTGTCTGGAACAAAGCCCTAATGCCAAGATACTCTATAATCTTGTGGCTAGCAATGCTTAATGGATTGATTACAATGGATAGACTCCACTTCTTGTCAATTGACGCTACCTGTATTCTCTGTCAGGCAGAATTGGAAACGAGGGACCATTTATTCTTCACATGCCCCTTCTCACAGGGCATATGGGAGCAAATAAAGTTACTCAATTCTAGCCCTAATGCAGGTAGTGCCCTCACAGAAGTAATGGAATGGCTTTTGGGACTGCATTGCACAACTAAATCTACTGAGACTGTTTACATTATCTCTCTCACCTCTGCCATCAAGGAAATATGGTGGGAGAGAAACAATAGAAGATTCTAGAATAAGCATCGCACATGCCAGGAGGTCTATAACTCTCTGATTAGAGGAATCAGAGAGAAGATTCTATATTCAGCACATTCACAACAGTTAACTCATTCACTGGTGACAGCATGGGGCATCAACTAGTAGAAAATGGACTAGTCAAAGTAAAAAGGAGCAAGGGAGTACCTGGAGATAGATCGGCTTCCCCAACTTTGCTACTCAATTCCACAAACCATTCAGCATCGTACACTGGCCGATTGAGGAATGATGGAGGCTCAGAATAGTTACAAAGGAAACAACAGAGAAGGTCAGAAGTGGTATGAGGTCATGTTGAAAAGCTAGTGAGGAGGATTTAAAGAGTGACGAATAAAAGATTACCTTACGAAGGAGATAGCTGGATCGGTACCGATTCAGCAGTTGTAATCAAAGGCCTGAAATCTTTACGAAGTAGAGACGGGAGGAAGACCACCTGAATTAGTAAACTAATGAGTTATTGATTCAATGAAGGAAAGCCGAAGTACTAAAGAACGATCAATACCAGGCAGATGGTGGCGAGGAGGTTACGAGGGGACAACCCTAATTTAGAATTTCAGAAGCTGAAAGCGAAAGTGCATAACGAATTTACCCTATCTGACTGAGTGATTGGGTTTATTGATGTTTGAACGTTTTCGTTTTTACTTACTTGGCTAAGCGTCGTCGTTGATAGATGGACTTTGTTCTTGTTTTCTTAGATGAAGACCTTATTTGTACTTATTCATTTTTTAAATATCATTTTACCTTTAAAAAAAAAATCAATAACATTGAGCTTAATCAAGAATGAGAAAGGTCATTGAAAATTGATGAGTACCACCTCAAATATTCATACTAAAAATCATACTATTTCTAAGAATAAAAAAATTAAATCTAACAATCATACAAAAGGACAAAATAATTGATGCCAATATGAAGATTGGATGCAAATTATTCATTCTTAAAGCAAGTTAGTCCTACTAAAGGGATAAATAATTTCCCAGATTTCTTATAAAATGCACATATGAGATGGCTGCTTATGCTTCATTATCTTCGTCAGCAACGGAGGCATCACCTGATTTACTATCTTATATGCTAAATCTCATAAGTACCTTATCTCTAAAGATACACCATAACTATATCTAACGTATCACACGAGAAAAATCAAAATTAACTTTTCTTCTACTTTGATAGGCCTAATTAGAAATTCATACTACACTAAACCTTTCTTATAGGCTTAGTAACAAGTTTCAAATAGTTGAAAAACCATTTCAAGAAACTTTGAGGTTACATAAAGCCTCAGTCCTATTGCATTTATAGAAACCATTAGTTTTTGATAAGAGACTGAAGAGACACAAACTAATATATAATACCTTCAAATGGAATAACAGGTAGAGAAAAAACAAGCTTTTCATACATTGAACCAGAAAAGTTGATATAAGGAATAACGAGCAATTTGCCATTTACAAATGCAACACATTTGTTGTCTGTGCTCCTCTCTAAAGGGTTATCTCATACGTATGATCACACAAATCTTGTCAAAACAACTCCAAAGATTTAGTTACAATAACGTGAAACAAGAATATAACCATAAATTCATAAAACGTATTCTAACAGATCAAAAGACCAACTCACAAGCTATAACAGGAACCGAAAAAGCTATCTTCCTAACATCCTCGTCAACTTGCATTATCTTTTTTATACGACCTTGAAAAATGAACAATAAATCTACTGTAAGCCTTAGATAGACAAGGAGAAGGAGAATGGAGATCACACCATGATCAACAATTATCAAAAGTTGTTAGGGAAATGACTGCAAAAAAGTAAATAGAAATCATCCAAAAAAAAAGATCCACATGAACTTTAGGGGTTCATGTAGAAAGACAAATCAACAAAGATGCTGATTGAAGCAAATGCATATGGACTAAAAACATAGATTTTTCTAGGTTTTGCAAAATGTTGACCACTCAAAATGGTACTGTCAAAGCTTTTCAAATGTCTTGTTCAAAGTTACATAAATTGTCAAACCTCAAACGTGAATGTACTTGGCGATTGCTGGAGAGAACATTCACACCGAAGGACTAGAAGGCAAATCAACGAGAAGGATTGAAGTGATTGACAGTGATGATGCATGATGGAGGGAAAATTGGCTATAGGGATCGGAGTGAAAAGTTGTGATTGGATAACCCTAGTGTTAAGTTTTTGAGAGAAATAGGGGAAAATTTCGGGATGAAAAGTTAATTTATGGTTTCTATTACAAAATTTAAATGATTTTATTTATGTCCTTGAATTATAAAAATCCTTGTAAGCCATGTGTGTTTTTAATGTGAAATTTGAAGACCAATTGACCTTTCAATAACTGTGTGTATATGACACTTCCTAATTTCCATCCAAAAAGCCTAAAATCGAGCAGATTCGTTAACGCTTAGACCTTTATTGAGCAGCTTAAAAAGTTTGGTCTTAAATTGATCAAACCCTAAAAATTTTGGCCCTAATATAGGCTTTTAGCTGTGAAAAGGGTATATTTTTTTATATAGATACTTTGTGTTCATATTGCCTTTTATATGGAAAATAAGCTCTTGTGAATAAATCTTGATGTGAACTCGAATTTGTAACGATTTTTCTTATTTCTCAATCTTTTGAATCAAATTAACTCATTATTTTAGAATGTTCTGCATTCATGATTTTCTAGTAATATTCCAAAGCAATAAATATTAACTCAGTTATCTGGAATTAGAACCCAAATGAAAAGGGGAAAATATTAATTTAATTCTTTGGAGTGAAAAGGTTTTTTTAAAATAAATGGATACTTTGTATTCGTATTGCCTTTTATGTAAAAGATAGGCTCTTATGAATACATCTTGACGCAAACTTAAATATGTAATGATTTTCTTTGTTTCTCAGTCTTTTGAATCAAATTAACTTGCTTTTTAAAAATGTCCATCGTTTATGATTTCCTAGTAATTCTGCAAACAGATGTGGAAGACATCATCCAAGAAAATGTCCATTTTAGAGTGCAATTTTGCAAACAGATGTGGAGGACTAGAAGGAAGAAGTCTACTTGTACACATTGGAGGATTTGTGACCCACCCATGCAGAGAAACTTGTAAGTACTAAACTTTACACTTATATTCTGATTTTTGTACTTTGATGTGAAATTTAATTTATGAAATTTCATTTAAGTGAAATTTAGAATAAAAATATATGTGTACTATAGAGAATGATATTGTTACACATGTTTGGTGCCATTAATAACTGTGTTGTTAAGTAAATTATTTTGTTCAATAGGGCGTAAATATCATAAAAATAGAGGAAACTTTGACAAATTTTTTGTAAATTGTAGTTCACTTATAACACTTTACTTTGACTCAGAAGAAGTCTATGAGCAGGAAGCCTACTCTACGTCAGCTCTTTTTGCACCCCCACACTAAGAAGCATGAAGGTTTGACCTTCATTAACATTAATTCAGAGAACTTAATGTATGTAAAATTTATACTTTAATATTAATTCTTAAAAATTATCAATTATTAACATAAAAAACTATAATGATAGGACCAAATACAAGAAAGCATTCAACAACAGTCTCAGCACTCTAAAACTGTTGATGGGAGTTAAACATATTTTGATATAGTGGGTGATAGGGACCATCATGGAAGAATCTTCAGTTTAGGTTCATTTGCAAATATATGTTATTCGCAATCCTCCACATCCACTACAGTCTACAGCTTGATCTAGTAGGTGGTTCGTATTAAATGAGAGAGTCGTTCAGCTTGAAAGCATAGTAGAGAGGCTGGCAACTCAGTTGTAATAGTCGATGGAGTATATAGCCCAGCTTCGTAATCAGATGGATGAGGTGAAGGGGAGGGGCAGTACCTCATCACAGTAGTCAAAGCATCCACCTTCACCAACTGCATAGCTTAGATGGATAAGTGACTGTAGATGTTTTGTTACTCTTACATAATTTTGTATGAATTCTTAATTTACAGTTATTTTCAAGATATTTATTGATGTACATTATAATTTTTATTATATATTAACAATCAGGATAATTTTTACTTTATATTATAAACTAATTTATTTTTTAGAGAAATTAAATGTATAAAAAATAGAAAGATTATCAACAGAAAACTTGGGAAGGAAGTGAGAAATGGTGGTTGAACTTATCATAGGAACTGCTAATTCTGTAGGTAAACTATCGATGAAATGATATATCCTGTAGGTAAATTTAGAAACAAAATTTGTTTGTACGTAGGTAAATGTACCAATGGACAAACAACTTACGGTTGCTAAATTTTTTGACGGAATTGAAAATTGTATGTGGCTAAATTTACTAACAGAATTAGAGTGTTCTGTTGCAAAATTTCTTTAGGGAATTACAAAATTCCATTGTTAAATTTACCAATAGAATTAAAATATTCCATTCGTTAAATTTGCGATGGATTCAAAATATCCATCGCTAAATTTGACATATGGTCGCTTCTTCGACGACTGTTTCTGTCGCTAACTTTCATCGCCAAATTGCTAGTTTACTTTCTAATTATTTTGCTTTATTTATTTATTTTTGTTAGATTATTTGTTCATCATTTTATTATATCTTTAATTTTCCTATTTCTGGTTCATTTTCACGATTAACAATTTAGTAAGCATAAGAAATAAGTGTAAGGAAAAGGTATTGTCATAATTTATCTACAGTTTTCTCGCATTTATTAAAAATTTTAAGCATAATAATAAGACCATGACATGTAAAAGAAGTACCAAGGAAGGTCGTTTAGAGCCCTGAGGGAAGCTCTCTCAATCTAGCCATCGAGCAACATCTGATGCTATTGTTCAATGCAGCTACATACAATGAGCAATATTAGCGGCTTAAAGAGAAGAAATTTATGATAGGCGGCAGCATTGATTAGGATGCACTATGGCAGGTCGGTTTGGTCCAGCAAGTTAGGGACCTTATTGACATTGGAGTATGGTCTTGGTTCTTCGAGATCGTGGAACCCTCATATTAGGAGATAACACTCAAGGTGCTCTTCATGTTCTTTACAGAGAAAAGATGACACGTCTGGGACTGGCTGAGCACTATTCAATTCCAACTAGTAAGGGATATGAGGCCTCATCTCTATGACACCCAACACTCAGATATATATGAAGGATACCATACGCAGCGGAAAACAAAAATTTTGCAATCCTAAATTTATATATTGATCTATTGTGTTGAATAATCATACTCATAATCAGAATAGACAGAAATAAATACCTGGAAAGTGATGATTATTTGATAGTAAACTTCGAAACTACGAAGTCTTTATATTTTCCACACCGAGAAATACGTTCCGCTTTCAACACTTGATATGGCTATAGATAAATTTAAAGAACCCTTTCTTAAGAGTAGAGAAAACAATTTTCTCAAACCTTTCTCTTATATATTTTTCAGTACCAAAAACAGAAAACAAAAAACATTTCTTTATCTTTGTTTTCTTTCTAACGTACGATAGAAAAACTAACTCTATTTTCTCTCAACGCACAAAAACAAAACATCTTATATCTTCTTTTCAGTTTTTTTCATGTATTAAAACAACAACGTTTTTGTTGTGAAAACATAAACCACTTTTTA